>JAKWJD010001756.1:21473895-21956395 GCA_027705065.1 Solanum peruvianum | reverse complement strand
ATAATCAGTGAATCTTCTACACTACATTGGTGTTTAAGTAAAAAATTATGTTATACAACACAAACAATTTTTATAGACGGTATTTTTTATTAAAGATAAAAGTTCGGTGCAAAATTAAAATCTTTAAAATATCCCAAATAATTAAATTTGACCCAAATACTACGTTTTTTTCTTTTAATGTTTTGAAATTTGGGTTATTTGCCAAACAATGACAAATTGTATGGAGACACTATTTGTCAAATTCCTCCCCAAATTTTGCTTGGAAAATCTATGGTCAAATAGGTCCTAGAAATATTAGATTACAATACTAAATTTTTTCATTCTCTCAGTGGTTGAATTTTACATTCGTTAATTGTTTATAAACTTTCAACTCCAAATTCAATTATTATATGATTATTATTGTAAAGATATACAAAAAGTAAACTGAAACCTTAAAAGATTATTAGTATTTGTATAAAATTTCATAGTAAATTAAAAACAACAATCTCTCCACATTATAAAAAGTATGTCTGTCATAAATATGACAATCATTCAGGACCTAACAAAATATAAATTATGTACCAATAAGAAAATCTTTAAAAAGCTCTTGACAAAATTTGG
Source organism: Solanum peruvianum (assembly GCA_027705065.1). Classification (NCBI taxonomy): domain Eukaryota; kingdom Viridiplantae; phylum Streptophyta; class Magnoliopsida; order Solanales; family Solanaceae; genus Solanum; species Solanum peruvianum. The sequence continues at coordinate 21,955,795 of JAKWJD010001756.1, read as the reverse complement.
TCTTCAATTTGTTCTTTAATAGTTTAATTAGTGATACTTGATCGGCATATATGCTCAGTCTAAGTTAAAAAAAAAATACAGTTTTTAAACATAAACCTTAAGGAAACAAAAGTAGTGAATCTTCATTGTCTACTTTTGCTAAATACAGAAGCTAGCACGAGGGAAAATGTTTGGTCGATTCTAATGCATGCATTGGTTGTGGAAAGGCATATTATAAGATAATTGATTATCCCTCAGTTGCTAATAATCATTGAGGTAACAATTGATGGGATTCTCCGTACCCTTAATCAACATCTAGTGGTAATCATATTCAAAAACAATTATATGCACTTGATACTCCACATGAGCAGGAGGGTTCTCCTGATATGGTTACTTATATATTGAAAGTGTTCCAATATGACTTTTATTATTCACTTGATCCCGTTGCTTTCTTGTCTTTTGCAACGGCATATATGTGTAAGAAGATTTAGATTCTTCCGGGTGTGTTGTTAGAACCTTTTTGAATCTCTACTTCCATTTGTGAATATATTGTGGCTAAGAGAGTCCATAGAAAGTGTCTCGTCATATCATGTTGATCTTGTAGTGCTTTCGATATGTTAGATTTCGATATTATCCTTGGTATGGATTTGTTGCATTCATGTTTTCTTCTATTGATTGTAGTACTTGAGTGATGAATTTCCACTTTCCAAATGACCCATCGTAGAATGAAAGGCGTAAATTCTATTTTCTTGTCCTAAAGCTATAAAGATTATTTTCCAAGGGTTTCATGTACCATATCGTGCATGTTAATGATATGGATTTCGAAAACCCTATCTTCGAATTGGTCCCAATTGTTAACTACTTTCCAGAAGTGTTTCGAGACAATCTACTTGGTGTTCTTTCTCTATTCTTCCCTATTGAATGGCCCCGACAAAGCTTAAAGAGTTAAAGGAGCACTTGAAAGATTTGTTGGATAAGAGTTTCAATTGACCGAGTATCTCTCCACGGGGTTCTCTTCGTTTATTTGTTACAAAGAATGATGGATCACTCCTTATGTGTATTTACTATCGTCAATTGAACAAGGTTACTGTTATGACAAATATCCTCTTCAAACGATATTTTCTTTTGATAAAGTTCAAGAAGCAAGTTACTTCTCTAAGATTGACCTTCGTTCGAGTTTTCACAAATGAGGGTGAAAGAAGAAGACATTTCGAACTCGGTACTATAATTACGAGTTTTTGTTAATATCGTTTGGTTTTACTAATAATTTGGGCAAATTTATTGATTTGATTAATTTCTTGTGTAGATAATACCTTGATAATATTTTTGACTTTATTCATTTATAATATATTGATATATTCATGATGTTAAGATGAGCATCCGATCATAGGAGGATTATGTTGCAAGTCTTCGAGGACCAACAACTCTTTGCAAATTTTAACTAATGTGAGTTTATTATGGTTTGTAGATCTTCACGGTCATATTTTTTCTAGTAAGGTTACCGACGTAGATTCTAAGAAAGTGGATGAGGTTAAGAGTTATCCTAGACCTATATACCCTTCAATGTTATTCTAGGTATTGAATGACTTCATTTTTGTCATGCCTCAGTCAATTGAAGAACTCGACTAGTGAAGTTTCAGTTTCCTAATGAGCTAGTTTTTGTGTGGAGAAGTTGTTCAACAGTGAATAACATTCATTTTATTTGATACCATAAGTTTAGAAAGTTAGTTTGTAGTGGGTTCATCTATCACTTAATCCGACATAATGACTCTTGTGTTGAGCCAACACCGATTTGGTTAGTTTCAATTACGAGTGAGTTCCTAGAGGTTTATCCAAATGATCTTCAAAGTGTCCTTTTTGAGAGAGAAGTAGACTTCATAATATATATTCTTCCTGATATTCAACTGTCACGACATAATATGACTCGTGAGTTGTACCGACACTTAACCTCCTAGGTGGACGAACTAATGAATTCAACCCTAACTTATATTTATCGTTCAACTTATGAAATACTAACTGTAACGCAAAAGCTTAAATATTATTAATGTAAAAAATAAAAATCCACTAACATTATTAACATTGTTGTCGAAAACATTAAATTCATCAAATAAAGGATATATAAGCCCCAAATACTATATCTAAGAATTCAAAGACACCAAATAAAATAAATAACATAGTTAGTTCATGAAAGCTAATGACATTATGCCATGACCGAGGGAATCCAACACAAGTTAGAATGTATAGCCACCTATAACCCATTATTTTGGAGACTAGATGGAGCTGAGGGTAAGTGAAAGTCACCAGTACATTCAGTGTAAAAACAAATGGAAATGATGGAAAACACAACATTAGATTTGCTACTCTCCGATGAGGTGAGTTGAAGTGCCACTCTTCGATTTGCTAAGTGGCTTTGGTGATTCTCATCTTTTTCTATATTTAACATTTTTTTAATAATCTTTTTCTATCTTTTTTGGCTGACAACATCTTTACCTTCCTCTTTTGCCTATATATCTGTAAACAACCATTAAATATTTGTTTAGAACACAAAACTTACATTGAGGACACTAATAGCATCAATAACAAGCCATAAATGAGTCACAACTTGTTACAAATTTCTATGAATTTAAAATTTTTTCCCCACCCAACTTGTTACACTCAAGCCTACACCCTGGACGTGACTGACACTTGAGACTGATGGCCTTCAAGCGAACCTCATTCTAGGTGACAAGAAGCGAACCACTAAATCAAGCATACCTAATCATTAAATTAGAAGAAGTGCTAATAAATAGTTTATTGAATCTTAAAATTAAACTGGATATACTAATATGACATATAAGTTTTACATAAATTATCTGAAACTAAAAAAAATTCAAAAGTTTTCAATTGATCAAGCCTCTACTATTGAGGAAGAATGTGGAATAAAGAGCCACGACCCCTTAAAACTACCAACTGGAAAGTAATGGTGAAGTCCTCTGGAATACAAGGAGGCTAACCACAGCTAACTAGAGTGTAGAGTGACCTTAATGAAGCACCATTTGGTAATGATGAACACCAATATCTGCATCATAATAAGATGCAAGTTTAATGCCATCAATATATGGAAGTACGAGTATGTACTATGAATAAGCAAACAAATAATTGACTTGAAAGACCGAAAGAAACTAAACTAAACCAATACATGAATATGTAGTGAAAAATATTTAAGCATTACAATAAATTATACAATTAAAGCCACATGAAAAAAATATTTTACTTATGGGGAGTTTCTCTAACCGACAACAATGACTATGAGACTTAAAAAGATACACTATCCCACTGAATGTTACAAGAGCCAATACCATTGTAACATTCCAAAAATTTGGAAACTAAATTATGGTCTAAAATGAAACTAGTAGGCTAAGTTAGAGCTTGACTTAGGGTTAGAGCTTTCAACATACTTTCCCGTTGTTTAGTTTTACAGTGTCAAGGCCTTAACCTTAAGGAACAACCATGGGTCCTTGACGAAAATAGCGTGAAGGTTGCCAGACAAGTGACAGACATATGGAACCTATGAGTCGTGGGTGAAGACATGCTCCGTGGAGGTAGTGATCAAGATCATGAAGGTCAAGCACAAACATGGGAGTTGTAGACTCGTGAGTCCCCAAATTAGACTTATTTAGGGATGCATTTTGATAGAAATAATGTTCTTAATTGCTTTTCTTATCTCAATTACTAATTAATGACCAAGAGTTTTAGGTATTTTGAGTCTGAGACAAAGCATGGACACTACTTGGAAAAAGGATGAAAAGATCGAAGAAATAAAGGCAGAAGATTGACGAGTCAACTTGGCGACTCACCAATAGGTCTGAAGATTTCCTTTTATTATAAGTGCTGAGCCTTGAAAGACAAGATCAGATCAACGGTAGAAAGGAGAAGTTAGCGCATTGTTGTGAAGTTTTGTGAAAATCTGCCTTATCACGCAATGATTCTAATAACGGAGATTCTTGACTATGCACAAGATGCAGATTAAGAGATAAAAGGAAGAATCACCAATTTCTTCACCTGTTTCGACTAATGTTGCCGAGCATCCTACTTCATAACTATTTTGTGAAAACTATAAAAATGAGATGAGTGTTTTTGCTTATATATTGAACTATTATTGTTAGAATACATTATTATCATATTTTCCTATTAATATCTTAGATTTTGAGCTCTATGTTTTAGGGGGTTTTTGGGAGAAAAACTTGAAGACCAAAAGGGTATCAACTCAAAGGATTTGGACTTGGATCTTTTGTTGTCTTCATCCTTGGGATGTAACAAGACACAAATCTTCATACCCACTTGAACTCAAGCTCAATTTGGTATAAATTTCTTCCTCTTGTTTATGTCTAGCTAAAACCCCAATTCTTGGGGTAAGATTTTGTGAATATGGGTTTAAATTATTGTTTGGTCTTGCTAGCAAATAGATAAATTGTAGTTTTATTGAGATAAATCTAATGAATTTGTAATTGCAAGTTATTAATGTGTTTTCAGCTTGCTCGAATTAAAAGCCTCTAAACTAAGAAAACTAAATTCATGGTCGGTGGGAGTGGGTCGACATGAGGCTCAGGTCGAGAGAGTGAGCCCTAGTCTCATTCCCACACACTCAGCTTGAAAGAGTGAGTGGTTTAAGGTGTAGGCTGGTCTTCATACGGAAAATGGGTGTTCGAAAGAAGCACATTTGAAATACGGTAAGTTGCTCAAGAAAGTTTATCCTGCTTAAACCTTACCCTAATCATAATTAATCTATAAATCTCCCATTCAAAAGAATGTACCAAAAAATTTACCTTAACCCATATTCCTATCAAAAACCAAGAACTCCCCTTCTCATTGCTTATATTTCTTTGTTTATTTCATTATTTTTACTACTTGTGACCAAAACCCTATTGACATCTTACGCTTGCATAACCCCATCTTTATTTTATAATGTGTTTATCCTTTAATGTATTTAGATATGACTAATTAGAATGTAATTTTACTTTTCGATATATTCTCATTACCACTCACTTGAAACACGACCACAACCCCTCGTTGGGTTACTATACGATTGCATGATCGTAGACACTCGAACTAGAAGTTATGTCGTGGATTACACAAACATCAGAATTGCCCTGCTGCCCGGGAGTGGTGTCACATGAAGATTTATTGTTAAGTTAGATTTTCGTTCTTGCTTAGTTTTAGAATTGCTAACCTATTTTTTAGTTTTGTTCTTTTTGGTGTGTGCATATTTAAGAAAGCACGAGTGTTAATTAAACTAATGGAGTTAGGTGGGTAACAAGGATAACATTGATAATTTCAACGATATCCAAGAACCCAAAAACATTGATGACCATCTCATGGGAGGTCTTGGAGCCATCCGTTTACCCCAGATAAGGGAAATGCAGTATTCCAGATAACAAGAACCATGCTACAACTTTTGAAACTAAAGGGAATTTTCAGTGGATTAACTCATGAGGATCCTTACGAGCATCTTCGAAACATCGTAGATGTGTGCAAACCATTCTCTTATATGAAATTCTCAATAGTCTATCTGGTTGAGCCTATTACTTTTCTTATTAATGTGGGGGGCGTAGAAATGGTTAGAAGAGTTTCCACGGAAATCCACCAGGTCTTGGGAGGAACTGGGGACCACATTTCATGTGGAATTTTCTCTCTTTCGAATATGATTTCCCTTCAGAATATCATTTAAAGTTTTAAGTGTTTGAACGGACAAACCCTTCAGGTAACTTGGCAATGGTTCAAGAAATTTGTTCTACAATGTGAAACCCATTTTCTATTTGATAACGTTCTCCTTCAATACTTTTACCGTAGCCATGATTTGGTAAACAAAGGTATAGCTGACTAACTCTCGCTTGGAGGTTTAAAGTAACAACTATATGCAGTAGCAACACAACTTTGGATGGCATGACAATTATCAATAGAGCATGCTACACCAGCGAGGACCAAGTAACCCCTCTCACCTTAACGCCATCTAAAGAGTAAATTAAAAAGTACAATGAGATAGACCAAAACATGGGAAAAATAATGACACAACTTGACATTTAATCCAAAAATATCATGATATCATGGGTGGTAGTGTCCGAACTGTCAATGTTGTGGGGGTAAGGTGAGCAGATACTGAGGATATGAAGTTTGAAGCCTTCTATAATGAGGAGGTCAACTTTCTAGATAACCAAGGCTGTGGGTTATCTTTCAAACTACCGAAGGCATGGTGGTAACCAAGATTGGGATAGAGACGAAGGTTGGAAGGATAAAAATCGTGAATGGAGAGACCGTAATCTGAATTGGAAAGATTTGGAGAAGGATAGCAGGTCTCGGGACATGCTCTTGCGTATCCTAAATTTTTTTTATGGGTCGGACAAAATGTAAAAAGGCATGAAATAGGATGTTTCATAGTATGAATTTCACCTCCCTTTCAATTTTGATCTAGCAGTTGGAACCGATATGTGTCATATCTCATCTCACCTAAATCCGAGATAGAAAGGGGTTTTGTGTAGCAATACTATGGATAACCCAAAGAATTAGGTACGAAGGTTGACTTGCATTGTGCCAAACATTAACTAAGGCGCTGCTTGGGAGGTAACGAAAACACTGTTATTATATTTTATTTATGCTTTGACAAAATAATAGTGTGTTGGTTGTGCAGGATGAAGTATAACGAGTGTTAGGAACAACAAAGTTTTACATACAAGAGTACTAGTCGGCGTATCACCGAATATGTCGGCGAACCTAATCCAGTTCTCCATTTGACTCTAGGAAATCCTAAGCTAAAGTCTATAAAGCTCAACGAGTCAAAAAACTATTCATGAGTTGGCAACCTATTTTGCGACCTTAGTATGCACTTTTGCCATTTTGATCTCCAATATTGACTAGAAATTCTGTAAAACTTTTAAACCTAAGCAATGATTCAACAAGTCATCGAATGGTGGGGCATTCACAACTAACGTCACTGAATGGGAAAAAATGGGCAGTCCTTTAACGCAAAGGTATAAAGTTCTTAATCTCCTTAAGGTTCCCTAACATTTTATTCTTCAAAAGTCACACTTGCACCTCTACCTGTGATAATTCAACATCCACTCTGTATTTTGGTTGAATCATATATGCTGGGATTTTGAATGCATTGCCACCTAACAACTATAAATATACCCCAAATCAACAAAAAAGGTTGGTTTCTGCATTCTAAAGCCCTTTTTTTTCATTTTCATTTTTAAATGTAATAACATCATCTTGTTTATGTGTGATGGATCTCTCTGGCAGGTTTAGAATTGTTTTTTCACATGTTTCGTGTTTGATGACTTAGACAATAATGAATAAGATGTTTGATTCCTAAAAAGGGTGCCTGAAAATAAAAGAAAAGCGTGGAATGTTCATAAGTATTTCTGGGCCCAAGCTATATTTGAGTAGAGCGTCACTTGATTTTGTTTTATGGGTTGCAAGTTTGAATTCAGAAAGTTGGGTTGACAATGGGTACGTTGGGATGTTTGGCGATATGGGTCTAGCTCACCGAACCACTCAATGCTTTGCCTTATGTCCCCATATCTCCCTTAATTACATGATAAATGAATTATAGACTATGTAACCTTCAGTGTTAGTTGTCGAGTGCATTCGGTGCTTTACAAAAAGGAATCTTGTTCTTCCTCTGTCTACAAACTTGTACTTTTTTGGCACTACATTAGGCGCATTGCCCAAGTTGTTGTGCGATTCACCAATTATTTAGGCGAAGCATATGCGCATTTAAACTTCCATATTTTTGTTCTAATTTTTTTCAAGGTTAGTGCATATATGGACATTCCGAAAGTAGCTGGAAGAATTATGCATTCCTAACAAATGAGAGCAAAAAATTTCAGGAGGAGTCATAAAGCAAAAAATCCTCCCAAAAATTCTAACGAGGGAAAAAAGATGAGATCCACCAAGAGGAAAAATCCATAAAACCCAACTATCTCTCATGAAGGCATTGCTTCTTCAGACCAATAGAATCCTTCTGTATAGCTCATGTCATGGATTATTACGATAAATACAACTATCTCCCAAAGAAGCAAAATTCACTCATACCTAGATTCAGATTTACACACCAGGCATTGCGACCCCAACAAACAGAGAAGCTTCATAGAAAGGGTCCCCCCTTTACCTTATTATATGTTATGATGTCTATGTTTAGCTTATACTCTGGATAATTTAATCATTTACATTTGAGGAAAAATGTTTTTAATTGTCTCCCACAACCTTTTGTGTTCAACTACTATGTTTTTGTGTGTTTTATTTATATTTATTTGGGTTTTATTTCTTAAATTGTGTTTTATATGTTTTTTCTACATGATTGACCTTATGGCTTCCTTTTGGTTATAATTGCAAAATGATTTTAACTCTTCCAATTTTTTTTTTAATTTTTTTGTAAATTTTCACCACCTCTAGTATGTTCTTGATATCTGGTTGTTCTTAGGAAAATTTAAGTCCTTGTTTTAATCAATACCAGTGAATTTAATAGTAATCGCAATCGAGTGAACATGAATTTACAGCCACAACGAGGCCAAATGAAGTTGCATAGACAATATCTGAACTGTTCAAATCTTCTTGTGATTAGACAATTGTCAAATCCATTATCTTGTAATGTCTGTTGAACACTAGAAAAAGTGTGGAGTCTTGTTTGACTGCAGTGTCGATAACTTGTATGATAAGCTTACCTGAACCATGCATGACAACACCTGGAATTTCACCCGTCTATTTTATTAACTAAGTAATTCTTTCTCTTTATATGATCTTAAGCAATTTTGAAGAGTGGGAGACAATTTGACATATACCTATTTTTTCTTGTAAGTGTGTGAACGACTATTGAACACCCCATGAGCTTTACCCATCTTTGGAAGAAACCATATAACAACTAGACCTTTCTTAATCCATTTCACATAATCCTCATTATTGTCATTTTAATTTAAATAACCAACTTAGGCTAAAATTCTAATTTTGGGGTGTGGTGAATGTAAAATGGAAAGTCGAGAAGTGAAAAAAAGTCTCCCTTAACCCATGGTATAGAGAAAAATTGAAGCCCTCCATATAAATAAAAAGATATAGAAATGAAAAATAAAAGGGAAGAGAGTTATCAAATAAAGTACAAAAGAAAAAAGGTTTCCAAGCAATCCATGGAAGTGAATAATTGGATTACTTATTAAGACTAAAGAAAATAAGGAAGAAAGGAGAAAGAAAGTGTTGTGAGCACCGCATCAAATGAGGATCATAGTCACTGTGTAAATGACCATACCTTTGCACTCAAGCTCATTTCAAGCCTTACAAGGATCTTTTTGATCTCGAAAAATCTCAAAGAAATGTCGATAGGAAAATAAACAAAAAACTATGGGTGAAAGGATGACTTGTAGTCCTATTTTTGAGAGTGAGATTTGTATCTTATTCCCTAACCTTAAATGATTAACATAATATGTGTGAGAATGGAATCATATGTTGTGTGAGGGAATTAAAATGCTTTTGTTAAGCTTGAACTGGCATTTTGAAGAAAGTATTGCGATCTTGAGAATTTTTTGACATGGCTAGTCACAACTAGAATTTTTGAGTATACAATGGATCCTTTCATAAATAACATGAGTTTTGTTGTTTATGTTCATGATTGGCGTCTTGTGTAGAAATGTTTAAGACATCTTTTTTGAACAATTGAACTTGAGTTCTACTTCAGAATGGATGAGTCAAAAGATTGGACTCATTTGTCGCTATATTTTAAAAGAGATAGTTTCCTTAAATGCATATTTTATCCCAATATCTAATAAAAAGTCTTAAGTTTTAGGTATTGGAATATTTAAAGAATGGATGGCTACTATGTCACTAAAATGAAAAAAATGCAAAAAAGAATGAATAAACTGATGCTTGAGAATCACCAAGTACACTTGGAAAATCACAAAAGGGAAGTACTTTGTCTTTTGTTCCAGTGTGCTGATCTTTGAAGGAAGAGGATCAAATTGATGGAGAAAGGAGCAGTTGGCGCGTCATTGAATAGTTCAGCGGATATGAACTATACCTCCAAATGACCCAGTACACACATATGTTGTGAGACAGAACAACAAGTCAATGAACAAGAAGATCTGTGAATCACCGAGTCGACCAGCGATTCCTACTTACTTCCCCAAACGATTCGCTGCAACACAAAAACTGACACTATAAATTCTAGTCTTAGATTAAGTTTTTCAACTATCAATAGTGGAGCAGTATTGTAAGACATAGTCTAAGATATTAGTTTTCATATTTTCGCTCATGTTTTTAGAGGGTTTTCGGAAGACTTGTAGAAGGAAGGATTTCATATTCTTGATTGTTATTCCTTCGCATTAATTAAGGCTCATTTCGCATACCCATTTGATTTAAACACCATTGAAGGTATAATTTCTTATTTATTGATGTGTGGCTAAAACCCCCCTTCTTGGGGTGTGATTTAGCAAAATATGAGATAATATTATTGTTGGGTCGTGCTTGCTGATAGCTTACATGTAGCCTAGTGTTGATTTTGGCTAAATTTTGTGGTTTAACATAATAGATTTGCAGTTCCAAATACAAGTTCACCCATGTGATTTCCTCTTGATCAACAGAGAAGTTGTGAAATTATGACCGCTAGATTGATGACCTAAGGAGTGGGTTCACACGAGGTTGAGCCTGAGAGGTTGAGCCGTAGTCCCATATCATAACACTCATCTGAAGAGAGTAAGTGATGTAAGGTATAGGCTGCACTTCATGAGACAAATGGGTGTCTGAGAAGAAACCATTAGAAATGATGTAGGTTGCTCGAGAGAGAACTCATTTCCAATATTCTAGTAATTATTTTTCTACAAAGTTTCTCTCAAAATTGTCAAATCCCGAGACTACACCCTAGAAGTTAGGGCCAATCTCGGATTGAAATCGGCGTTCTTGACCCCTTGGAGGTCTTCTAAAAGACCTTTCGTATCGTTCATCGCATATATACATATGGAAAGTAGTGAGGAGTTAGAACTTTTCACAAACATTTGCATAGTCTTTCAAAACTTTTTCCATATAAAATTCATAGGAATTACTACGTGTCATTTCATCAAATCTTAGACACATGAGTACTTAGGATACGACCCATACACAATTGATATATAGTACTACTAAGTCTATTACAATACTTCAATAATGGATTTAAAAGACATCTTTGCCTTTGAGTAAAATGAGGACATACTTCAACTTGCTTGAAAGATCCTCTAGTCAAAGCTAACCTCTCCAAAAGCACCTTCACCTATGAATCACTTTAGAGATAGATAAAACCATGAAATTAGTACAAACACATGTACTAAGTATGACATAACACCTAAAAATCATGAAAACACACTCGGTGCTAGCCTTTGTACTCATAGAGTAATTGACATTACAGGTTCATATTAAGGGTTTTCATATCTTATTCATAACCCAATCACATTCACCCTACCAAAGAGGTTCCGCAGGGCTACCTCACAATAGAGACAAAGATAGCTCATCATTAATTTTATAAGGATGATATGATGACATTCCATCCAATCAAAATTACTTCCATCATTCGTTACAAGAAAGATACCATTATGACTTTCAACATCAATGTTCATAACCTTACCACTAGGTTCAAGGTTTCGCATAAAGACACTCTTAATATCATTCAATGTGACATGTCATTAATACATTCAAGACTAATAGGCTTTGGCATACTAAGTCAAGACATCTCATATTCACATTCATACATGTATCAAGTAAGGGAACCAAGTCTACCACACCAAATATACCATATTTTACATATAACCTTTATCATGTCATTCTAGAAGCACATAGGCACAATCCACATCATCTTTAGTTCATCGTATCAACTACTATAAAATCATCAATATATATGATGGATAATGGAATTCCATGTCGGCACACAATCTCATCTAGGAATATTCTTGCATAATCCTCCACCGAATATGAAGACTTGACGGGAATAAAGCGAGCGGACTTAGTTAATCGATCCACAACCACTCAAATGGAATCATAGGACTTTTGAGTCCGAGGTAAACCTACTACAGAGTCCATATTAATGTATTTCCACTTCTAAGTAGCAATTTGAATATCTTGTAGTAAGCCACCAAACTTTAGGTGTTTGGCCTTTACTTGTTGGCAATTCGGAAACTTAGCGACAAACTCTGCTTTGTCCCTTTTTAGTCCTTCTTACCAATATCTCTCTCTTAGTTCATGGTACATTTTTATCGACCCCGGATGAATTGAGTAGCGGCACCCATGTGCTTATTCTAGGATCCTATCCCTCAATCCATCTACATCAGGAACAAATAATTGCCCTTGATAACACACCATCCCCCCTAAGAATAATAATTCATTCAATTTGCCGATAACCAATTCTTTCAACTCCATTAAGGCTAAATAAAGGTGTTGTTTGGACTTCACCTCAACCACTAAAGATAATTCGGAGTTATGATTAGCTATAGCACCCCCATCCGGAGAACTCTCCAACCTCACCCCCAACCTAGCCAACCTATGTACTTCCCTTGCTAGGTCCTTCTTGGCTTTGTTAAGATGGGATACACTACCCATAGTCATACGACTTAGGGCATCCGCAACAACATTAGCGTTGCTGGGGTGATAGAGGACAATCATATCATAATGTTTCAACAACTGAAGCCACCTTCTTTTATCGGATTCAACTCATTTTTTGGGTAACCACATATTGGACTCTCTTATGATCGGTAAAAACATCAACATGAACCCCATACAAATAATGCCTCCATTTTTTCAAAGCAAACGCCACGACTGCTAATTCAAGGTCATGAGTGGGGTAATTTCTCTCATGTACCTTTGATTGCCTAGAGGCATAGGCTATCACTTTCATGTGTTGCATAAGAACATACCCCAAACCCACTCGAGATGCATCAAAATACACTACAAAACCCTTTGTACCCTCCGGTAAGGTCAACAATGGGGCGTAAGTAAGCCTATCCTTAAACAATTGGAAACTTTTCTCACATGCCTCCGACAACTCAAACTTCTTACTCTTTTGTGTCAAAGTAGAGTAAGAAGATGCAATGTACGCGAAAACATCCGCGAACCTCCGATAGTAACCCATTAAACACAAGAATCTCCTAATATCAATTGGAGTCAATGGTCTAGTCCAGTTTTTCACCGCTTCTGTTTTCCTTGGGTCTACCTCTACTTGCTCACTAGAGATGATGTGCCCAAGAAATGTCACGGACCTCAACCAAAACTTACACTTCTTATATTTGGAATACAATTGATGTTCTTTAAGGGTTTGCAATACTACTGATATACCATGGTTTCACGGTATTATTAATACTTTTTCCTTAAGTTTAGTGTGTCCAAAAGCCTTTTTGTGCTAATTTATATATAAGTTTCTCCTTATTTGCAGGAAATCTGTCCAAAGATGAATGCGGAGGTTTTTGAGCGAAGAAATGCTGAAGAGACCACCTACGGAGCTTGTGACGGTCCGTCATGCTCGTGACGGTCTGTAGGTGGCAGTGTAGTGTAGCTGCTGAAGGAAGATGGGGAAGTCTGACTAAGTGTGGGGTTACGGAAAGCGTGACGGACCGTCGTATCCATGACGGTCCGTCTTGCAGGTTCGTCATGAAAATCAGAGAAGTAGTCCCAGTACCCACATTCGAAGAGTTCAAGTGTTTTGGATCGGAGACCCTCGACGGACCGTTGTGTCTATGAATATCCGTCATACCTGCCGTCGAGGGTAATGAAGAGAGCAACAGAAGAAATTGCACAAGTATGGGACGACGGAATCCATGACGGCCCGTCGTGACCATGACGATCCGTCGCGAGGTCCGTCGACTTAGCCGCATTTTGACAGATTTCCAGCAAATATAGTCCTTGTTTAATTAGGTTTTTATTTTCTATAAATAGTTCAAAAAACCTTGTTTTTGAGGTTAGACTGGGGATTATTAGTTAGGCTCAGGATTATTAGGTTAGACTCTAGATCATTATTAGACCTTTGAATATTGGAAGACTCTTGATTATTTTGTAGACTCTTTGAGAGATTATTGATTATCTTGAGACTTTTAACATTGATTGTATGTGACTTTTGCTGATTAATCAAGTGAACTTTCGGATTTTACTCTTTCTCATCGAAGTAAGCGCATGAATTCTTCTATCACATATTTGAATATTGTAATTATGACTATGGGTAACTAAACTCCATAACTAGGGTTGTGGGAACCATAGGCTAATAATGAGGTAAAACCTAACTAAAATAACAATTCTAGAATAGTGTCTTGTATGTATTGGTAATTCTTTCGTTTAGAAGTCTTTTTAACGGATGGACAACGTTAGAACTTGCCTTAATGCTACTTGCCGGACCAAGGAGGTAGATAATAGGAAAAGAATTATCAACATAGATTTAGTGTATACTATTTGATAGGCTAGTATTGATTTGTATGAGGTAATAACTTAGTCAAATATCGAATACGATGCTTAATATGAGGTAAATATAAGGGTTAGGATAGCAAAACACGTAGCAAGACCAAGGTGCGGAGTGAAATTTTCTAGACGTCGGACCAAGGATTTAGAAATACATAACTTATCACATTGCATGCAAGATACTTGGAAAGAATTGTTATAGTTAAACTTATTAAGTTATGAACCTGTGGGGAACACGTAAACCCTAGTTACTTTGATTAATTGATTAAACTCCAACATTCGAAGCTGTTAGTTGTCTCCTTTTATTTTGCTAGTTATTTTCATTTATTTAGGAATAGAATCCCCCCTTTTTATCATTTAAGGCTTTCTAAGGAAGTAATCGATTGAACAACAGTAATAATAGATTGAAGTTAAGTCTAAACTATTTTCCTTGTGGGAACAATCCCGACCTCACTAGTTGGGTTACTTACTTGACACTACCGCTTTACTTCTTATTTGAGAAGTAAGTTTGAGCGTATCAAATTTTGGCGTCGCTGCGGGGGAAAGTAGCTTTTAGACTAACTTAATCTTATTACTATAGTTTAGTTGATATTTTCTTGATTTTACTTTGTTTTATTATTTTTGATTCGTGCAGAACCACCCTCCTTGTATGCCAAATACACGGAGAGGAAGAGAACCCCTGTTTCCTTACGATCACGAATTAGAGCGTACACTACGCAACATGAATAGAAACTTTGGAATCAATGATGATGATACAAACCAGAACATCCCAGCTCCGGTTGATGTTCATGGTGAGTTGTTACCCGATGCATCGGGTGAACACCTACAGAGGGGACGAAATCCCGCTCCACGGCCCCAAGCATATACAGAGGCTATGACAACATAGCACACTCCGATGGGACACTTGTCTTGCCTCCTTTTCCACCAGGCCATACTTTTGTTTTAACTAGTAGCCTGATTCAAATGCTCACCGCCAGAGGTTTGTTTTCAGGGCTACCTTCTGAGGATCCACATGCCCATATAGCTAAGGTAAGGGTAGTGTGTAAAAGCTGTGTAGGGAGGCCTGACTTGGACTTGGATGTAATAGGGCTTAGAGTGTTTCCTCTCTCACTGACGGGAGAGGCTGCTATATGGTTCACTGAGCTCCCTTACAACTCAATTTTCACTTGGAACCAACTAAGGGATGTTTTCTTAGCGCGCTACTATCCGGTCTCCAAGAAACTAAACCATAAAGACAGAGTGAACAACTTTGTGGCACTACCAGGAGAGTAAGTTAGTAGTTCTTGGGATAGATTCACCTCGTTCTTTAGAAGTGTCCCAAATCACCGTATAGATGATGAGTTACTGAAGGAATTGTTCTATCGAGGATATGATGATAATAATAAAGCGGTGTTGGACACTATAGCGGGTGGATCTTATGGGGAGTGTCCTTATGCTAAGATTCCTGAAAAATTAGAGAAAATCTTCCGGAATAATAAAGCTTGGAGTACTAGGAAGTCAGATACCTGGAGAAATACCTTCGCAGTACAGTCAACCCCCAACCCAGCCTTAGATGAGATTCGTGAAGAAATGGATCAGATGAGAACTGAGCTTGGGTTAGTACTAAAACATTTCACTGGGGGTGAAGAAAAGATAAATGCAGTCAACTACTTGTGGAAACACCGCCACAAAATGATGAGTGTTATTATGAGGAAGATTCCTATGCGGTAAATGAGCAGACAGGGGGTTTTCGACCAAGTACCCAAGGCTCTAATCACGAGAATTGGCGCCAAGGTCAAGGGAACCAATATCAGAACTATGGTAACTACAACCGTGAGGGTCATTATGTTCGAGATGGAAACTACAACCGCGACAACAACTTCAACAGGGGTAACTATGGTAATAGAAATGACAGGAATGGGCCCTATGTTCCTCGTCAAAATCGTGAAGTTACTCCTAGGGATGGTGGAGATAGTATGGCGCGAGTTTAGGATATGTTGCACAAAATGATGAGGAGGTTCGATGCTAGTGATGAGCACATTAAATAGTTAAGGTGTGATTTAGCAGGTATTGGGCAAAAAGTCGATACACATGCAATATCGATTAAGCAAATCGAGTTGCAAATGGCCCAATTATCTGCGACTGTGAACACACGACAACCGGGCACTCTTCCAAGCAACACTGTCCAAAATCTGAAAAATGATGCACACTGAATGGAAATCACTACTCGTGGTGGTAAGCAAACCATTAACCCACCTATGCCGTCTAATGAGGAAAAGGTGAGAAAGGATGATGATAAGGTTGTAAAGGGTAGTGGTGAAGTAGAAAAGAGCACTGGAAAAGATGCTGAAGCCCCTATGAAGGTAATTCCCATGCCGATACCCCCACCACCCTTCCCTCAGAGATTAGTAAAAAAGACCGATGATGGTAAATATCGGCTTTTTATAACAACGCTGAAGCAGCTTTCTATCAATGTCCCTTTGGTAGAAGCTGTAGAACAAATGCCCGGTTATGCCATGTTTATGAAAGATCTGGTTACAAAGAAAAGACCGATCACTTTCGAGGATAATGATAGAATGCAGCATTGTAGTGATATTGCTACAAGATCTCTCGTACAAAAGAAAGAAGATCCGGGTGCGTTCACTATTCCTTGTACAGTCGGGTCATTACATTTTGCGAAAGCATTATGTGATCTGAGGGCAAGTATAAATCTCTTGCCTCTCTTGATTTACAAGAAGTTGGGTTTGGGTAACCCAAAACCCATTGCGATGCGACTACTGATGGATGATCGAACAGTGAAAAGGCCTATAGGATACTCTATGATGTACTAGTAAAAGTTGAGTCATTCATATTTCCAGCAGATTTTGTTAATCTTGATTGTGAAGTCAATTTTGAAGTGCCTATTATTCTTGGAAGGCCATTCCTTACTACATGTAGAGGCTTAGTTGATATGGAAAAGGGGCAGATGATATTTTGGTTGAACAATGAAGAAACGACCTTCAACATTTGTAGGACCATGAGGCAGAGTGGTGAGCTCAAATCAGTATCCGCCATATCCTAGAAGAAAAGATGAAGAAGGAGAATGAACAAAAAAGTGCAAAACAAGAGTATATGGTTGGGGATTTGGTGGTTTTAGACAGTTTTGGGTTGCCTTGTCTTCCGGGCAAGCTCAAGTCCAAACGGACTGGCCCTTACTTGATTACCCAAGTATTCCCTCATGGAGCAGTTGAGTTAAAAACAAAGGAGGGAGTGCGGTTTAAGGTGAATAGAGAATGAATAAAACTCTATTTTGGGCATATTGCATCGGTGAATGAAGTGATAGAGGCATAACATCTTGATAAAGGCTGAGTAATCAAGTGTTATCAGTCGTGCCGCGACGTTAAATCAGGCGCTTGTTGGGAGGCAACCCAATACTTAGAGTTTTTTTTCTTTCTTTCTAGTAATGGTAGCATTTTCTACTAATGGGTTTTAAATTTGCAGGAACATCACAAGGAAATTCTGCAGAAAATCACTCTGCAACAGTCACCAACGGACACATGTGATGGACCGTCTTTCTCTAGACGGTCCATCCTGCACAACCGTTCTGGTTGTCAGAGACCTTATTCCTAAGGGTCTCTCACATTTTCTAAGTGTCCTCCAACAGACATCTACGATGGACCGTCATACTCTCGATGGTTCATCCTGTAAAACCGTCATGACGGTCAGAGACCTCTCTCTTAGAGGTCTCCATTTTTTAAGTGTTCCACGAGGGACATCGACAACGGACCGTCATAATCACAACGGTCCGTGCTAATTGTTGGCACTTTGCGCCCCAGGTTTGCTTCACCTACCACTCTTGTATTTCAATTTTTTTAAATGCATTGGGGACAATTGCATGTCTTTTTGTTGGGGGTGGGGTAAATGGAAAGTGTGTGCTAGGGTGAAGCCTGAGTATTCCAATTCACTATCCTCTTTTGGGGTTTTCTTGCCTGTGTTCCTTTTCCCCAAGAGACTGATTACTTTTTCTGTTGAACCGGCATGTCTATATATTGTGTACATAGATTAATTCTGGAGCATGATGGCTAAAATGATATCCTGATAAATGGAAAATGATTCATGATTAGGCATAATAATAGATAAATGTGTGGCTCTAAGCATGACATAGAGGTACACCACTGCATGACCCTAAGTGAAATTCGAACTAGGTGTCTGAAAATCTGGTAGAGTGATGAGATGTCAAGTGAGTGTGAGGAAGATTTGAATGGTCCACTATTTGTACTGAGCTAGAACTTGCCTGGTTAGTCCTGCTAAAAGTAAGCTGTAATAGACAATTAGGAAAGGATCATAGGCCCTTATTAAATATAGCCCATTTTTAGCCTAAATAAAATAAAACCAAATGAAATTTATCTTTCTTTGATCCAAATGATTTGAGCTTAAATTAGACCTTTCTTTCTCACCCCAACTGATCTTTTCCGGGAATAATGTGTTGGCCCTGGTCCCTCTTTGGACATGTGCACCTCAACTTATGCCAAAAGCATAAGTTGAGGGTGACTAATGCAGTAAACAACCTTTTTATGTCCCTTACCCAACTTTGGGTATTGTGTACATCGACTCATGACAAAGCCATGACTTGATTGTGGCTATTATGAGGAATACTCTAGAAAGTGGGGGTTGAAAGAATAAAGAGAGAGAAAGAACAAAAGTAATGTGACTCAAAAATTAGTTGAAAGAAAAGTAAAAATAAAAATAAAAATAAAATAAAATAAAAAAATAAAAAAAAATATACAAGCAAAAAAAGAAGAGAGTCACTTACACAAATGAAGAAAAAAGGGAAAATAGCAAGGTGAAAGAATGTGGGAAACTGGGCAAAATAAAATGATAGAAAATGGTATGTTTAGCCGATATGTCAAGGAGGGAAAAAAGTCACTAAAGTATACCTAAATACACCCTACGTGACCCTGATCCTATGTTACAAGCTAAGAAAGTCCTATCGTGATCCTATGGGTTGTATAGCGAACTTAAAGCAGTGAAAATAAGGGAAAGCTTATGGCAATAGGTAGGAATGAGTGTGAATTTGTTCTGAGAGTGAGTGTTGAAAAGTAATCCTTATACTCAAATTGAAATCATTTTGTGAGAAATGAGGATTTTGTTTTGAAGTGAGGACACTAGTTGCATTACCAAAAATATTAGCACCTCAGTGAGAAATTGAAGAGGATAGGTGTTAGTGCATGGTGAGTCTGTGTCATGGTCTGATTCCACATATTTCAATCCTAATAGTGATAGCATGCATAAATATGATAAGACTAATCGGTATTAATAGCCAAATAATTGCAAAGGATAACACATGGATACTATTGCACAAAGATTGTGTATTGAGTCATAGTGTGTCGCTTGAGGACAAACAACGAATTTAAGTTGAGGTTGTTGATATACCGTGGTTTCACGGTATTATTAATACTTGCTCCTTATGTTTAGTGTGTCCAAAAGCCTTTTTGTGCTAATTTATACATAATTTTCTCCTAATTTGCAAGAAATCTGTCCAAAGATGAATGTGGAGGTTTTTGCGCGAAGAAATGCAGAAGAGACCACCTACGAAGCATGTGACAGTCCGTCATGCTCGTGACGGTCCATAGGTGGCAGCATAGTGCAGCTGCTAAAGGAAGATGGGGAAGTATGACAAAGTGTGGGGTTACGGAAAGCGTGACGAACCGTCGTATCCATGACGGTCTGTCCTGCAGGTTTGTCATTAAGATCAGAGAAGTAGTCCCAGTACCCATATTCCGAGAGTTCAAGTGTTTTGGAACGGAGACCCTCGACGGACCGTTGTGCCTATGACAATCCGTCATACCTGCCGTCGAGGGTAATTAAGAGAGCAGCAGAAGAAATTGCACAAGTATGGGACAACGGAATCCATGACGGTCCGTTGTGACCACGACGATCCGTCGCGAGGTCCGGCGACCCAGCCGAGTTTTGACAGATTTCCAGCAAATAGAGTCCTTGTTTAATTAGGTTTTTATTTTCTATAAATAGTTCAAAAAACCTCATTTTTGAGGTTAGACTGGGGATTATTAGTTAGACTCGGGAATATTAGGTTAGACTCTGGATCATTATTAGACCTTTGAATATTGGGAGACTCTTGATTATTTTGTAGACTCTTTGAGAGATTATTTATTATCTTGAGACTTTTATCATTGATTGTTGGTGAATTTTACTGATTAATCAAGTGAACTTTCGGATTTTACGCTTTCTCATCGAAGTAAGTGCATGAATTCTTATATCACATATTTGAGTATTGTAATTATGACTATGGGTAACTAAACTACATAACTAGGTTTGTGGGAACCATTGGCTAATAATGAGGTAAAACCTAACTAAAATAACAATTCTAGAATAGTGTCTTGCATGTATTGATAATTCTTTCGTTTAGAAGTCTATTTAATGTATGGTCAACGTTAGAACTTGCCTTAATGCTACTTGCCGGACCAAGGAGGTAGATAATAGGAAAAGAATTATCAACATAGATTTATTGTATACTATCTAATAGGCTAGTATTGATTGGTACGAGGTAATAACTTAGTTAAATATAGAATACGATGCTTAATATGAGGTAAAGATAAGGGTTAGGATAGCAACACACGTAGCCATACCAAGGTGCGTAGTGAAACTTTGTAGATTCCGAACCAAGGTTTAGAAATACATAACTTATCACTTTGCATGCAAGATACTATGAAAGAATTGTTATAGTTAGACTAATCAAGTTATGAACTTGTGGGGAACACGTAAACCCTAGTCACTTTGATTAATTGATTAAACTCCAACATTCGAAGCTGTTAGTTGTCTCCTTTTATTTCCCTTGTTATTTTCATTTATTTAGGAATAGAAACCCCCCTTTTATCATTTTATGATTTCTAAGGAAGTAATTGACTGAACCAAATCACTGGTATGGCTATCGAAATCGTGAGCATCAGCATGTAGGTTCCGGATCCAAGAGGTAGTATCAGGCCCTTTAGCTATTGTTCTTGAGAAAACACCCGGTCTGGCCCATTTCTGAAAAGAAGTTTTTACGGGATCCCTATCTACCAAAATTTTAACTTATGGTTCCGGTGAACAAATAATCATTGAGTCATCCTCATTCTTAAAACCAGCGTTCTTAAGACCAAAGAGTCGGGCGGAAGGGGGGGAAAGCCCTCCGTTCCTGGTTCTCCTGTAGTTGGATCCTCCGGAACCACAAGAATCCTTAGTTAGAATGGGATTCCAACTCAGCACCTTTTGAGTGAGATTTTGAGAAGAGTTGCTCTTTGGAGAGCACAGTACGATGAAAGTTGTAAGCTGTGTTCGGGGGGGAGTTATTGTCTATCGTTGGCCTCTATGGTAGAATCAGTCGGGGGATGTTCGATCCCGAAGAGAAGGAAAAGATCTTCAGAAAGTGGGTTTTTATGATTTGATAAAGAATCAAACTTATTTAAATGTTCCTGCTATTTTATATAGTAATAATAGATTGAAGTTAAGTCTAAACTATTTTCCTCGTGGGAACGATCCCAACCGCTTTACTTATTATTTGAGAAGTAAGTTTGAGCGTATCAACTACCCCAAAAGACCCATATGATCATCCTCATTCTTTGAATATACCAAGATATCGTTAATAAAGACAATGAAAAATTAAGCTAGGTAATTTCAAAATACTCTATTCATTAGGTCCATAAATGACGCCGGAGCATTAGTGAGACCGAAAGACATGATCAAGAACTCATTATACCTATAAATAGACCAAAAGGCCGTCTTTGGTATATCCTCCCCTCTTACCCTAAGTTGATGATACCCCGAACTCAAGTCTATCTTTGAAAAGTAACTCGCCCCTTAGAGTTGATCAAACAAGTGGTCAATCTGAGGGAGACGGTACTTATTCTTAACAATGACCTTGTTGAGTTGGCGGTAATCAATTTACATTCTCAAGGACCCATCTTTATTCTTCACAAACAAAACTGGAGCACCCCACGGAGAAATACTAGGCCTTATAAAACCCTTATCTAGTAAATCCTTGAGTTGAGTCTTCAACTCCTTCAACTCGGCCGGAGCCATCAGATAAGGAAGAATTTATATGGGATTTGTATCTGGTAGAAAATTAATTCCAAAGTCAATATCCCGTTTGGGAGGATTACCGAGAAGGTCATTAGTATGGGTACCGACTCAATGGGAGGAACTTTGGAGTCTAGATCTCTGACTCTTACTAAATGATAAAGACAACCTTTGAGATCATTTTGCATGCTTTCAGACAAGAAATAATACGACCTGTAGGAATATAATTCTCCCCCTTTCACTCAACAACGGGTTCATTTGGGAAGTTAAACCTCACCACTCTTGTCCTACAATAAATGGATGAAAAACATGCATGCAATAAATCCTACCCAATATAATATCAAAATCAAGCATATCGAGTTCTACTAGATAAACATAAGAAACTCTATTGGGCAACATTATAGTGCAACAACCGACTCACCCACCAGAGTAGACATTGTATAAGGTTCATGCAAAATATCGGGTAATATATAAAACTTTTTAGCTACTAGAGGTGTAACAAATGATAAAGTAGTGATGGGATCAAGTAAGGCATATACATCAAGAGATAAAACTTTCAACATACTGGTCACCACATCAGGAGAAGTCTCTTGCTCACCCCTAGAGCGGAGAGCATGGAAGCGGTTCTTCTTTGGAGCATCACTAGAACCACTTGCTTGAGCTTGACCACTACCGTTATCTTGACTCTTCAAGATTGGGTAATCTCTCATCTTATGACCACTATTGCCACAATAAAAGCAATTATTCGTCCCCTTAAGGAAATTACCATAGTGCTTTTTACGACACAAGTTGGCTTCTCATTTGGTTAATTAGTACCTTTTCCCTTCTTGAATACAGGGTTAGAAACCCTATCACCACTAGATCTTGGGAATTTTGAAGGGACTTAATTAGAAACCAGCTTCTTAAATCTAAGCTTGTCTTTTATATCACGCCTATTTCTCCATCAAATGACTTTTCTCTCTTAGAATCTCTACTTTTTCGCTTAGTCCTTGCCTTCTCGACCCTTCTTGCATAGACCATAAGATGGGAAATGTTCATGTTTTCATATAGCATGGCCGATTGGAACTCTTCTTGTAAGTCTTCTGACACCCCTATCACAAAACGGCTCATTTGGTCTCTAGGGTCGAATACCACAGAAGGAGCGTATTGGACAACTTAATGAATTCGAAAGAGTACTCATGGACACTCTTTCCTCCTTGGTGAAGATTGATGATTTCTGTCACTTTTTACTCCCACTAAGAAAGAACCAATCTAGAAAAGTCGCCTTAAAGATCTCCTAAGTCACCAGACCACCCCTCAACGACCTATTATCCCTCCATTGCACACGGGGAGAAATATTCTGATTGGCTTGGGCCGTAATAGCCTGGGCTTGAACCGTCGAGGCTTGTGCTTGAGTTGTTATAGCTTGGGCCATTTGAGCAAGAATAGCCCTCGTCTCTGCCTCCGTCATGGGTGGAGGGTTAGCCGGGGCTTTTTCAACATTAGTATCTTCTTCAAGTAGAGCTTGATCATCATGGGGAGGAGATCCCACATTGGAAATTTCCTCTTCAAGTCTCCGAGACGCATTCCATCGAGTATTCATGCTTCCTATAACACAATCGTAGGATGATATGCAAAAGCTCACCATAAGTATACTCTATTGGCACGATATAAGATTTCCAAGAGATAGCGATTCCTAAGCATCATATAGTCTATTCATAAGTGTGGCACGCTTCACAATTACGAATACAAACCTGCATAGACGTGGTAGAGAGAGAGATATAAATCATCGATATTCAATATCATGCTCTGATACCAAGTTTGCACATCTGGGTTTACCACCTAGACATACCCGTCGTCGTCATCCTTTTCAAAGGCTAAGACTAGTATTTTAGTTTCATGTGATCACATTCATAGGTTGAAAAATGCTGAAAAATTTAAAACTTTCATTATCACTACTTGGAGGTTTACATAGACCTCTACATACACATTACATATATTCATATCGAGTATATGTAAAACCTTCATATAGGGAGGTTACGTAGACTTCTACTTTTATTGCACATACATATACGTAAAATATAGAAATAGTCTCAACTATTGTCTAATCTCATACCAAGCCCTTACATCAATTCAACAAGACCATGTATAGGTCATACAAAAGTACAATATTAGATTAAAAAGGAAAGGAATGATAGAATCAATAAGCTCATAACAAAATCTGTAAGCTAGATGATGGCATTGCCCTCGAAGTTGAGGACCTACCCAACATGGATGAAAGAAAGAATCCAATCCTTCAACAATGTCGCCTTCCAAACTCTTCAACGGCCAAAACAAGAAAGAATCCAATCCTTCTACAATGTCACCTTCCAAACTCTTCAATGACCAAAACCTAAAATGTTTGGGGAAAAGAGAAGAAAATGGAGTTATTAACACACATGTACTAAGTATGAGATCTTATGCACATACATAAGAAAAACATGCTAAAAAAGGACTTTTTATTAAAACATGCCAAATTACGCTTTTAGGGACTTAATACAAAGTCAAGTACGTCATATCAACCAACCACACATCCTTATTATCTCAACAAGTAATACTTATCCCAAGACACTTGAAACCATGATTTTACACAATCCAAACATCAAGGAATAATATCAGAAGAACGAATAAGAGTCAAACATATCATAATAAGCAAGACAACAACTCACAAGTCCTTATTAAGTCAACAAGTGCAATTACCAAGCAAATCCCCATAACCTTACTCAATCAAGTATCCCCAAAGGAAAACATGACAAAAGTCCAACTTTACATATCATGGCAATTAGGTTTACATTTCATCATATATTTAACATTATAACCAAGGCATATGCACAAATGAACTAATCAACATATAGTATCAACAATGTGCCATGGTCATCGTATATATACATCATATATTATCATAACATAAACATATATAAGAACCTCCTCCTAAGACTCCCATAAAGTCTAACTAGTTCAATGTTTATGTCACGACCGGAATCTAGACCCCAGAAGAGACCGGCGTTGTTGACTTCTCAGAGGTCGCAGACAAGCCTACATATATTATCGTTACTTTATCTAGGTTAATATTTGCGGAAAATTTGAACATTTTCTTATTTTAACATTTATATAAGACATTTTACTTAAACTCATAAATGTTCACAATCAACCATCTAACATTAAGATCATCAAATGAAAGAAAAGTTCATAGCTTTAATAAATGTGTACTTGCCAAAACGACACCAATACAAAATCTGAAATGAAGTGGGAAATGAAACACTAGTGCAACCTGCTCCACTATCGAAGGCCTACATCTAAGCTAGACAACAACAATAGACAACCTTAGAACATGAGGGACGACCCAGTCTAGATGAAAGCTCCACGTCCGGATAGTTGTAACGTTGTACAAACGATCTAACATCCACCTGTGCCTGCACCTCAAAATAGATAATTGTATGGAATTATTACACACTTGTACTAAGTATGGGTATATGCAAGCACACACCAAGGACATGCATGAGAAAGAATAACTCTTTCCTAACAACATCTTTTATGGAATGTCAAGTTAGTGGACTTGCCATATTTATATTAGGAAAGTTAATGGATGATAAGCTCAAACGTACCTCTCAAATTAGAAGTAAAGCGGTCATATCATATAAAGAACCCAACTAATGAGGTTGGGATCGTTCCCACGAGGAAAATAGTTCAGACTTAACTTTATTCTATTATTACTATTGTTTAGTCAATTATTTTCCTAGAAAACAAAAGACAATAAAGGGGGGTTATTATATCTAAAATTAATGAAAATAATTAACTAAATTAAAATTAATAACTTACAGATTTAAATCTGGAGATTAATCAATTAATAAAAGCAAGTAGGGCTTAAGTGTTCTCCACAGGTTCCTAACTTGATAATCCTAACTATAACAATTTTTTACTAGTATCTTGCATGTAAAGTGATAAGTTATGTATCTCTAAATCCTTGGTCCGGCATCTAGAAAATTTCACTCTGCACCATGGTCCGACTATGTGTGTTGATATACTTACCCTTACCTTTACCTCATATTAAGCATTGTATTCGATATTTGACAAAGTTATTACCTCGTACCAATCGACTCTAGCCTATAGATAGTATACACTAATTCTATGTTGATAATTCTTTTCCTATTATATACCTCCTTGGTCCGGTAAGTAGCATTAAGACGAGTTCTAATGTTGCCCATCCGTTAAAAAGACTTGTAAACAAAAGAATTATCAATACATGCAAGACATTATTCTAGAATTGCTATTTTAGTTAGATTTTACCTCATTACTCACCCATGGTTCCCACAACCCTAGTTATGGAGTTTACTTACCCATAGTCATAATCACACCTATTCATATATTAATATAAGAAGTCATGCACTTACTTTGATGAGAAAGAATAAAATTAAGAAATTCACTTGATTAATAAACAAAAGCACCAATAATCAATTCAAGAAAAAGTGTAACAATTATTGAAATTAATACTTCAAACTTGAACAAGAGAACTAAAGATTATCCAAAAGTTTAACACTAAAAAAGTCTAACATCAAAGAGTCCAACATCCCAAAGTCTAACATCCAAAAGTCTAACATCAAAGAGTCTAACCCCAAACACGAGGTTTTACAAACTATTTATAATAAAAACAAAAACCTAATAAAAGAAGGATTCTAATTACTGAAAATATGTCAAAACGCATATAAGTCGATGGACCTCGTGATGGACCGTCGTGGTCATGACTGGCCGTCATGACCTCTGTCGTCCCATACTTCACAAATTATTCTGTTTCTTTCTTCATTACCCTCAACGGACAGGTATGACGGAGTGTTCCAAGCACGACAGTCCATCGTGGGTCTCCGTTCCATAAAACATAAACTTGTTGGAATTTGGGTACTGGGACTACTTTCTTATCATTGCGACAAACCAGCAGGATGGACCATCGTGGCTATGATGGTCCGTCGTGGACTTCCATAATTCCACACTAAGTCAGACTTCCCCATATTCCTTCAGCATCTTCACTACGATGCCACCTACGGACCGTCACAGGCTCGACGGACCATCATAAGCTCTGTAGGTGGTCTCTGTTGCATTTATTTGCTCAAAAACATCCGCGTTCATCTTTGGGCAGTTTCCTGCAAATAAGGAGAAACCTAAATAAAAATCAATACAAAAAGGCTTTTGGACACACACTAAACTTAAGGAAACAACATTAAAAATACCTCGAACCACGGTATATCAGCACCCTCAACATAAATTCGTTGTTTGTACTCAAGGTACGCACTATGACTCACTACAAAATCTTTATACAACAATATCCATATTTTAGTTTTCGCAATCATTTGGCAATAAATCCCGATCAATCTCATCATGTTTATGCATGTTATCACTATTAGGTGTGAATAATGTGGAACCAAACCATGAAACACACTCACCATGCACTGACACCTATCCTCTTCAATTTCTCACCGAGCTGCTAATATTTTTGGTATTGCAACTAATGTCCCCACTTCAAAACAACATCCTCATTTTTCACACAATGATTTTAGTTTGAGTATGCAGATTAGTTTTCAACACTCACTCTCAGAACAAATTCACAACTCATTCATACATATTGCCATAAGCTTGCCCTTATTTTCACTGCTTTAAGTTTGCCATACAACTCTTAGGATCACGATATGACTTTCTTAGCTTGCAACATAGGCTCAGGGTCAGGTAGGGTATATTTAGGTATAATTTAGTGACTTTTTTCCCTCCTTGACATATCGGCTAAACATACCACTTTTTATCATTTTATTTCGCCTGATTTCTCATATTCTTTAACCTTGCTATTTTCCTTTCTTTCTTCATTTGTGTAAGTGACACTTTTCTTTACTTGCTTGTATTTATTATAAATATATATATATATATATATATATATTATTTCACTTTTCTTTCAACTAGTTCTTGAGTCACTTTACTTTTGTTTTTTCTCTCTCTTTATTCTTTCAACCCACTTTCCAGAGCAATCCTCATAATAGCCACCCTCAACTCATGAATTTTCTATGAGTCAAAGTACACAATACCCAAAGTTGGGTCAGGTCCATGAAAAGGTTGTTTACTGCATTAGCCACACTCAAATTATGCCTTTGTCATAAGCTGAGGATCACATGTCCAAGGAGAGACCAGGGCCAACACATTATTCCCAAAAAAAATCAGTTGGGGTGAAAAAGAAAGGTCTAGTTTAAGCTCAAATCATTTGGATCAAAGAAGGATTAATTTCATTTGGTTTTTTTATTTAGGCTAAACAGGGCTATATTGAACAAGGGCCAATGATCTTTTTCTAATTGTCTATTACAACTTACTTTTAGCATGACTAACCAGGAAAGTTCTAGCTCAGTACAAATAGTGGACTATTAAAATCTTCCTCACACTTACTTGACATGTCATTACTTTACCAGATTATCAGACACCTAGTTTGAATTTTAGACTTAGGGTCATGCAGTGGTGTATCTTTATGTCATGCTTAGAGCCACACATTTATCAATTACTATGCCTAGTCATGCATCATTTTTATTTCATCTGGATATCATTTTCGCCATCATGCTTCAGAGTTAAACTATGTACACAAGATAAAGACATACCGGTTCAACAATAAAAATAATCAGTCTCTTGGGGAAAAAGAACACATGCAAGAAAACCCCAAAACAAGATAGTGAATTTGGCTACTCTGACATCACCCTAGCACTCACTTTCCATTTACCCCACCCCAACAAAAAGACATTCAATTGTCCCCGGCAGCGGCGCTAAAATTTGATACGCTCAAACTTACTTCTCAAATAAGAAGTAAAGTGGTCGTATCAAGTAAAGGACCCTAATAATGAGGTTGGGATCGTTTCCACGAGGAGAATAGTTCACAGTTAACTTCAATCTATTATAACTATTATTTAGTCAGTTATTTCCTTAGAAGACAAAGACAATAAAAGTTTTTTTTTTTATTTCTAAATGAATTCAAATAACTAGCTAAATTGTAGTAGACAACTAACAGATTCAAATGTTGGAGTTTAATCTATTAATAAAAGTAACTAGGGTTTAAGTGTTCCCCACAGGTTCCTAATTTGATAATTCTAACTATAACAATTCTTTCCTAGTATCTTGCATGCAAGTGATAAATTATGTATTTCTAAATCCTTGGTTCGGCATCTATAGAATTTCACTCCGCATCTTGGTCCGTGTAGGTGTGTTGCTATAGTAAACCTTACCTTTACATCATATTAAGCATTGCATTCGATATTTGACTTAGTTATTACCTCCTACCAATCAGTACTAGCCTATTAGATAGTATACACTAAATCTATATTGATAATTCTTTTCCTATTATCTACCTCCTTTGTCTGGCAAGTAGCATTAGTTCTAACGTTGTCCATCCGTTAAAAAGACTTCTAAACGAAAGAATTATCAAAACATCAAAGACACTATTCTAGAATTGTTATTTTAGTTAGATTTTATCTCATGATTCACCCATGGTTCCCACAACCCTAGTTATGTAGTTTAGTTACTCATAGTCATAATCACAATAATCACATATATATAATATAGGAATTGATGCATTTACTTCTATGAGAAAGAATAAAATTTAGAAATTTACTTGATTAATCGACAAAATCACCAACAATCAACTCCAGAGAAAAGTGTAACAGTCCAAAGTCTAATATACAATATAATCTACTAAATTAGAATGTATCATAAAAGTATCTAACAACCGAGAGTCTAACTATATGAGTGTCTAACTATATGAGAGTCTAACTATATGAGAGTATATATGAGAGTCTAACCCCAAAAACATGATTTTTGTAACTATTTATAAAAAACAAAAACCTAATAAAAGAAGGACTCTAATTGCTGAAAATCTGTCAAAACGCGGCTGGGTTGACTGACCTCGTGACGGGCTATCGTGGTCACGACGGGCCGTCATGGCCTCCAACATCCTATATTTTACAAATCCTTTTGCTCCTTTCTTCATTACCCTCGACGAATAGGTATGACGGACCGTCACAGACACGATCGTCCGTCGAGGGTCTCTGTTCTATAACACTTAAACTCTTTGAATTTAGGTACAGGGACTACTTCTCTGATCATCACGACGAACCAGCAGCACGAACCATCATGGCTATGACGGTCCGTCATGCACTTCGTAACCCCACACTTGGTCAGACTTCCCCATCTTCCTTCAGCAACTTCACTAAGATGCCACCTACGGACCGTTAGAGGCACGACGGAGCATCACAAGCTCCGTAGTTGGTAAATTCTCTTCATTTCTTGCTCAAAAACTTCCGCGTTCATCATTAGACAGATTTCGTGCAAATAAAAATAAAGTTATATAAAAATTAAATCAAAAAGGCTTTTGGACACACACTAAACTTGAGGAAAAACATTTAAAATACTGTGTAACCATTGTATATCAATCCCGATCAGTCTCATCATATTTATGCATGTTATCACTATTAGGCTTGAATTATCTGGAATCAGACCATGAAACAGACTCACCACGCACTAACACCTATCCTCTTCAATTTCTTACCGAGGTGCTAATATTTCCGGTATTGCAACTAGTGTACTCACTTCAAAACAACATCCTCATTTTTCACACAATGATTTCAGTTTGAGTATAAGGAACTTTTTAACACTCTCTCTCAGAACAAATTCACAACTCATTCATACATATTGCCATAAGCTTGCCCTTATTTTCACTGCTTTAAGTTAGCTATACAACTATTAGGATCACGATAGGACTTTCTTAGCTTGTAACATAGGCTCAGGGTAAGGTAGGGTATATTTAGATATACTTTAGTGACTTTTTGCCCTCCTTGACATATCGGCTAAACATACAACTTTTTATCGTTTTATTTTTTCCAATTTCTCATATTTTTTCACCTTGCTATTTTCCCTTCTTTCTTCATATGTGTAAGTGACTCTTTTATTTTCTTGCTTGTATTTATATATATATATATATAATATATATATATATATATATATATATTATATATATATATATATATTATTTCGCTTTTCTTTCAACTAGTTCTTGTGTCACTTACTTTTGTTTTTTCTCTCTCTCTTTGTTCTTTCAACCCCACTTTCCAGAGCATTCCTCATACTAGCAACCCTCAACTCATGGCTTTTCCATGAGTCAAAGTACACAATACCCAAAGTTGGGTTAGGGCCATGAAAAGGTTGTTTACTGCATTAGCCACCCTAAACTTATTCTTGTGGCATAAGCTGAGGTGCACATGTCCAAGGAGCGACCAGGGCCATCATATTATTCCCAGAAAAAATCAGTTGGGGTGAAAAAGAAAGGTCTAGTTTAATCTCAAAACATTTGGATCAAAGAAGGATTGCTCTTATAGGGATTTCAATCCCAGAGTTAAGAGAAACAGTGAAGTAAATACACCTCGGGAGAGGCCACCTTGTAGGAAGTGTGGCAAACTTAATGGAGGACAGTGTAGGAGGGGCTCTAACTCTTGTTATAGTTTTAGCAAACCGGTCCACATTGTGAAGGATTGTCCGAATAAAATTCAAGAACAAGGGAAGGAGAGAGCTCATCCTAATGGTCCAAGTTAAGTGGCTCCAAGGAGGCAACGATTCTACGCACTCAAGTCTACGGGTGCAAAGGAAGACACCTCTGGTGAAGTCTCGGGTGAGTAGCCTTAATTATTCCTTCAGGTATTTGACTGTGTATGGTGTTTATGCACTAGTATGAGGTTAATATGTTTGAGTCATCATATTGGTTGCTGATTTGTATGAGTTAGATGTTTACTTATGTTGTATGCTTTAATGAGACTAGTTTATGAAAGAGTTCCTTAGTCTATTAATGTGAAGCTACTAATAGGTTTCAAGAATGTGCACCATCATGTTAACATGTGAATCATATATTTACCAATGGGGAGTATTGAATTACCTATGTATGGATACATTCTATAGATTACTTACTTATTGTTAGTAAAGAGTAGTGTAATTTGGGGACGAATGTTCCTAAGGGGAGAATAACGTAACAACCCAAAAAAATGAATATGATAAGTAATGCTTAATGTGTCTAGAATGACTACGATTTGACCAGGTTCACACAGATTGATGCGTGTAGAACCAGGCCTGTGAACCCTTACAACATCCAATTCAACTAACTTGAAGAGTTAGTTGAGCTAGGAAAGGTTGGGTCTAGCCATGTAGGGCTCTCGAATATGAAGATATACCCGGATGAGTCTTTACATGACTTAAAAAGGGGAAATCATAAGTTTTGAGGGTCTAGGGGTAAAATGGTATTTTACTAAGCTAAAAAATAATATTTTAATTACCCTAAATATATATTTAATTATTTAATTAATATGTTGGAGGGTTATTTTTGGGAGAGAGGGATGAAAATGGGCTCTAAGAGTAAAGTCTTGCTCCACCCGGGTTCGAACCAAGGTGGAAGCAATGAATTAAATTGTTTTTATTTAAGTGGGTAAATTCATTTAGTTAATTAATATTATTTTATTAATGCCTGATTAAAAAATTGGAAATCAGATTTTTAGTTATAAATTATTAATCATTAAATTAAATTGACTAACTCTTGCCAACTATCCTAGTTTTAAGGGGCACTATCTCACACAAACTCTCCCACACGCCTAAACCTCTCTCTCTCTCTCTCTCTCTCTCTCTCTCTCTCTCTCTCTTCCATTTTACTTTCTTCTCTGAAAAAATAGAAAACAAAACATTAGAAAACAATTAAAAGTTCTCGACACTCAAAGAACTTACAAAAAATACATACAATCAAGCAAGCTAACTTAAGAAACAAAAATTTTACATCATCTTCTCGACGCGATTGTGTTGAAGGTTTAGTGGAGGATTTGGGCAGATCTTTGAAGGTGTGGAAAGCTACAACCATGTAAGGGTTTTCTCTCTTGGAATAGTTTCTCCAAGAGAAATTTCTTTCTACAAAATTCAACTTATGAAACATGGAGTATCATCCTTTATTTTCGAATTCCTTGTCCCTAGTCTCCTTCTGATTTCAATCTAAATTAGGTTAGAAATCATGTTGTTTGTATGGTTGCTATTAGGTAAGTGTGACATATGATGTTCTTTGTTATATTCGGTTTGAAATAACAAGCATGTTCAATGATGTCAATCGAAAATGATGTGGTGCAATGTGTAAAATGTTTGTTGTTGTTCTCCGTTTTGAAGTCTTAAAATGGCTTGTTTGATGATTGGAATTATCGTGCATAAGGTGCGTAAATTGTAATGTTTAAATGAAGTGTAAGGTTGCTGATCTTAAGTGGAAAAATCTAAGCTAAAACAACAATGAATCTACGCCTAAAAGCGCGTTAAATAAATTGTGAAAATACCACAAAACGAACGTATAATGTTGTTAAATAAAGGCTAGAAAATTTAATAAAATTTCCTGCACTTGGTGATGGAGTTTTAGGACAGAATACTTGAATTTTGAGAATCTTAAAAATAAATTTAAAACATGTGAGGTCAGCGGGGTTTGAACCCAAGACCTCAATACATGAAAGCTGAAAAAAATGAGAGGTGTGGGATTCAAACCCACAACTTCTCGGCCAAACAAGAAATAAAAGGGAAATTTGAAATTAATAAAAATAATGGGAGAAGTGGATTTGAACCCACCACCTCTTGGATGAAGAAGGAGACAAGGAGAGAAATAAAAAATAATTATAATAATAATAATAATAATAATAATAATAATAATAATAATAATAATAATGAGAGGAGTAGGATTCGAACCCACCTCCTCTCGACCAACATGGAAAGACTTAGGAAAAAGAGAAATAAATGAATGATGCTATGGGAATTCAAACCTAGATCCCTAATGCTTAAAATGCCTAAAGTGAAGTGAGGGAAGGGAAAAAAGAAAGGAAAAATAATGTTAGTGAGGGGATTAGAAATTGGGTTCCCCAAGCCGAAATGTAAATCCAAAATTAGGTTAAAGAAAATTAACTAAGTGTGGTCCAAGGGATTCGAAGTCGGGTTCCCTTACCCAATTCTGTATTGACATATTAGTCATACATAAGTAAATATTTAATGAATGCTGCCTCTAAAAATCAAATCAATATCTTGGCGTATCTACAAGATGCATAAGTCTTGTACGACATAATCTTGGGTAAATATGAATCACTTAGACAAACTATGAATGAAGCCTTATTGCTTGTATGTGTTGACTCATAAGTCTAGCATAAGTTTAAAAGTAAGTGAACCTAAGATGTACATGATGAAATGATGTAAAACCTAGAAGGGGTTAAGTAAGAGTGTGAAACACACTAAATTGCCAAGTACATTCGCATATGATGAAATGAATATTCATGTAAACGGGTGAGTTATTATGAAGAGAATATATTCTTAAGTTAATAAATGTGGTGACAAAATGATAAGAGGCTAATTTGAAAGATAAGAGCTATCTCAAATGAGCCTAAGTAAATGTTACCACAACGTACTCACCTATGAGAGTGCAAAGTTAATTAAGAGACCTGTCTCTATGAACACTCTAATGAAAGTATTGAAGTTAATGCATACTTAATACTAATGATGATATTAAAAATCATTTAATGAGCTATGATGTCCTCATGCTAGAAGCCATCTTACATGATGTATGAGTTGAATGTAATGGAACTTTATACTGATCACTGATAGGCTAGTTATGAACGATGATGCCTTCTTTCAGGAAGGGTGGAGGTTCATGTAATTTTAATGAGATGAGACTGTCCAGCATGCCGGTTATGGGTCTCAATATATATCCTAGTCTTCGAACCTATACTGCCAATATAGGGATCTAGCAGGGTTCAATTCCCATGTATGCTAGCATGTTTTGGGTGATTCCGGCCGGTGATTCAATCTCTTTTCGGTGTGGGGGAGACACTGGATTTCATGATTCTGACATCATCTATGTCAGTTAAAGTTAAAGTTCCCAATGAATGAATGAGGCAAGCCTCAAATGATGCACATAATTAAAAGAACGATACCAAAGGTTTAAAGATAGGATAATTAAGAGGTGAGCTAGATTTAAGTAACAACGCTAGGTTATTCTTGGTCATTGCATAGCAAACCCGATGACAGTCTTAAACTACATCCTAGGTATTACTGTGGATTGTACTAGTATATGAAAGAATGAAAAAATGAAGTACGTATGAATGAAAAAAGCAGATTATGTGTTTGCCGAACAACCTCCCTAGTTGAGGTCCCATATATTGAGACCTCATTTTGGGAAGTCCTAATGTCAAGTCCATGATTGCAAGGTCTCATGGCATACAAAAGAATGATATGAAATACGTAATATGATATGTGAAATATGTTATGTGCTGTTTGAAAAACGATAAGTTTGATGATGCATGTTACACTCATGGCATGACTTTCCAAATCCAAATTTAGCAGGTCCATTGATATACCGTGGTTTCACGGTATTTTTAAAGCTTTTTCCTTAAGTTTATTGTGTCTCCAAAAGCCTTTTTGTACTGATTTTTCTGTAAGTTTCTTCTTATTTGCAGGAAATCTGTCCAAATATGAACACGGAAGTTTTTGAGCGAAAAAAATCAGAAGAGACCACCTACAAAGTTTTTGACGGTTTATCGAGCCTATGACGGTCCGTAGCAGGATCGTAGTGAAGCTGCCGCAGGAAGATGGGGAAGTCTGACTTAGTGTGGGTAGTCTAGTATCCAAATTCCAAGAAGTTTAAGTTTTATGGAACGGAGACCCTCGACGGACCGTCGTGCTTCGAACACTCCGTCATAACTGTCCGTTGAGGGTAATGAAGAAAGCAGCAGATGAATTTGTGAAGTATGGGACGACGGAGGCCATAATGGCCCGTCGTGACCACGACGCTCCGTCACGAGGTTCATCGACTCAGACGCGTTTTGACAAATTTTCAGTAATTAGAATCCTTCTTTTATTAGGTTTTTGTTTTTATTATAAATAATTCAAAAAACCTCGTTTATGGGATAGACTCTTGTTCAAGTATTGAAGGATTAATTTCAGTAATTTTTAACACTTTTTCTGGAATTGATTGTTGGTGCTTTTGTTGATTGATCAAGTGAATTTCAGGATTTTACTCTTTCTCATCAAAGTAAGTGCATGAATTCTTATATTAAATATATGAATAGTGTGATTATGACTATGGGTACCTAAACTCCATAACTAGGGTTGTGGGAACCATGGGTGAGTATTGAGGTAAAATCTAACTAAAATAGCAATTCTAGAATAGTGTCTTGCATGTATTGATACTTCATTCATTTAGAAGTCTTTTTAACGGATGTACAACGTTAGAACTCATCCTAATGCTACTTGCCGGACCAAGGAGGTAGATAATAGGAAAAGAATTATCAACATAGATTTAGTGTATACTATCTAATAGGCTAGTGATGATTGGTACGAGGTAATAACTTAGTCAAATATCGAATACAATGCTTAATATGAGGTAAAGGTGAGGGTTAGTATAGCAACACAAGTAGCCGTACCAAGATGCAGAGTGAAATTTTCTAGATGCTGGACCAAGGATTTAGAGATACAAAACTTATCACTTTACATGCAAGATACTAGGAAAGAATTGTTATAGTTATGATTATCAAGTTAGGAACATGGAGGGAACACTTAAGCCCTAGTTACTTTTATTAATTGATTATGCTCCAAGATTTAAATCTGTAAGTTATTTACTTTAATTTAGTTAATTATTTTCATTAATTTAGATATAAAAAAAACCCCTTTATTGACTTTTGTTTTCTACGAAAATAATTGACTAAACAATAGTAATAATAGAATAAAGTTAAGTCTAAACTATTTTCCTCGTGGAAACGATCCCAACCTCATTAGTTGGGTTCTTTACTTGATACGACTGCTTTACTTCTTATTTTAGAAGTAAGTTTGAGCGTATCAAATTTTGGCGTCGCTGCCGGGGAAAGTAGATTTTAGATTAACTTAAACTTATTACTAAAGTTTACTCAATATTTTCTTAATTTTACTTTGTTTATTGTTTTTTATTCTTGAAGAACTAACTTACTTGTATGCCAAATACACGGAGAGGAGGAGAATCATTGTTTACCTACGACCACGAATTAGAGCGTACACTACGCAATATGAAATGATACTTGGGTGTTAACAATGATAATCCAAACTAGAACATCTCAGCTTTGGTTGATGTTCATGGTCAGTTATTACCCGATGATCCAGGTGAAAATCAACAAAGGGGACAAAATCCTGCTCCATTTGGATCAAAGAAGTATTAATTTAATTTATATAAATTTTCTAGCCTTACACACATACTTAAGAGCTTATTTTCTAGCCTTTATTTAACAACATTATACGTTCGTTTTGTGGTATTTTCACAATTTATTTAACGCGCTTTTAGGCGTAGATTCATTGTTGTTTTAGCTTAGATTTTTCCACTTAAGATCAGCAACCTTACACTTCATTTAAACATTACAATTTACGCACCTTATGCACGATAATTCCAATCATCAAACAAGCCATTTTAAGACTTCAAAACGGAGAACAACAACAAACATTTTACACATTGCACCACATCATTTTCGATTGACATCATTGAACATGCTTGTTATTTCAAACCGAATATAACAAAGAACATCATATGTCACACTTACCTAATAGCAACCATACAAACAACATGATTTCCAGGGCCATCATATTATTCCCAGAAAAAATCAGTTGGGGTGAAAAAGAAAGGTCTAGTTTAATCTCAAAACATTTGGATCAAAGAAGTATTAATTTAATTTCGTTTTTTTATTTATGCTAAAAATGGGCTATATTGAACAAGGGCCAATGATCTTTTCCTAATTGTCTGTTACAACTTACTTCTAGCAGGACTAACCAGGCAAGTTCTTGCTCAGTACAAATAGTGGACTATTCAAATCTTCCTCACACTTACTTGACATCTCATTACTCTACCAGAATATAAGACACCTAGTTTGAATTTTAGACTTTGGAACATGCAGTGGTGTATCTCTATTTCATGCTTAGAGCCACACATTTATCAATTACTATGCCTAGTCATGCATCATTTTCATTTCATCAGGATATCATTTTAGCCATCATGCTTTAGAGTTAAACTATGTACACAAGATATAGACATGCCGGTTCAACAATAAAAATAATCAATCTCTTGGGGAAATAGAACACAGGCAAGAAAACACCCTAAAAGATGATAGTGAATTTGGCTACTTAGACTTCACTCTAGCACTCACTTTCCATTAACCCCACCCCCAACAAAAAGACAGGCAATTATCCTCGGCAGCGCCGCCGAAATTTGATACGCTCAAACTTACTTCTCAAATAAGAAGTAAAGTGGTCGTATCAAGTAAAGAACCCAACTAATGAGGTTGGGATCATTCCCACAAGGAAAATAGTTCACACTTAACTTCAATCTATTATTACTATTATTTAGTCAATTTTTTCCCTAGAAAACAAAGACAATAAAAGGTTTTTTTTATTTCTAAATGAATGAAAATAACTAGCTTAATTAAAGTAGACTACTAACAGATTGAAATGTTGGAGTTTAATCAATTAATAAAAGTAACTAGGGTTTAAGTGTTCCCCGCAGGTTCCTAATTTGTTTATTCTAACTATATCAATTCTTTCCTAGTATCTTACATGTAAAGTGATAAGTTATGTATTTCTAAATCCTTGGTCCGGCATCTAGAAAATTTCACTACGCACCTTGGTTCGGCTACGTGTGTTCCTATACTAACCCTTACCTTTACCTCATATTAAGCATTGTATTCGATATTTGACTAAGTTATTATCTCGTACCAATCAATACTAGCCTATTAGATAGTATACACTAAATCTATGTTGATAATTCTTTTCCTATTATCTACCTCCTTGGTCTGGCAAGTAGCATTAAGGTGAGTTCTAATGTTTTTCATCCATTAAAAAGACTTCTAAACGAAGGAATTATCAATATATGCAAGACACTATTCTAGAACTTTTATTTTAGTAGATTTTACCTCATTATTCACCCATGGTTCTCACAACCCTAGTTATGGAGTTTAGTTACCCATAGGCATAATCACAATATCCATATATATATATATATATATATATATATATATATATATATATAATATATATATATATATATGATAAGAATTCCTTTACTTACTTCAATGAGAAAGAATAAAATCAAGAAATTTACTTGACAAATAGACAAAATCACCAACAATCAACTCCAGAGAAAACTGTAACAATCCAAAATCTAATATCCAAAATAATCTACAAACTAAGAATCTAACATAAAAGTATCTAACAACTAAGAGTCTAACTATATGAGAGTCTAACTGTATGAGAGTCTAACCCCAAAAAAGAGGGTTTTACAACTATTTATAAAAAATAAAAACCTAATAAAAGAAGGACTCTAATTTCTGAAAATCTGACAAAACGCGGCTGGGTCGACGGACCTTGTGACGAGCCATCGTGGTCATGATGGGCCGTCATGGTCTCCATCATCCTATTCTTTAAA
Organism: Solanum peruvianum; assembly: GCA_027705065.1. Taxonomy (NCBI): domain Eukaryota; kingdom Viridiplantae; phylum Streptophyta; class Magnoliopsida; order Solanales; family Solanaceae; genus Solanum; species Solanum peruvianum. The sequence continues at coordinate 21,915,846 of JAKWJD010001756.1, read as the reverse complement.
GATCCTTCTATTTCTTTCTTCATTATCCTCGACGAACAGGTATGACAGACCGTTACAAGCATGACAGTTTGTCGAGGGTCTCTGTTCCATAACACTTAAACTCTTGGAATTTGGGTACTGGGACTACTTCTCTGATCATCACGACGACCCAGCAGGACAGACCGTCATGGCTACGATGGTCCGTCATGCACTTTGTAACCCCACACTTTGTCAGACTTCCCCATCTTCCTTCAGCAACTTCACTACGATGCCACCTACGGACCGTCACAGGCACGATAGACCGTCACAAGCTCCGTAGGTGGTAACTTTTTTGCATTTCTTGCTCAAAAACTTCTGCGTTCATCTTTAGAAAGATTTCCTATAAATGAAGAGAAACTTATGTAAAAATTAATACAAAAAAGCTTTTGGACACACACTAAACTTGAGGAAAAAACATTAAAAATACCACGAAACAATGGAATATAAGCTCCCTTTGGCTCCGTTACCCAGTCGGCAACCTCTCCATCAATAGATAAGTGTAGGGCCATCCACCTCTTGGTGGTCTCTCTCAGTGATGGCTCACGCAAGAATTGTCCATCATTAACAATTTGCCATCGGTAGTCGAACTCGGCGGTGAGAGGGGTCCTGTTTGCATCAACATCCTCTCCGTACAAATACCGGCGTATGGCTGGTATTAAGATGTCAACCTATGTGCAGCGTACTCTAACGTGCTCAAGTGGGGACTGTTTGGCCGGGGCAGCCCGCCTTTCGATTTGTGATCGGAGAGTAGCCACATAAGAGGCGTAAAACTCTCGGACCAACTCTTCATTATAGCGGCCCAAAGAACGAGATGCCCACTCTAGCCGTTGTCTACTGAAGAGATTGTGGATAGTTGGCATGGTGGGGAGACTCCTTTTAAGAACCCGTCTCTCCAGTGTAAGGGTCCGTGTCATGACGCCTTTATCATTTAGAAACATGGCATGTGAATACACTTTGTATTGCCAGTCGAAACACCACCAGTTACGCTATTCGGCAACCGGGATGAGAGCATTGGTCGGTGAGCCTGGAGTGGAATCAAGACAGTCAGCCTCATAAGACGAGGTAGACTGTGCAACTGTGGCGGGTGCAGGGACTTCTGTGGACCAGGAGGCTTCCTCCAACAACAAAACTCCTGAGGAACCAGACGCTCCTTCTTCATGTGTAGCTTACTTATAAGGTGTGCCGATTAGTGTGCACTCCTCATCAGACTGGGAGGCAGTGACTACGCCAGACGCCACCTTTTTGGGCGTAGCTCTGGTTGCACGTGCAGCTCGTGTTTGAGTGGCAATTAATGGGGGCACGTACTCGGGATCATGATCATTATCAGAGCCTATAACCAGTCGAGCAAACGGGGTGACAGACTTTCAACACCCACGTGCGTAAACTCGAGATTGTTTCGATGCCATTAGAGATAGTACCTGTAGGGAATCATTATTAGTACTAGAAGGAGCAAACAAGAAAATAAAAAATGACAGAATATAAACATAAGAGCAAAGCTTTAATGACATCTCTGTAGTAACAGTAAAAAAAGACGGACCAGGTGACGGCTCGTCATGAGTATGAAGGATCGTCATGGGGTCCGTCATAGGTTACTTTAACTATTTTTATGTGGAGACCCATGAAGGAAATTATTTGACAATTATGACCGATAAGAAGGATGGACCGTCATGATAATGACGGTCCATCGTCGATGTCCGTCGTGGGGCACTTAGAAAAATTATGGAGACCCTTAGGAGTGGGGCATATGACCGTCATGACGGTTGTGCAGGACAGACCGTCGAAGGTATGACAGTCCGTCGAGGGTATGACGGTCCGTCGTAGATGTCCATTAGAGGACACTTGGAAAAAAATGAAGATCCTTAGGACAAGAGTCTCTGACAACCATGACGATTGTGAAGGATGGACCGTCGTGTTAATGACGGTCCGTCTTAGATGTCCGTCAGAGGACACTTAGAAAAGTTGGAGAACCTTAGGAATAGGGTCTCTGACAACTAGAATAGTTGTGCAGGACGGACCCTCGCGAGCATGACGGTCTGTCGTGGATGTCCGTCAGAGGACACTCGGAAAAAAATGGAGACCCTTAGAACAAGAGTCTCTGACAACCATGAAGGTTGTGCAGGATGGAACATCTTGTTAATGACGGTCCGTCTTAGAAGTCCATCAGAGGACATTTAGAAAAAGTTGGAGACCCTTAGGAATAGGGTCTCTGAAAACCAGAAAGGTTGTGCAGGATGGACTGTCGAGGGTATGACGGTCCATCGTAGATGTCCATTAGAGGACACTTGAAAAAAATTGAAGACCCTTAGGACAAGGGTCTCTGAACACCATGACGGTTGTGCAGGACGGACCATTGTGTTAATGAAGGTCTGTCTTAGATGCAGTTAGAGGACACTTTGAAAAAGTTGAAGACCCTTAGGACAAGGGTCTCTAACAACCATGACGATTGTGCAGGACGGACTTCATGGACAGACGATCCGTCACATATGTCCATTGGTGGACACTTAGAGAAAATGAATAGTTGGGTGTTGGAACAAACCCTATGACGGTTTGTCGTGGGTATGACGGTCCGTCATCGGGGTCTCATTCTGTCATTAAGTGACAGAACTAAGGATACCACAATTATCCCCTATGACTCAAATGGAATACTTAGTGTTAACCAACATGTTTGTAACCCAAATACCTAGAAAAATATCAATGGTTAAGCACCAATTTATCGAGTTTTAACAAGACAATTCGAGGATTCTCAACCTAGGTCCGACAAAATTGGTTCAAAGAATGAAGACCCACAAAAAAAGAAATCGGCTAATAGTAATTGAAAAACAAAAATGCAATGTAAATGGGTAGAGATCAGAGACATATACCTGAGAAGAGGAGAAAAAAAATAAGCAAGTGAGGCACTTGGTTATCAAGAGCTGAACCACAGCAGCAGACTCCGACCTGTAGAAAGAAGATTTCTGAAATTGGACATTTGGGGAAGTGATCAGTTGAAAGAGAGGTAGGAAGTTGGAAGTTTGAAAGGGAGGGAATGGGAGAAAGAGGGAAAGAAATCGTTCAAATAAAGGGGTGGGAGGTTTTAAAGGTTGAAAATTTTTAAAGTTCCTTAACAGGGTCGGTTTGGGTTGTTGAGTTTCCGACGAAGGTCCGTCGCATATGAGACGCTCCGTCATGTGTGCACTAATTTTGATAATAACTGAATAAAGTACCTGTCACGATGCTTTCATGCGACGGTCCGCCGATGTGTCCATCAGTGAATGTTGCGGAGTGATTTTCTGCAGAATTTCTTGGTGATGTGACTGTAAATTTAAAACCCATTATTAGAATATGCTACCATTACTAGAAATTTCTTTATACATATTGGGTTTCCTCCCAACAAGCGCCTGATTTAACATCCCGAAATGATTGAAGACACTTGATTACTCAGACTTAATCAAGATGGTATGCCTCGATCAATTCATTCCCCGATTAAGCATGCCCGAAATAAATTTTTATTCGTTGTCCATTCACCTTGAACCGCACACCCTCCTTGGTTTCCAACTCAACTGCTCCATGAGGGAATAGTTGGGTAACCAAGTAAGGGATAGTCCATTTGGACTTGATCTTGCCCAGAAACATGCGCAACCTAGAATTGTATAAAAGCACCAAATCCCCAACCATAAACTCTCGTTTTTCAATTTTAGTTCATGGTACTTCTTCATCTTTTCTTTGTAGGATATGTAAGATACCGATTGTACCTCACCACTCTGCCTCATGGACCTATAAATGTTGAAGGTCACTTCTTCATTATTTAATCGAAATTTCATCTGCCCATTTTCCATATCAACTAAGGCTCTACCCGTAGCAAAGAATGGCCTCCCAAGAATAATAGACACTTCAAAATCAACTTCAAAATCCAGAATAACAAAATCTGCCGGAAATATGAATGACTCCACTTTTACTAGCACATCGTGGAGTATCCCGATAGGCCTTTTTACAGTTCGATCGGCCATCAGTAGCCGCATCGCAGTGGGCTTTGGATCACCCAAACCCAAATTCATGTAAATCTAGAGAGTCATGAGACTTATGCTTGCCCCAAGCTCAATAATGCTTTCGCAAAATGTAATAACCCGACTCTACAAGGAATACTGAACGCACCCGAATCTTTTTTTCTTTTGTACTAGAGATCTTGTAGCAATAGCACTACAATGTTGCATTCAGTCATCATCCTCAAAGTGACCGATCTTTTCTTTGTAACCAAATCTTTCATAAACTTGGCATAACCGGACATTTGTTCTAGAGTTTCTACGAAAGGGACATTGATAGAAAGTTGCTTGAACATTGTTATAAAATGCCGATATTTACCATCTGCTGTCTTTTTAACTAATCTTTGAGGAAATGGTGGTGGTGGTCTAGGCATGGGAGTTACCTTTGTAGGCACTTCATTATCTTTTCCAGTGTTATCTTCTACTTCACCACCAACCTCTACCACTTCATCATTATCTTTTATCACATTTTCCACATTAGACGACATAGGTGGGTCAATGATTTGCTTACCACCCCAAGTAGTGATTGCCATACAGTGTCCATCATTTTTTGGATTCTGGACAGTATTGCTAGGAAGAGTGCCCGATTGCCGTGTTTTCACAATCGCAAATAATTGGGCCATTTGCGACTCAAGCTGCTTAATCGATGTTGCATGTGTATCGACTTTCTTCCCAATACCTGCTAAATCACTCCTTAACTCTTTAACGTGCTCATAACTAGCATCGAACCTCCTCGTCATTTTGTGCAACATATCATCAACTCGCGCCATACTACCTCCACCATCCGTAAGAGCAACTTCACGATTATAAGGAGGAACATAGGGCCCATTCCTATCATTTCGGTTACCATAGTTACCCCTGGTGAAGTTGTTATCGTGGACATAATGACCCAGATGGTTATAGTGACCATAGATCCGACCTTGGTTTCCTTCACCTTCGCGCCAAATCTCCTGATTTGAGCCTTGGGCACTCTGTCGGGAACCCCCTGCCAGCTCATTTACCAGATAGGTATCCTCCTCATAATAACATTCATCATTTGGTGGTGGTGGTTTAGACAAGTAGTTAACTGCATTTTTCTTTTCTGCACCCCAAGTGACATGCTTTAAAACCAACGCAAGATCAGTTCTCATCTGAGCCATCTCTTCACGAATCTCATCTGTGGCTGGATTGTGAGTGGATTGCACTACGAAGGTATTAATTCTAGTATATGTCTTCCTATTACTCCAAGATTTATTATTTTGAGAGATTTTCTCTAACTTTTTGGAAATCTCGGCATAAGGACACTCCCCATAAGAACCACCCGCTATAGTATCCAATACCGCTTTATTATTATCATCCTGTCCCGGATAGAAGTATTCCTTCAGTGGCTCATCATCTATGCGGTGACTGGGACACTTCTCAAAAATGAAGTGAATCTATCCCAAGAACTTCTAACTGACTCTCCTGGTAGTGACACAAAGTTGTTCACTCTGTCTTTGTTGTTTGATTTATTCGAGACCGGCTAGTTACGTGCTAAGTAACCTTCCCTTAGTTGGTTCCAAGTGAAAATTGAGTTCTAAGGGAGCCCAGTGAACCAAATAGCATCCTCTCCCGTCAGTGCGAGAGAAAATACACTTAGCCCTACTACATCCAAATCCAAATCAGGCCTCCCTATAGAACTTTTACACACTGCCCTTACCTTAGCTATATGGGCATGTGGGTCGTCAGAAGGTAGCCTTGAAAACAAACCTCTAGCAGTGAGCATTTGCATCAGACTGCTAGTTACCACAAAGGTGTGGCCTTGTGGTAGAGTGGGCAAGACAAGTGGCCCATCAGAGTCTGCAATATTATCATAACCTCTGTAGTATTCTTGAGGGCTTGGAGCAGGATTTTGTCCCCTTTGTTGATTTTCACCTGGATCATCGGGTAATAACTGACCATGAACATCAACCAAAGCTGAGATGTTCTAGTTTGGATTATCATTGTTAACACCCAAGTTTCATTTCATATTGCGTAGTGTACGCTCTAATTCGTGGTCGTAGGTAAACAATGATTCTCCTCCTCTCCGTGTATTTGGCATACAAGTAAGTTAGTTCTTCAAGAATAAAAAACAATAAACAAAGTAAAATTAAGAAAATATTGAGTTTGCCACACTTCCTACAAGGTGGCCTCTCCCGAGGTGTATTTACTTCACTGTTTCTCTTAACTCTGGGATTGAAATCCCTATAAGAGCAATCCTTGGACGAACTTGACGCCCCTTGGTGGGAGAGTCCCATTTTTAACCTAGGCTTATCCCTGATTTATTTACTACTCTTCCTTGAAAAGTTCTTCTCAGCTTTCCTTGACCTGTTCCCTGCCCTAGTATCCTCTTCCTTCATTCTTGCAGTTGTTCGACATGGACCGTAAACCTAGAAAGGCCCATGTTATCATGCAACATAGCTACCCTACACTCTTCCTCAAGATTCTCAGCAATCTTAGATCTAGTGTAAATGGAAGGATTCATCCTCGTGAAGTCCCTTTAAAAACTATCCGTAGTGTTGGCAGGTGCGTTCTTCCAGGGAACACCTTGTTGCTCTGCCAGGGCTGTCATAGCCTGAGCTTGTAAGGTCATGGCTTGGGCCTTATGTACTAAGGCTATCGTTACTTCTCCATGTTTCAACTCAGCTGGGTTAAGATGCATCTCCATTCCAGCAGTTGGAGCCTTGGGAGGAACTTGATTTACCCCAGCAGCTGCTCCTCCAATATCTTTGCCTGTGTTTCTTCTCATATTCATCTTTATGAATCTCAAAAGTTGATGTTAGATACACTATTAAAATCAAGAAATCAAACATTAGAGAAGAGACAGTAAGATCAGAAGAAGGGAATTTTCCTACGCATCATGCAGTCTCTAAATTAGGATAGTGGTGCACTTCACTACCATGACTTACAAACTACTAAATGTGGTTGATGTGAACTTATTATTTCTTTAATGTAACCTAGTGATATGATACCACTTTTGTCACGACCAAAATCTAGAATCCAGACAAGAACGGTGTCTTTGACATCTCAAAGGTTGCAGACAAGCCTACATTGTCATCATTACTTTATCTAGGTTAATGTTTGCAAAAAAATTGAATGTTTTGTTATTTAATATTCGTATAAGACAGTCTACTTAAACTCATAAATGTTGAAAATCAACCATCTAACAATAAGATCATCAAATGAAAGAAATAGTTCATAGATGCATTAAATATGTACTTGCCAAAACGACACCAATACAAAATCTGAAATGAAGTGGGAAATAAAACACTAGTACAACATGCTCCACTATATAAGGCCTACATCTAAGCTAGACAATAACAGTAGATAACCTCGAAAGCATGAGGGCCTAGCTAGTCTAGATGAAAGCTCCACGTCCGGATAACTGTAACGTTGTACCGTACAATCTAACGTCCACCTGTGCCTGCACCTAAAAATAGATAATTGTATGGAATTAGTACACACTTGTACTAAGTATGGGTATATGCAAGCACAAACCAAGGACATGCATGAGAAGAATAGATCTTTCTTAACAACATCTTTTATGGAAAGTCATGTCAATGGACTTGCCAAATTTTGATTAGGAAAGACAATGCACCTACCAAATTTGGATTGGAAAGTCATGCCATGAGTGTAACATGCATCATCAAACTTATCATTTTTCAAACAACACATAACATATTTCATATTTTATATAACGTATTTTATATCATTCTTTCATATGCCATGAGACCTTGGGATCATGTACTTGACGTTAGGACTTCCCAAAATGAGGGCTCAACATATGGGACCTCAACTAGGGAGCCTTCTTTAGCAAACACAAAATCTGCTTGATTCGTTCATACGTAATTTATTTTTCATTCTTTCATATACTAGTGCAATCACCAGTCATACCTAGGATGTAGCTTAAGACTCTTATCGGGTTTGCTATGCAATGACCAAGCGTCATTACTTAAGTCTATCTCACCTCTTGATTATCCTATCCTTACACCTTTGGTATCGTTCATTTCATTATGTGCATCATTTTAGGCTGGCCTCATATATTCTTTGGGAACATAAACTTTAACCGACATAGATCATGTGAGAATCATGAAATCCAGTGTCTCCCCTACACAAAAAAGAGGTGGAATTAACGGTCAAGGTGACCCAAGACATGCTAGCGTACATGGGGATAAAACCCCGCTAGATCTCTATATTGGCAACATAGGTTCAAAGATTAGGAGATATAAGGAGACCAATACCCGGCATGCCGGACAATCTCATCTCATGAGAGTTACGTGAACGTCCGCCCTTATGGAAAGAAGGAATCACCGCTCATAGCTATCCTATCGGTGCTCAATATAAAGTTCCATTACATTCAACTCATAAATCATGAAAGTTGGCTTCTAGCATGAGGACATCACAGGTCATTAGATTATTTCTCATCCCATCATTAGTATTAAGTATGAATTCGCTTCAATACTTTCATTAGAGTGTTCATAGAGATAGATCACTTCATTAACTTTACACTCTTATAGGTGAGTACGTTTTAATAACATTTACTTAGGCTCATTTAAGATTTCTCTCATCTTTGACATTAGCCTCTTATTATGTTGTCACCACATTTATTAACTTTAGCACATTTGCTCTTCATAATTACTCACCCTTTTACATGAATGTTCATTTCATCATATGCCAATGCACTTGGCCATTTAGTGTGTTGCACACTCTTACTTAACCGCTTCTAGGTTTTACATAATTTCATAGCATACATCTTATGTTCACTAACTTTAAACTTATGCTAGACTTATGAGGCTTCATTCATTGTTTGTCTAAGTGATTCATGTTTACCCAAGATTATGTGGTACAAGACTTATGCATCTTGTAGATATGCCAAGATATTGATTTTGATTTTTAGAGGAATCATTCATTAAGTATTTACTTATGTATGACTTATATGTCAATACGAAATTGGGCAAGGGAACCCGACTTCGAATCCCTTGGACAACACTTAGTTAATTTTCTTTCACCTAATTTTGGATTTACATTTGATCTTGCGGAACCCGATTTTGAATCCCCTCACTAACATTATTTTTCATTTCTTTTTCCCTCCCCTGACTTCACCTTAGACGTTTTAAGCATTAGGGGTTCCGGGATCTAAACCCCAAAGAAACATTCATTTATTTCTCTTTTTCCTAAGTTTTTCCATGTTGGTCGAGAGGAGCTGGGTTTGAATCCCACTCCTCTCATTATTATTATTATTATTATTATTATTATTATTATTATTATTATTATTATTATTATTATTATTATTATTATTATTATTATTATTATTATTATTATTATTATTATTATTATTATTGTTTTAGTTTCTCTCCTTGTCTCCTCCTTCAGCAAAGAGGCGGTGGTTTCGAACCCCACTCCTCCCATTATTTTTATTAATTTACAATTTCCGTTTTACTCTCTTGTTTTGCCGAGAGGTTGTGGGTTCGAATCCCACACCTCTTATTTTTTTTCCAGTTTTAATGTAGTGAGGTCTTGGGTTCAATCCCCACTGACCTCACATTTTTAAATTCATTTTTAAACTACTCAAACTTCAAGTATTCTGGCCGAAAAATCTATCACCAAGTGCTTGAAATTTCATTAAATTTTCTAGCCTTTATTTAATAACCTTCATACGTTCGTTTTGTGGTATTTACACAATTTGTTTAATGCATTTTTATGCGTAGATTCATTGTTGTTTTAGCTTAGATTTTTCCACTTAAGGTTAGCAACCTTACACTTCATTTAAACATCACAATTGACACACCTTATGCACAATAAATCCAATCATCAAACAAGCCATTTTAAGACTTCATAACGGAGAATAACAATAAACATTTTACACATTGCACCACATCTTTTTCGGTTGACATCATTGAAGATGCTTACTATTTCCAAACACAAAATATTACAAAGAACATCATATTTCACACTTAGCTACCACCAACCATACCAACAACATGATTACTAACCTAATTTATATTGAAATCGGAAGGAGACTAGGGACAAAGAATTCAACAATAAAGGGGACAACCCTAGTTTCATACATTGAATTTTGTAGAAAGAAATATTTCTTTGAGAAAGGATTCCAAGAGAGAAAATCCATAACTGATTGTAGCTTTCCACACCTTCAATGTGACGCCCATATCCTCCACTAAGCCTTCAACACGATCCCGTCGAGAATATGATGTAAGATTTTTGTTTCTTAAGTTTGCTTGCATGCTTGTATATTTCTTTTGTAAGTTCATTGAGTGTAGAGAACTTTTGATTGTTTTCTAATCTTTTGTTTTCTGTTTTTGCATCCATGAAAGACAAATGGGCGACAGAGAGAGAGAGAGAGAGAGAGAGAGAGAGAGAGAGAGTTTAGGAGTGTGGAGAGTTTGTGTGAGATAGTGCCACTTAAAACTAGGATAGTTGGCAAGACTTAGTCAATTGAATCTAATAATTAATAATTAATAACTAAAAATCTGATTTCCCATTTTTTAAATCAGAAATTAATTAAATAATATTAATTCATTACACTAATTTTCCCACTTAAATAAAAACAATTTAATTCATTGCTTCCACCTAGGTTCAAACCCTGGTGGAATAAGACTTTACTGTTAGAGCCCATTTTTGGCCCTCTCTCCCCAAAATACCCCTCAACCTTATTGATTAAATAATTAAATATATATGTAGGGTAATAACAATATTACCCTTAGCCTGGTGAAAGACCATTTTACCCTAGACCCTCCAAATTTAAGATTTCCCCATTTTAAGTTTGATAAAGACTCATTCGGGTAAATCTTGTATTCGGGAGACCTACAAGGATGGACCCAACCTTTCCTAGATCAAATAACTACAGTGTTAGTTCTCTTGGTTGTTGCAAGGGTTCAGAGGCCTTGTTCTACGTGCATAAATAAGTGTGAACTCAATATAATCATAGGCATTCTAGACACATTAAGCATTACTTACCATATTCATTTTTTAGGGTTGTTACAGTTTAGGTAGAGTCACATCACCTACCTAGACTAAGTGAGACCCCTCAGGTTATCCAAGTTAGAGTTCAATTCCTTTATTTCGTTTTACTTTTTAGGAACATATTGCCCTAACCGACATCGACAACATGAGCTAGCATGGAATCCTGTGCAATAAAACCCTACACCTCAAGAAGGTGGACTACTTGCCAAGGTAGTACCAAAACATTAAATAGAGGAACTACGTGGATCAACTAGCTAGTATTCCTATGGGGGAAACATAGTTCAACAACTAGGAGATTTAATTGGGACCTTCTTTATGCGCCATGCATTATAATATCCAATATCAAGAGTAACATAGTGTTCCTAGATTCCCTATGTGGGAAGGGACACTTCTTAATCTAGTTCACTCAGTTCTTAGCTATAGTCTCTTTTTGAAACATCTTAAAGCCTTTAATTATCAATCATATCTTAATTTAGGTCATAGGGTCTACCCCTTGTATAATCATCGTCGTCAATAGATCAATAAGAATTGTATGAGTGTAAGTCCTTTCATCACAATTCATATAAGTGAGGTTAACACATTAGCATTTCATAGCATATTAAGGCACTTTCATAGTTTTCACCATCCTTATATCACATAAACCTTAATCAACCTCACAACATAGTCAATACATTTCAACTCAACATCATACAACCCTATAATCCGAGTATAAGGCATACTCCAATATAATATCATGACCTAACAACAATTAATAATAATTGCAAGTAAATATAGAGATTCTAAGACTTACCAAGCCTTCCTCAGAATGTACCATCAAGGTCTTACCATCAACCAATAATTCAACCCAACTTGGGGAGTAACATTATCACACAATGATAGCGAATAGAATAACAAGTCCAAATGCATCTCTGTAACACAATTAAACTTTAGATCACAACTTGAGACAATGTACATAGGTTAATTTCACATTATAGTTCAAAACCTAAATCACATCTGAAGAACTAGCATGATAGGCCTATTATTCATCTTAATTTAATCATAATAACACCATAGGATAGTAATCTAATTAACAACCAATTCAATTGAATGATCACAATATAATATAGTTCAAGATCACTACCTAGGGTTAGGGATGGAAGATCATATTCTTAAATTTAGACCAAACCATCAAAAAATACCATAAAAAAGTTGAATTATATATAAATCTACTCAATATAACCCTAAGAAATCATTAACAACTCAATCCATAACTTCAATTTCGTAATTGAATGAAACCCATTACAAAAATCAACTTTTGAAATCTATTTTTGAAGGAAACCTTTGAGGAATGAGTCTCAAAGGTGAATAGAACCCGTACCTTAATGTTTGTGAACAATTTGATGGTGAATTCGTCCCTTTCAAGTCCCCAAACCCTAGTCCTTGCTAGTCTTCAATGGTGAGCTCATGTAAAGAGAGAAATAAGAGATAAAGAAGAGAGTTTATTTGAAAGTTATGTTTATATTAATGAGGGTTAGGAGTATTCATATTGGGTCTTAATTAGAATCCCTTAAGACCAGTCAAATATCGTGATAGGAAGACCACTATACTCCATCCATCCTTATGACGTACTTCCCCACATTGAATTATTATACCATCAGAAGGAGTCGTTCTCTCTTATGATTTTGAAGGACACCAAGAGATGGATCGGGGTTAGCGGTCCTATTGTGAAGAGTGATTTGAATATAGCTGCAATATTCTTGTTTGGCTTCATCAGCAACACCATCATGCCATCCCAAAATGAATAAGTTCTAGGGCTTCCTAAGGAAGCATTACATGGTTGTATCATGTCGTGGAGGAGTATGGATCTTGGGTTATTGACATCATAGAGGATGGCCATGAGGGCCAAACAAAAGTTGACTTCCTATCCATTTCCTATTTTTGAATTGTGCCGATGTGTTGGAGTGTCTATACAAACTACGAGATACATTAATGTAATTCCATCTTCCTCCAGCGACATACAACTAATAGAGGACAAATACATGAGAAAAGACGTAGAAAAGAAGGATAGCAACTCCAGCATATAATGCTTCAGAGGTTGATGTTGATATGATATATGCAAACACATCAACACCTACTCCGGTTCCTTGACCATCAAGTACTTTAGTTCCTTCCTCCTTCTTTTCAAAAGATCTATGTGCTTATTCCTTTGCCCAACTAATCAAAATTACTCAGGATTTGATCCTAAAGATGGGGCATCTAGCCTAATCAATGAAGGCAAGGGCGACCATGCAAAAGCGATCAGTCCTAGAGATGATATTGAGTTCAATATTTTCGCACTTACCCCACTCCATGCTTTGTCCATGCTTTTAATTGAAGGTTTACAACTTGCTAACAAGACATGGGAGACCATCTGAGACACCGTGTATGAAAGTTGACTTCGCAAACCTGCGGAAATATGTTGATTTTCTGAAGTCTTTTGACTTCAAAGATCTAATGAGGATGGATAATGCTGGAGGTTCCCCTACAACTTTGGAGATCCCTCCAGATACCACTGGAGATGTGTGAATGGCAGATGCAGCAAATGAAGCTCCAAGTGCAGAAACTTATGAAGAAATGGCAGCAGCATAGGAAAAAGAAGATGAGGATGGCATCTTTGGCATTTTTTAAAGCTTGGGGGAGACTATTTTGCTGCACACAACCTACACACAGACTAATGCGATATCCACTATAAGTCCTAGTGGATTTGGAAATATTGTACCTTCAACGAAATTTTGGGCACTGATGCCCATTCATTGACTGTTGTCCAGATAGAGTATTGATGACCTGATAAGAGGAGAGGCTTCATAGACATGATCTTACTTCATATCTCTCTGTCTTATCTTGATTTAATTTTTGTGATACTAATACTTTTTGGGAACAAATGCATTTTATTTGTGCTGGGGTTAGGCCCACACTTTTTCTATTGATACTTTGTTTTTTATATTTATGTTAGTTTTTCTGTTTTTAAGTTGTGTTTATGTTTCTTGTGCGATAGTTTGAGCTTATGGCTTCCTCTTTTGGTTAAATTGCAACTGATTTTAATCCTCAAATTTTTTTTCCGCCGGTTTGTTTAAAGTGGATATTCTTTTTCGAATTTGAGTTTTGGTTTTGATGAATACCGATAGTAATACTTTTTATCAACAAACATGAATGTGATTCCACAATGGGATCAAATGAAGTTCTGTAGACAATATATGAATTCTTTGCATATCGTTGTGAGAGCTAGTTGTCAAATTTATTTTGGTATGATGACTATTGCACAGTAGCCAAAATATTATTTCTTGTTTGACCTATGTATCAATCAATTGTGTGATATCCTTACTATGAACCATGTATGAATAAATCTAGAATTTTCCCTGTTAGTCAAGTCAATGAAGTAATGCTTTCTCTTGATATGATCTTAGGCTATTTTATTGAGTGTAAGACAATTTGACATATACTTTTTTTGTAACTCTACCTTGTGAGTCTGTGAACCTCTCTTGAGTAACCCTTGAACTTTACCTTTCTTTGGGAGGAACTTGATAAAATCTAGACTGTCATTCACCCACTACCTATATTACTTATTACTTGCAGTAAAGTGAATAGTCAACTTAAGCCAAAGCTTATGTTGGGGCTATTGGGAAAAAGAAGTGCAAGAAAAGTCTCCCTTAACCCCTGGTATTGTAAAGGAATGGAAAACCTCCATATAGGAAAAAAGAAAAATGAGAAAAAAGGAAGGAGAAAAGGAAAGAATGAAATAGAAGGTTGTAGATTAAAAGTACAAAAGAAATTTGGTGTTCTAAGTAATCAATGGACATGATTAATAGGATGACTTAGAAGCACTGAAAGAAAAATCAATAAAAGAAGGAGAAGAAAATGGAGTGTTGTGAGTAGAACAATTCATAAGGATCTTTATTCAATAAGACTATATCACGATACCTTTTCAATCAGCCCCATTACAGGACTTGACAAGACAATTTTGACCTTTAAAAAGTTGAAACAAATGTTGAATGGAAAATCAGGGCAAACCTATTATGTCCTACTTTTAAGAGTGAGCATTGTATATGATTTCAAACCCTTAAATTGATTACCTTGTGTGTAAAAATGTAATCATCATTTGTGTGAGGAAATTCAAATTATTATGTTTGAGTATTAACTTACATTTGAAGCAAGTACTGCGAGCTCGAGAATCTTTAAAAATTATGTGTCACAAATTGAATATTTGAGTACATATTTGATTTATATAAGTAATATGAGTCTTATTGTGTGTGTTGACAATTTAGTGTTTTGTAGCAGTATTTTTGGCATCTTATTTAAATTGTTGAACTTGTGTACAAGCAAATATTGATGTTGGGGTGTTGATGAGTCCACAAATTTGAATCATTTAGGGCTATATTTTCATGGAAATAGTTTCCTCGAATGCGTATTTTATCCTAATATTTGGTAAAAACTATTAACTTCAGATTTTGAAGATTTAAGGAAAGCATGGACACTATGTTGCAAAAAGGGATAAAAGACTGAAAACAATGAAGAAACTTTAGCCTAAGCATCTCCAAGTACATTTAACAAATCACCAAAGGTTTGTAGCCTTTCGTTCTATTATGATGAGCCTTGAAGGAAGAGGATCAAATTGGTAGAGAAAGGAGCAGTTCCAGCTTCACAAAATAGTTCTACGGAGCAGTACTATACATCCCAATGATTCAGGACGCACAAATTATGTGGGAAAGAAAAAAAGGCTATGAACTAGAAGATGAGAGAATTGTCGAGGCCTCGAAGAACGATCCACCACATTGAAAATATTGAACACTATACATAGTAGTCTTAGCTTAAGTTGTTTAGATAACAAGAGTGGAAGAATATTGTTTAACTCACACTAAAGTATTTGTTTTCGTACTTTCTTTCACGTTTGGGGAGTGTTTTTGGAAGAAATGAAGAAGTAAAGATTTCATATTCCCCAAATCGGAAGTGGGTCTTTTTTGTTGTTGTTCCTTTGCTTAAATCAACATTTATTTCGATATACCCATTTTACTTCAAAATCATTGAAGGTGTAATTTCTTATTTCTTGTTGTGTTTCTAAAAAACCCCATTATTTGTGTGTGATTTAGCAAATATGAGTTAATATTATTGTTTGGGTTTCTCTTGGTGATAGATTTTATATAATTTAATGGTCATTTCGTATACTGGTGTTCGTATAATGTAATTTATTTTTAGTTTCAAATCCATGTTCACCCATACATTTTTTGCTTACTCAAGAGTGAAGTCGTGAAACAAAGATCGCTAGATTTGTTATACCCTAACACGAGCTAGGTTACACTAGAGACTAACATGTGTTTCATGAGTTAATAAGGTCTTAAAATGGTGAATTAAAGTGTTAGACGTCAGTTTGCTGAGTTTTGAAGAGTCTTGAGGTCAAACATCTAAGAACGACCATGACATTCGGAAGTTAGCCCTCATACATGCTTTAATGTTGTAGTGTGCCTTTGCATGTTTTATGGGGTGATTGTAATTCAAATTTGTGGGAGAGGTTTATAAAATCTATAATATCTTATTTATGGTTGAAACATCTGGGTATGATTCAACAAGGACCACCCTAAGGGTCATTGAGGAAGACCCAAACTTTGACTTGAAACTGCCAAAAATAGTCCCTAACCACGATTGCTTAACGACGTCCCATTATTCTTACTACACTCCGTCCATTGGGCAGTCTCTCCACATTTAGGATTGGGAGATTAAGGTCTTAAGATCATCCTCTGACTAAAATTATTGTTTTCCAGCATGACCCATCTTCTGGCCGATACTCCGTTGGTGTGCTTTGTTGAATGACACATGTAATTTTCTATAGGTGTCTCAGACAAGTGTATGGTATTATGGAAAAACACCCGTAGCATCAAAAAAAATTTGCACAGTCATATTAGGAGTTTTTGGGTATTTTAAGTTACATCTTAAGACACAACATAGATTAAAGTTCATTATTAAGAATAAAAAACCCAAGACGAAAAATAGAAATTTCTAGACTCCATTGAATCTTGAAGCAAGGTTGTAAGATAGGAGATTCATTTCTCCATTGATTCTTCATCAGTTTCGTCAGTTCTTCTTATTGAGGTATGATTTTTCATCTTTGAATCCTTTTCCCTTCAAGGAGTCAAATTCCTAATGATTTTCTAAGAATCTCTCAAAGTAGGAACTTCTATTTTCCCTTCTAGCCATGTGTTTGTGCATGAAATGATTTAAAATAATGAATTATGATATATGAATGATATAATATAAACATTCCAATGAACCCATGCTTTAATTAATTCCTATTTTTGTATCTAATGTGATTGAATCGATCACGCCATCTTATTAGTGAATTAATGTGTAGATTGTATTGGACTATTAATTTATTTATAGATCATGATAGAATTGTATATAGGCTGAGTTAGGTTGATAGTATTCATATTGTACATTGTCTAATTATTCATATAGTTCATTGTTGGACTATTAATTTATTTATAGATCATGATAGAATTGTATATAGGCTAAGTTAGTTTGATAGTATTCATATTGTACATTGTCTGATTATTCATATAGTTCATTGTTGGCTTAGTATTGTGTGTATGTCTATTGGTAAGAGACATTGTGAATTTAATTGATTGAAATAAGTAAAAAATAGTGATGTTGATGGTGAAAAGGTTCTAAGTTGACCTAATCTCGTGTATATTATTTAGAATTGCTATTGAATTGTACTGATTATATGTCAACTTGTGGTGGCGGTGTTTATGTGTTATACTTGTGATGAACATGGCCTTGTCGGTATTTTTATATGAAATATGTTGTTATAATGCTAGAGACTATATAGGTTATCAATGTGAAAGATCATGTAAGGTTGAAGTATGATTCTGTCTAATTGACTGTATGAGACTTATAGTAGACTTTGTTGATATTTCTATAAGAATGGATAGAGTAGCTTATTTTGTAGACTTGGTTGTCCCTATGTTCTACTTGAATGTTATTTAATATGTGATATGATTATGATGTTGTGTCATGATTGTTAGATTTATGTCCCTCTACTTGCTAAACGAAAGAATTCGAATGTAAACTCTACACTTAGTAGGCTTAAGAACCTCTATCATATATTTGTATGAATGATTGAAATATGACCTTAAGCATGTTAAGAAGGTCAAGAACTTGAAACCTTCAATATTTAAAGAAGGTTATAAAATCCTTGAAGTTGAAAGCCATAATAGTATCCTTTTTGTGTGAATGACGGACTTATGGATAGGTTGGGTGGAACACATGAAACTATTTGTAAGGAAGTCATTATGTTATCCTCATAACCATTGAGTGGCAGCCCTAGTGTACCCATCCTGGTAGGTGTATTATGATTTAGTAATGAATAAAATATGGTACGTCCTCATACGTCGTTCTACGATTGAACTTACTGTATGAGAACTAAGGCTAAGAACTGAGTGAATATGCTTGTGGTAGTGATTCTATTTATATGATACTAGAGCACCAAGAAACCCTAGATATTCTTTAGCCATCTGCCACCGTGGGATGTGTCCTAGTTCTAGACTTGCCAAGTAGAACACCCTCCCTCTGAGTAGGGTAGACTATGGATTCCATGCCTAGCTCGTAAGGTCTATGTCGGTTAATGCCTATTCTCATAATGTGGGATGCATTCTAGTATTGGAGAAGTTCTACAACGTGTAGGTAGTGGAATGTGACTCTATATATACATGGAACAATTAGGCTTTGAACACGCTAGGATGAGGGTTCCCTAAGTCTTCTCCAAGACCATTATGAGAAGTCCTTAATTGTTGAATGTCTTTAAAATGTATAAATGAACATTGTTGACTTATGAAAATGCATGTGAATGAAAAGGTATTTAGAGTAGCTTTGAAGATTGCTTAGGTAGGATTGAATAGGGTGTATGGGCTGTCTCGTCATGTCTTACTTAGGTGAGTCATAGAGTAAATATAAGTAGTGACTAAATTGATTAAAAAAGGAATAATATTGATTTTGGTAGTCTTGAGGATCACGTAGGTGTGTGTGAAGGGGCTGTATGGGCGGTCACTTCATGTCTTACTATAGTGGGTCTTAGGATTATGAGGTCTATATGCATATTTCATTTCTAAATGATTATAGTGTACATTGTTGATTACTTGAAATATATGTTATATATGAAGATTGATGTGAATATGGTTCTTATACTTATTTTATGAGGTTTTCTTCAAAAGATCATTCAAAGCATGTTATAAAGTAAATGTACGTTCTAGCATGGTTTTATTTAATGCGACCATACTTAGTGCATTCAATGTACTTAATTTATATGTTGATTTATCTCCAAAGGTATAGGTGGCGACTAAGGAGGCTACTGGAAGCAATCCTCCCTAGTAAATATTGGTATGTCCTCATTTGATTTGAGGACATAGTTATGTTTTTAGCTTTCCTTCTCAAAAGAAACTATACTAGAATATAGTATTTCCATTTTGTTGATGTAAGGGATGTGAACACAGATATTCATGTGTCTAAGATGGCTACAAGAAGTTTTTGTCTTTTTATATGTTTCTACAAAACAGATTTTGAACTGTTGTTCTATTGTTGTGAACTGTTTTAATTCCGCACCAATTTTCATATATATGTAATGAATGATGTCTAATGGCTTAAGAAAGACCTCTGAGAGGTCAAGTATGTCGTGTCCCGACTTGATGATGCCATTTCTTCTAGGGTGTACCCTCGGGTCGTGAAAAACATTGTATTAGACAATAAGGTTATAAAGTAGTCATTAGGAATACAAAGATTCATTAAAGCCACATGTAGTAGAGTCTTGTTCATCGGCGTTAGTCACGAAACATCTATGAGTGAGAGGCTATGGGATGATGCTTTTCACTTTCTTCGCTATATTGTGTTTTGAAACTGAGTTGAGGTTATAAGTGTCTTTTCCTAATATGTTCTCTTGTGTTTTTATGATATGAATGAAATAATGATGGTCTTGAGAAGAATGGAAGAGAAAGAAGTGAATTAGTAAATTCCTCCCCGAGTTGATGAGGAATTTGTGAATGAGGGAGTTCCCCAAAGTGGATAAGTTCCACAAGGTTGTGAAGTTCCTCCCCGAGTCGATAAATTTCATATAGTTGGTGAAAGTATGAGGTTCCGGTGGTTCCCCTGGACATGACTAATGGGGAGATTAGAGTGGCTCTTCTTGACCTAACCCAAGCCATGACAACTCTTGTGAATAGACATAATGGGCCTTGGGTGAATGCTATTTAGAATACTATGACATCTAGATTATGGGAATTTGTGTGGATTAATCTTCCTAGGTTGTAAGGTTGGAGAAGACCCCCAAGAGTTTCTAGATGGTGTGCATAACGTGTTCTAGGGAGAAGGTGAAGTTGGCTTCATATTTATTGAGGTATGATTTTCAAGTATGGTACACTCAATTGAAAGAAAATAGGATGAGTGATTCGTGTCCCATAGGCTGGGAGGAGTTTGAGAAGGCCTTCTTAGGAAAGTACTTCACCCGTAGAGGAGGGATGGAAGGTTGATTAGTTTATTAATCTTAAGAAAGGTAAAATTAGTTTTGAAGATTTTTTCTTGATGTTTAATCTATTGTATAGGTATGCTCCATCTTTGGTGTCTAATCCTAGGTATGAGATGAATATGTTTGTGACCGATGTTTCCAACCTTCTGAAAGAAGAGTATCATTGTAACAACCAGAAAATGACTATGCTACGTAATGCCTAAACGTACATAGAATGCCTAGGATAGAACAGGTTTACATGGTTTGATAGTCGTGGAACTAGACCTCTGAACCTATGCACCAGCCAAGCCAACCAACTTTGTGAGTTAGTTGAGCTAGGCAAGGTTGGTTTCATCCTTGTATTGTACCCGAATACTAGGATTCACCCGGATGATTTTTGACCATACTTAGAGGGTTAGTCTTAGGTTTTAAGGGTTCTAGGGGTATAAAGGTAATTTTAGGACTGGGAGTTCGAGATTGACCTTACCTCAACAGTCAGGTTCGAGCCGATTTGGAGTCATAAGGGGGCACAAATTAATTGATTTAAATAAACTGAAATTAGGAGTTGCATTATAATAACTTTATAATATATATATATATATATATTATATATATATAATATATATATTATATATATATATATATATATATATATATATATATATATATATATATATATATATATATGTTATAATCTGGTTTGACAATTTTAGTTGTGTTGAATAAACTAACAACAATTCCCACAAAAGGCGCGCATGACTCCCACTAGGAGTGTGCTTCATGCTCACTCTTAATTCTTTAATATACTCCTAAAAACTTCTGCAGTCTTATACCACACTTCAAAAAAAGAACATAAACGTAAAACACACTATTCTAAAAGTTTTCTTAGATGCATCCATCAAAACACAAACGGAAGAGTTCGTACGCCGAAGTGTTTTAAGTAAAGAACTTCACTTGCAAACAAGAATCAAGGCTCGGAAGAAATGTTTGTGTGTGGGATGGGGCATGTGGTTGTGGCTGGTTATAAACAAAGAGTCCCTTAAGTTTAAGTTTAAATCCAATTGTAAAACTAAGGTGTTCCCTGTTGCATTCCCCTTTCATTAGATCCTATGAGCGAATTGATGCATGCATTCGTATAAATTCTAGTAGATGATTTATGGAATGATTGTGATTGTGTGCAATGTGTGTGTTTCATATTGTTTATGAGTTGTTAATAACGTACGAATATTGAATGTCATATGTGCACCGACGTGTTTAATTTCCGTAATTTGTATTGTGACGGTTCACTTGAAGAAAATGGTAAATCATGTGATATAAAATATTGTGTGTTTAACATGCAAAAAGAAATTGTGATGTTCATGAATAAGAAAGTGAATGTAAGATTTTTAACGAATTATTTAAAAGTATATGTAAACCTATGAGTTAAATACCTGAACTAAGTGTAAGAAAGTGAATTAAAATTATATACTAATGGAACATGGGTTCGGCTAGTCACGAGTATGGATGAAGGGAAGTAGTTCCTGCCATTTGGGGGTGAATCTCGATCTCCTTAAGGTCCTATATCTAAAAGAGTAGCCTTAAATTAAAGAAAATAAAATAGGGAGAGGGAGGGGATTCGAACCCGGGTCATTGAAAGAAGTCTTGAAATAAAAGAAAAAGAAAATAGTGAGAAGTAGGGGGCTCGAACTTGGATCCTTGGCCAAGGGCGTCATATAAATAAATCTCACACTTAAATAAAATAAATTAAAAAATAAGGTGCTGCCCAAGGGGTTCGAACATGGGTACTCTTGGCTGAAATTTCTAGACATATTAAATAATAAAAAGGTGAGGCCCCTGGGATTCCATTCTAGATCCTCTTGTCCGAATCTATGGATACACTTAGCACTTTAAATAACTAAAAATAATGTGCCGCCCAAGGGATTCATACATGGTTCCTCTTGTCTGTAATTGTGAGACTATAATTAAATAAAATGCAACCCCTAGGGATTGAGATTGGGTTTCTTGGATGAATGTGTAAAATGTATAAGTCTAACACAACCACATATACTTAGATTATCATGAAACAGTTATCCAAATATGATTATCCCAAAATGGGTATTACCATGAGTAAATGGTAAAATTAAGAAATGAACATTCATGTAATAGGGTGAGTAATTATATTATACTATGATTCTAATGAAAATGGAGACAACATGATAAGAGGCTAAGATGAATTGAGAGACAAGTCTCAACCAATTCTAAGTAAATTTTACCAAACGTACTCACCTATAAGCCTAAGTAAATTTTACCAAACGTACTCACCTATGGGAGTGTAGAATGATGTAGAGGCAACTCTCAATCATACTAAAAAAGAAAGTGTTAAGAATGAATTCATAGTTAATATGTAAAGAAAAGTGTGACTACATGGTTATAGGCTATTGCAAGTGAGACAAGTTGTATCTACGCCTAAAATCAATGTCCCTCCATGTAAATTCCAAAAGAGCATATATATGTTATCCGATGAACAAATAATGAAAGGTGAGTGAAGATGAAATAAAAAGATATTAAGAAAGAATAGGGTGGCACATCAATATTAGGCTAGGAAAAGTGAGACAAGTTGTACCTACGCCAATATAAGGTCACCAAAAGTACTCACCTAAGAGAGTGTTAAATATTAAGAGACAAGTCTAAGTTACACTCTATATGTAAGTGTATGTACAATTCACACTTAATACGTAAGCAAGATATTCCAAATACTATAATGACCTATGAGCACCTCATGCTAGAAGCAAGCTTCGATGATGTATGAGTTGAATGTAAATAGGATTTTCAAACGGAGCACCGATAGTCTAGCTATGAGTGGTGATGCCTTCTTTTGGGAAGGGAGAAGGATCAGGTAATTCTCATGAGATGAGAATTTCCACCAAGGTGGGTATGGGTCTCCCTAAATATCCTAGTCTTTTAACTATGCTGCAAACATAGGGAACTAGCCAGTGGTTTTCCATCTAAGCGAGCTATGGATGTTTTGGTTTCACTTTGGCCAGTGACTCCAACTCTTTTTTTTGTGGGGAAGATAATGGATTTCATGATGCTCACATGATCAATGTTTGTTAAAGTTGAAGTTCCTCAAAGTATGAAAGATAATGAAATGAATGATACCTAAGGTGTATGTGGAAGACAATCAGAGGTGAGACAAGATTCAGGTAATAACATTAGGTCATTCTTGGTCGTTGCACTTCATGATCCTGATGAGAGTCTTAAACTTCATCCTAGATATAACAGATGTTTACATCAGCGTACGAATGAATGAAATGAATAATGTGACGTACGTATGAATGAAAGAAGAAGACTCTGTGTTTGCTAAAGAAGGCTCCCAAGTTGAAGTCTCATATGTTGAGCCCTCATTTGGGATTTCCAAATGTCAAATCCGTGATTCCAAGGTCTCACGGTATATACACGAATGATATGTTGTATATGAAATATGTTATGTGCTGGGTGCAATATAAAAATAATGATAATGCATGTTACTCTCATAGTATGACTTTCCTAATCTGATTTGGCAAGTCCAACTGACTTGGCTTTCCATAATTCATATCATTAGGAGAGAGCTCTTCTTCATCATGCATGTTCTTGGTGTGTATTTGCATACACCCATATTTAGTACAAGTGTGTACTCATCCCATACATTATACTATTTTAGGGGCAGGTTCAGCACTGTAATAAAGACATTCTCTGTGACATATCGGACATTAGAGATTTTCATCCAAACCTTGTGGGCCCTCATGCATTTGAGGATGCCTGCCATTATGTTTCTAGATTATTAATAGGTTTAGGCTTGTGGAGCATATTCCACTCGTATTTCTTTCCTATTTTGTTCAAACTTATGTAATGGTGTAATTTTGGCTATTACTTATGTTATAAGACTATTTATTTCAAGATTGAATGATATTTTATTAGATGGCTAATACACACAATAAATTAACTTCTTTACGCTTATGCATGTTATAACTATGAAGTCTATGTATACTTCAAACAAAACAAAAATTTTAAAATTTTCCTCTAAAATTTACCAAACGAATGTAATGACGACGTTAGTAGATTTTTCTACGACCTCTGAGAGGTCAACGACACTGATTTCGGCTAAGGTCTAGACCCCGATCTTGACAAACATGGTATCAGAGCATTAGGTTTAATATCTAAGACATCAGGCTTATGTCAACCATGTTAAGTAGTTTCTAAGTTATGGTATTGAAGTGCACCGATATCATGAATTAGAGACTGCATAACACTTAGGATATTTTCCCTTCTTCTAATCTTATCATGCCTTGTGAAATTTTGATTACTTGTTGTTAAGAGTGTATCTAACATCAACTCTGGTGCTTTAGAAAGATGAATACGAGGAGAAACAAAGGCAGAGGGATTTGCAAGAGCAGCTACTATGGGAAATCAAGTTCCTCCCCAGGTTCTAGCCGCTGGAATGGAGATGCTTGTTAATCCAGCTGAGTTGATAACTGGAGATGTAAGGAATTACTTGCTACAGATGGCACAAGCCATAACTACTCAGGCTCAATCCATCACGGCTCAAGCTGCGAGAGAGGGTGCTCCCAGAGAGAATTCTCATTCTAGCACCATGGCTAGGAGGTTGAGGGTCTTCACCAGAATGAACCCCCAGTTTACTACGGATCTAAGACCCATGAGGATCCCTAGGAATTCGTGGATGTGGACCACAAAATCCTTTTTGCCATGGGAGTTTATGAGGAGACGAAGGCTAAGTTGAATCCTAAACAACTCATTGATGTGGCACAAATTTTGTACCACATGTGGGCTGATAGAAGAGCACGAGGAGATGTTCCCATCACTTGGGATGTTCTCAAGACTATCTTTCTGGAGAGATTCTTGTTAGAGAGAAACGAGAAGCTAAGGTTGAAGAGTTCATCAACCTTAGAAAGGGAGGTATGTCAGTCAAGGAGTATTGCTTGAAATTCGTTACACTCTCAAGGTATGTTTCTTCTCTTGTTGCAAATAGCAGGGATAAAATGAGCAGGTTTGTGATTGGCGTGTTGGAGGATCTAGTGGAAGGTTGTAGGGTAGCCATGTGGCATGATAACATGGATCTAGGCAGGTTGATGGTGCATGCCCTGTAAGTGGAAGAAAGTAGGAAGAGGAGGCACGCTAGAGCAGGGAATATGTCAAGGCAAGCTGAAGAGAATTTTTCAAGGAAGAGTAGTAGTAATGTCAAGTATAAGCCAAGGTTTAAGAAGGGACTCTCCTAACAAAGTGATTCAAGTTCATCCAAGGGTCGCTATGATAGAGATTCCGAGTCAAGAGTTAAGAGAAACAATGAAGTAGATACACCTCAGGAGAGGCCACCTAGTAGGAAGTCTTGAAAAATACATGGAGGAGAGTGTATGATCGGCTCTAATGCTTGTTACAGTTGTGCCAAACCGGGTCACACGATGATGGATTGTCCGAATAGGAGAGGTCAAGAAAAAGGGATGGATAAAGTTCAGACTAATAGTCCAAGTGAAGATGCTCCAAAGAAGGCTATGATTCTTCACACTCAACACTAGGGGTGTAGGGAAGGTACTTATGGTGAAGTCTCGGGTGCGTAGCCTTAATTAGTATATCTTGTGTTTGATTGTGTATGGTTTTTATGCACTAGTATGAGGTTAATATGTTTGATTCATCATGTTGGTTGCTGATTTGTGTGACTTATATGTTTACTTGTGTTTTATGCTTGGATGAGACTAGTTTAGGAAAGAGTTTCTTAGTCAATTAATGTGAAACTGCTAGTAGGTTTCAAAGATGTGCACCACCATGCTAATAGGTGAATCAGATATTCACTAATGAAAGGTATTGATTTCTTATGTATGTATATGTTCTATGCATGACATGCTTGTTTCTAGTAAAGAGTAGTGTCATTTGGGGACGAATGTCCCTAAGGGTGGGATAATGTAACAACCCAAAAATGACTATGCTAAGTAATGCCTAAACGTACATAGAATTCCTAGGTTATACCTGGTTCACACGGTTTGATGCGCATGGAACCTGACCTATGAACCTATGCACATGCCAAGCCAACAAAGTTGGTCAATTAATTGAGCTAGGCAGGGTTGGTTCCAGCAATTTAGTGTACCCGAATACTAGGATTCAACCGGATGAGTTTTAATCGGACTCAGAGGGTAAGACCTAGGTTTTAAGGGTCTAGGGGTATAAAGGTAATTTCGGAGCTAGGGGCAGTATATTAATAACCCTAGGATGATATTTAATTAATTAAATAAAGTTATTAATTAGTCAAAATAGGTCAAATCTAGGTGGTCAATCCTGAGATTGACCTTACCTCCACACTCGGGTTCGAGCCGAGTTGGAGGCATAAGGGGGTACAAATTAATTGATTAAAATTCATTATAATTAGGATGGGCATTATAGTATCTTACTATATATATATATATATATATATATATATATATATATATATATATATTATTATTATTATTATTATGATTTTACCATTTTAATTGTGTTCAATAAGCCAACAACAATTCCCCACAAAAAGGGCGCTTGACTGCCACTAAGAGTGTGCTTCATGCCCACTCTTAACTCTTTGATTTACTCCTAAAAGTGTTTTCAGCCTTATCCCACACTTCAAAAACAGAGTATTAACGTAAGATAACTATTCTAAAAGTGTTCTTGGCTGTATCCATCGAAAAACAAAAGGAAGAGTTCGTACGCATGAGTGTTTTAAGTAAATAACTTCACCTGCAAACAAGAATCAAAGCTCAGAAGAATGGTTTGTGTGTGGGCTGGGGCTTGTAGTTGTGGATGGTTGTCAAGGTGAAAAGTTAAGGGTTTTCTTATCTCTTGGTACCTTTCCCAAGAGTCCCCTAAGATTCAGTTTAATTACAATAGAAAAACTAAGGATGTCCCCGTTGCATCTCCTTGTCATTCGATCCTATGAACGAATTGATGCATGCGTTGGTATGACTTCTGGTATATGATTTTAGGAGTGATTGTGATTTTGTGCAATGTGTGTGTTTCTGACTGTCTATGAATTGTTTATTACGTCCAAATATTGAATGTCATAGGTGCACCAGCATGCTGATTTTCCGTAATTTGTATTGTGATAGTTCACTTGAAGAAAATGGTAAATCATGTGATATGAAAGGTTGTGTGTTTAAAATGCAAAAAGAAATTGTGATGTTCATGAATAAGAAAGAGAATGTAAGATCCTTAATGAGTGATTTAAAAGTATATCTAAAACTATCAGTTAAACGCCTGGACTATGTTTAAGAACGTGAATTGAAATTATATACTAATGTAACATCGGTTCCGCTAGTCACTAGTATGTATGAAGGGAAATAGTTTCTGCCATTTAAGGATGAATCTTGATGACATTAAGGTCCTAGAACTAAAAGAAGCAGCCTTAAATTAAAAGAAAAGAAAATAGGGAGAGAGGGGATTCGAACCCGGCTCATTGAAAGAAGCCTTACGATTAAAAAAAAAGAAAAGAGGGAAAACGAGGGGGCTCGAACTTGGATTTTTGGACAAGGGTGTGAGACACATAAATCGCACACCAAAAAAAAAAGTGCTGCCCAAGGGGTTAGAACATGGGTCCTCTTGGCTTAAATTTTGAGACACATAAAATAATAAAAAAGGTGAGGCCGCTGGAATTCGATTCTAGATCCTCTTGCCCAAATTTATGGATACACTTAGCACTTTAAATAATTAAAAATAAAGTGCTGCCCAAGGGATTCATACATGGTTCCTCTTGGCTGCAATTGTGAGACTATAATTAAATAAAATAAAACCCCTAGGTATTGAGCTTGGGTCTCTTGGCTGAATATGTAACATGCACAAGTCTAACACAACAACATATTCTTAGAGTATCATGAAACACTTAGACAAATATGATTATCCTAAAATGGGTATTACCATGAGTAAAGGGTAAAATTAAGAAATGAACATTCACGTAATAGGGTAAGTAATAATATTATACTATGATTGTAATGAAAATGGAGACAACATGATAAGAGGCTAAGATGAATTGAGAGACAAGTGTCAACCAAGCCTAAGTAAATGTTACCAATCGTATATACCTATGGGAGTGTAGAATGATGTAGAGGCAAGTCTCAATCATACTCCAAAAGAAACTGTTAAGAATGAATTCATAGTTAATATGTAAAAAAAAGTATGAAAGATAATGAAATGAACGATATCGAAGGTGTATGTTCAAGACAATCAGGAGGTGAAACCAGATTCAGGTAATGACATTAGGTCATTCTTTGTCATTGCACTTCATGATCCCGATGAGAGTCTTAATATTCATCCTAGGTATAGGTGGTACTAACATCATTCTACGAATGAATGAAATGAATTATGTGTTTACGTATGAATAAAAGAAGCAGACTATGTGTTTGCTAAAGAAGGATCCCAAGTTGAGGTCTGATATGTTGAGCCCTCATTTGGAAAGTCCTAGTGTTAAATACGTGATTCCAAGGTCTCATGGTATATAAACGAATGATAAGTGATATATGTATGTGGTATATGAAATATGTTATGTGTTGCGTGCAATATGAAAAGAATGATGATGTATGTTACTCTCATAGCATGCCTTTCCTGATATGATTTGGCAAGTCCAACTGACTTGGCTTTCCATAATTCATATCTTTAGGAGAGAGATTTTCTTAAACATGAATGTCCTAGGTGTTTACTTGCAAAAACACATACTTAGTACAAGTGTGTACTAATCCCATACATTATACTATTTTAGGTGCAGGTTTAGGTGGGTGTTGAAGACATTCATTGCGGCTGTTCGGACATCAGAGCATTTCATCCAGACCTGGTGGGCCCTCATGAATTCGAGGATGTCTGCCGTTATGTTTCTATCTTAGTAATTGGTTTAGGCTAGTGGAGCATGTTACACTAGTGTTTCTTTCCTATTTTGTTCAAACTTATGTAATGGTGCAATTTTTGCAATTGTTACTTATGCTATAAGACAATTTATTTCAATATTGAATGATCCTTTATTAGATGGTTGATACACATGAGTAATGAACTTCTTTAAACTCGTATGCATGTTATACCTATGAAGTCTATGTTCACTTCAAACAAAACAAAAAGTTTCTAATTTTTTGCTAAAATTAACCGAACGAATGTAATGACTACGTAAGTAGGCTTGTCTACGACCTCCAAGAGGTCAATGAAGTCGGTTTCATCTATGATCTAGACCCCGGTCGTGAATATCGTACGACCATGCTACACAATGACATGAACCTATTAAGACTCATGTTGTATGAACAATATATTGGAGAGTCCAAACTTATTATGATGTCAAGAAATTTGATGAGGGGTAGATCAGTGGAGCAAAATCAACCTAGGTTTAAGAAGAGGGCTCCAAATCAAGATGGGTCTAGTGCTCCTAAGGTCAATCTTGAGAGTGGCAGTGTTTCTCAAGGTGTTACGCCTACTTGTTCCATTTGTGAGAGGAAGCACATTAATAAGTTTCTAGCCGGTAGCGGTGGTTGCCTTGGTTGTGGTAAGGATTGTCATAAGGTGATAGATTGTCCTACTATTGCGGGTTGAGGAAGAGAGGCCAAGCAAGTTCCTCTTAATTCTCCGGAAGGTGGTGCACCAAAGAGGAATCCTTCTATGTTCTACAAGCTAGGGAAAATTTGGATGACGATGTTAGTAAGTTATAGTTCTCTCTCTTAAGTTGTGATAGGTTCTTTCTGTAACGACCCAAAAGTAACCCCTAGAAGAGGGAGCACCCTTAGGTTGGAACAATTGCGCACTTGACCTTTCAGAGGTCTTTACAAGCCTTAGCTATCATTAATTACATTAGACATGAAAAGTAGTGCGGAATTGAAAGTTTTCATGAATAAACAATAAAAAGGAAAAATCTACATAAAAAGATAATTAGTGATCTCGTCTTCACAAGCAAACTTAAAGGCACGACATAAATATTTATAAATATCTTAGGGATACGACCCTATATATTAATAGAAAACTACATAGCCCTATTGCTAGAATCTAAGAAATAGAAATATTACCTTAAATATAAGAGAACATACTTAGTCTTGAGAGGACAGATTCCAAATATTTTCCTTTTAAACTTCTTCCATGCCTCCAACCTATATTTATAGAGTATAGAAAGTATGGGGTTAGTAAAAAACAATGTTCTAAGTATGGCATATGAAAAATCAAGCGAAAAGAGATATTTTAGTAAAATAAGCTTTCATGACAAATAAGTAGAACCTTTATGATTTTAGAGTTAAAATAGTATAATCATGATCAATTATCACATAAAATAAAACTCTCATACTTTTAGAACCAAGACAAACTTTACAGTAAGCTCAACGAACTATTCATCCTAAGTAATGTGAACTCGTTTCTTTGAGATTTCCCTAACAAAGTTATTCTAGGACTCCCTAAGGTTAGAAAATAAGGGACCACCCATAAACCCCTTTGAAGACACACCAAAGCGATCCTTAATACTACAAACCATAGGCTTACCTCGGACGGGAAAACAAGTGCACACTGTTGTCTAGACATTTGAAGGACATTCATACATTAAGGAATTCATGTAACTACACATCTCCAATAGAACTTTTAAGTCACACTATGTTTTATGTGAGAATAACATCCCATTCTACAACTCCCACTTAGTGCTCCTTGAGGATTCCATTGGATTAGGAACTCTACATTAGTCATTCATAACTACATCACATAGAACTTAACTTTAACTTGGTTCTTTAACATAACTTCATTTTCAACTCATGATAATTCATTCATATACTACATATAGAAAAAACCAACACTCCCCTATCAGAAGGTCTACATAGTGCAATGGATAGATAGTTTCCCATACACTACCTTCCCTAAGTAGTATGTTCTTTAGGGAAACTAGTTTTTACACTTCATATAAAACACACAAAGACTCCCGTTTTGGAAGTTATACATAGTGTAATGAGTAGATAGTGTCCCATACTACCACCTACCCTAAGTTGTACGTTCTTTTAAGAGACTTACTTCATTTATTATTTTATGAGGGAATAACTTTAATCGATATATACCATGTGTGCAAGAGATGGAATCCCAATATTACCATTATAAGATGAGGGTTCCCCACTTTCCTAGGGTGGGATCATTCTCTTAGCTTTAACATATATTTTCCAATAGCTACAACTATGTGGGCGCATAGTAACTCATTCTCTGCTCATGAGGAGTAATCATATAAAAAGGTACATTGGGAACAACGTCACATCCCAAAACCACACCATATAAGTTAGGGAAAATCGTGGATTGTTACAAGCGTACTTGACCTCTCGAAGGTCTTGTACAAACCTTTCCATATCATTCATAGCATATGCATAATGAAAAGTAGTGCGCAACTAAAACTTTTCACAAAATTTTAGAATATCTTTAATAACATCTTCCATTAAAAATCATAGGGACTACTATGTCTCAATATCATCAAACTTAAGGCATGAAAATACTTTGGGACATGACACATACTTCAATAATCGAAGTACTTAGACTATTATAGTACTTCAAAGAAAATAAAAGACATATATGTATGCCCTTTAATCAATTGAGGACATACTTTACTTCGCTTGAACGACTCTAGAATCCAAGCTTTTCTTCACGATCCTTCTCAGCTTTCACCTACATCTTTAGAGATAACAAAATGTATGAAGTTAGTATAAACAATTGTAATAAGTATGACATTATGCATAAAATCATGAAAATTGAAATTTATCTGAAATTGCAAATTTTCCATTTAAAACATCATAACATAATCATAAGAATAATATTTATCAAATAAGAAAAACATAAGAAAACACATAAATCATTTATCATATTTTTGGAAGTACTTTACAGTAACTTCACTTCACTATAGAGTGAAGTTCTTCACTATTACAATGAAAATACTTAACTTCACCTATGACACCTTGTGACATGTACTTACCTCACTACAAGCTATCCTAAGACTCACTTAAGTAAGACAAAGAGAGACCACCCATAAAACCCCTCTAGGAATACATAAATGATCCTTAAGGCCACCGATAATTTGATCAACACACTTATAAGACATCAAACGTATGAACATGAGATCCTCCTACCAACAATGATTCTAATAAATTAATAATTTCATGATTTTATTCATAATGTCATACTTAGTACAATTGTTTGTACTAATTCCATACATTATATTATATCTAAAGGTGTAGGTGAAATGGGAGAAGAATCGTGAAAGAGAACTAGGATTCTAGAGTCATTCAAGGAAAGTGAAGTATGTCCTCAATTGTCTTGAGGGCATACTTATATGTCTTTTATTTCCATAAAGTATTGTAATAGACTAAGTAATTCGATATTTTGAAATATGGGTCGTGTCTCAAGTATTCTCCTGTCATAAATTTTATGAGTTTGAGACTTAGTATTTCCTATGATTTTTAATGACCAAAGTTATTTAGGATATTCTAATGTTTTGTGAAAAGTATGAGTTCCTAAATACTTTCATTATGTATATGCGACGAACAATATGGAAAGGGCTTGTGCAAGACCTCCGAGAGGCAAAATATGCCGGTTCAATCCAAGATTGGCCCTTACTTTTAGGGTGTGGTTTTAGGATGTGACAATCTATGAATCAGAGCATCGGTTATGAAAGTAGTCTTAGGAATTAAAAATTTTCATCAAGTCACGTCTAGTAGAGTCCTGACCATCGGTGTGAGTCGCGACACATCTATGGGCGAGAGAAGAAAAACAGAGTTTCCCTTCTTTTCTACTCCTATGTCGTGCCGTAAAGTGAAAGTTATGAGTACTCTTTTTTATGATTTTCCTTGTGTTTCCAGGAATATGAATACTAGGAGGACACCGGCTAGGAGAGTTATGGAGAATGATATTCATGAGGACATTCCTCCTCAAGTTGAGCAAGTTCCTTAATCTTGTCAAGGTGTTCAAGGTGATCAAGTCCCTATTGTTGAAGGAGGTAATGATGCTACTGTAGTTCCCCCGGAGTTGAGTAATAGTGATATTAGAGAGGCTTTGCTTACTTTAGCCTGAGCCATGGCTACTCAAGCGAATTTGAAAGTGGCGCCTAGGGTGAATGTTGTGGAGAGAAGTAAGATGTCTAGGTTAATTTATTTTTGAGGATGAATCCTCCTATATTTCTTGTCTCTATGGTGGGAGAGGATCTCCAAGAGTTCCTAGATGGAGTGTACAAGGTGTTGAGTTCCATGAGAGTGACTTCTATGGAGAAGGAGGAGCTACCTTCGTATCAATTGAGAGATGTTGCTCAAGTGTGGTACACTAAATGAAAGGACAATAGGCCGGTGGAGTTGGGTCCTATTCAATGGGAAGAATTTAAGGAAGCTTTTCTTGGGAAGTACTTTCCCCGTGAGAGAAGGGATGTTAAGGAAGAGGAGTATATCAATCTAAAGCATGGCAAATTTGAGTGTTAAGGAATACTCTTTGAAATTCTCAATGTTATCTAGATATGCCCCGACCCTTGTGTAAAATCCGAGGGATGAGCTGAGTCATTTTGTGACGGGTGTCGCCGATCTAGCGAGGTAGGAATGTCGTACGACCATGCTACTTGATGATATGACCCTAGCTAGACACATGGTGTATGACCAATTAATTAAAGAGTCCAAACTTAAGAGGATGTCTAGAAACTTTAAAAGGGGTGGTTCTAGTGATCAAGATCATTCTAGGTTTAAGAAGGGGTCTCAAACTCAAGAAGAACCTAGGAATGCTAAGGTGAAATTGGAGAAAGAAGGTGGTTCTCAATATGGAAAACCTACAAGTGTCACCTGTTAAAAAAGGCACTATGGGGAATGCCTAAAGGGTACCTGAGTTGCTTTGGTTGTGGTAAAGAAGGACACAAGGTGAGAGAATGTCCTACCATTTCTTCTAGAGGAAGAGAGGGTAAACAAGTTGTTCCTTATATTCCAACAGATGATGCTCCAAATAAGTGGCGTTCCTATGCACCTCGGGGTAAAGGATCAAAACCGGATGAGGATGAGGAATGATGGTAAGTTATTCTCTTTATTTAATGTTATGAATTCCTTCTAAGTGGGATATTATGGTGTAAAGGATTTTTGGTTGATTGTTTCCTCTTTTCTATTAAACTCAAGCTTGAGAGTAGAAAGTAATAGAAATATTTTGCATGTTGCATTGTGTTAAGGGTTCTTTTCGAAATTGAATTTCACTAATTCCTTGCATTGTACATTTTAGGAATTTTTATTTGGTTGTAAGATGTTTTAATTTTGTTCTACAATTCATGTTAGCATGTTTCCATCATGAATTACCTAAAACATGTATTTTTGGAAAAAAATTGCCTAAATGAGTGTAGTTTATTCCCGTTCACTGAAATTTTTTAAGAAATTGAATAACTCATTATTTGGTCTAAAATTGTTTAATGTTGTTGTAATTCATGTATATGAGTATTATATTAAATATAAAATGAGTTTTTTTCTATTTTGAATGAAGCATGTGATTTTGTATAACATGATGAGTTATAGAATTTCTTCTTGTTTCTTAATGTGTTGTGATCCTCTAGGTCATGTGTAATTGATGTTCTCTCATATTTTTGTATTGTATGAGATTCTTAATGGTATAATCATGAGTTTCTAATTGAATCTCTGTTCTTGGAAGTGTTTGCATAGTAGTAAGTGTAATTCGTGGACAAATATTGTCCAAGTGATGGAAAATATAAGATCCCAAAAATGACATAGGTGAATCTAGAGCCTAACATGTTTTTCGTGATGGTATAAGGTACTAAAGTTTTCAAAAATATTGTAATTAGGAAGTGTCTAGTAGTTAAGGCGCATTGGATGTCAAATGTCAAGGGACGTCTAAGACGTTCCACGACTAAGTCACTTATGTGCCCTATATGTCGTTATATGTTTTATGAGCGATTAATGAGGTTATAAGGTACTTAAATAATTTCTTATGGTGTTTATACAAAGTGTCTCAAGTTTGGAGGTCAAACGTTCTTGAACGTCCATGACCTTCAAAAGGGTTGCCTTGAAACGACTTTGTATGTCTGGGCATGTTTCGTCGAGTTTTACCTGTTCGTTTTGGATGAAATTAATGTGAGAGATCGTAAACACAAATAAGAGCATTTTTGGGTTGGAATTCTCTGGGAAAAAATCCCTAAGTACCATCTAAGAGTCCTTGGGGAAGGACTCTTTACATTGATCCAAGACTACCTAGACAGCTCCAACGACTGAGGCAATCAACGGTTCCTTGGCTAGTTGATTCCCCATATATGGGGTTTCATAGGTTAGTATTTAGTCGTGGGATAATATAGGCAACATAATATCCTCATTCCCCAACAACAGACCAACAGGACGATCCGTTGGTCAAGGGACATGCCGTCGGTGGTCTTCCGTCTATGAAGGTTGTCTCTTGTGCACTCAGTGTTAAGCTTAAGGGGTGAAGTCCACATACGAATAAGATAAAAGGGAAGATCCTAAATGTTATTATGGTTATTTTAAATATGTTTATGTGTCTAAGAAACATTGAATATTTCATTCTTCAAAAATCAAAACTCAAATTCCCTTAGAAATTCTCTAGAACTCCATTGGAGCAAAAAATCAAGGAAGGGCATGGATGGGACAATTAAGTGGATATTCTTCATCAAATTGAATAACTATCTTCATTGATGTATGGTTATTGATACTCGAAACTCTATTCATGAAGGAGCTTGACTTTCAAAGAAGTTTTCTAATGTTTAAAAGCATTGCATATTGATTGAATTATTGTTAATTAGATGGTTTTTACTAAATTAACATATGAACCTATGTAACTTATGAAACCTAATTTTTGACTACTTTATGAGTTAAGTGATTTGGACTTGATGCTTATGAATTCTAATGTAGTTTCTTATGGGCTATTGAGTAATGTAATAAATGCATTGAATTGATATCTAGGTTGCATTAAATTGATGAATCTTCATTGAATTGACCTAGTTTCATTGGGTATCATAGTTATTGTATTGATATGTTGTTCATGGCCATGGGTATGGGCAATATGGTATTGAATTGAATGGTTTAGCATTGGATTGAAGTATTTAGGATAGAGTAGGGGGTATGCTGACCTAATTCTTCTTATTTTATTTTAATTAGACTTCAATTATTTTGTGATTGGTATAGTCTACTTATACTGGCAGAGTCATATGCTTTTATTGCAATTCGTATGGCCGTGGTGTCATTATTTTCAGTAATATGGTGAACATGGCCTTGTCGGCAACTAATTGAAGTATTTTGATGATTTGTGTAGTTTATTATGTGAGGTTGGATATTATCTATCTATATGATAAGTAATCTGAAAGTATATGTGTTCTTCTATTGATGATATTTAGGTTATCATGTTAGATTATAACTATGTCTTTATCTTTATAGTCTTAATGTTAATGCGTGATTGTTCCTACTTCACTATATGAGTCTATGATGGTCGTATAAATGATGGTATGATAGTGTATAGACTGACTTTAAGATATTAATGATTATTTCTATGTGTTTCTAGAATGACATGTAATATGTGTTAAGTGAAGTATGGTGTTTCTTGTCTTTGATTACTTGTGTCCCTTATATGATGCATGTGTGAATGTGAATATGAGATGTCTTGACTTAGGATGTTAAATACTCTTAGTCTTGTATGTATGAATGACATGAGACCTGAAATGATGTTAAGGAATTCTCTATGTGAAACCTTAAACCTAGTTGTAAGGTTATGAATATTGAAGTCAAAAGCCTTGATGGTATCGTTCAAGTAAAGGAATGATAAAAATTAAGCTTAGTTGGGTTGAAAGGCATCACATAAAACCTTAGGAAATTCATTTTGAGTTCTTGTCGCCATTGTAGGGTAGCCCTAGTTGATCTTTCTTTTGTAGAGTAAATGTGATTGGGTTATGAAATTGATATGGAACCCCTTTATGTGAACCTTCAATGTAAATTACTTTATGATAACCAAGGCTAGCACCGAGTTAGTATAGTAAGGGAAGTAGTTCTAGTTAAAGAATGAGACTAGACTACAACGAACTCCCTTCCTATTCCTTAGCCATGTGCCTATATGGGAAGTTTCCAAGTTCTACCATTGGCAAGTAGAACACCCTTATTGGAGTAGGATAGAACTCCGGATTCCATGATTTTATACCATGGTCTATGTTAGTTATTTCCTATTTGCATCATGTGGAATACCTACTATCATTAGAAGAGTTATGTGAAGTTTAGGTGGTGGTATGGACACTATCTACACATTGCACAATAGGCTTTGAAGGTGTTAATTAGAGTCCCTAGGTCTTGTACAAGACCATTTCTTGAATGTATTTATGTGATGAATGAGTCTTCAATGGATTAATGATTGTAATGAATTAAGTTAAGAAAGTATGTTTAATGAATAAGTACTTACCTAGAGTAGTTCTGGGTTGTCTAGTTAAGGTGTGAAGGGGGCACTGGAATGGTCACTTTGTATCTTACCTAGATAAATCTTAAGAATGAGTTTAATTAGGGAAAATTGTTGAATATGTAGACATGATCTAAACTTAGATAGTTGTAAGGATTATTCAGGTAGTCTTGAAGAGGTAAATCATGGATGTTATCTTCTTAATTTACTTAAGTAAGTCTTTTGAAAGCATTTGGTAAGGGAATGTCATATTATTTATTTGTTGATGTGTTAAGTGAGTGATTCTATCATAGGTAGTCTGTAGGATCTCTTAAGTGTGTGTGTGTAAGGTATTGTATGGGCGGGCGCTTCACAACTCGCTCATGTGAGACTTAGAATTACCTTTGGTAGGAGGATCTCTTGTTCATATGTTTGATGTCTTGTAAGTGTGTTGATCTCGTTATAGGTGGTGTTAAGAATCACTTACGTGTGCCTAGAGAGGTTGTATGGGCGGTATCTCTTTGTCATAATTAAGTTATTTTTAGGATAGCTTTAAGTGAGGGAGTTGCATGCTTGAAAAACGTTACTATAAAGTAAGACACTTCACTGTATCATTGAAAAATGGTCACTGTATAGTGCTTAGCTTAGTGTGAAGATTTTCAAAAAAATATGATAAATGGTTCAAGAGTTTCCTTATGTGCTTCTAATTTTATAAATGTTGTTCTTACGATTATGATATTATATTTAAAATAAAGATGCATATTTGAAATAAATGTCCATTTTCATGATTTTATGCATAATGCCATACTTATTACAATTTTTTGTACTAATTCCATACATTTTGTTATCACTAAAGGTGTAGATGAAAGTTGAGAAGGCTCGTGAAGGAGAGCTTGGATTCCAAATTGTTCAAGCAAAGTGAAGTATGTCCTCAATTGATTCGAGGGAATACGAGTATGTCTTTTCTTTCCTTGAAGTATTGTAAGACTAAGTAATTCTATATTATGATGTATGGGCCTTTTCCCAAGTATTCTCGTGTCTTAAGTTTCATGAGATTGAGACATAGTATTTCCTTTGATTTCTAACGAAAGATGTTATTAGAGATATTCTATTTTTTTTTAAAAGTTTTAATTCCGCACTACTTTTCATTAAGTATATGCGATGAAAAATACAGAAAGGGCTTGTACAAGACCTCTAATAGGTCAAGTACGCCAGTTGAAATCCAATAATGGCCATAACTTCTACAGTGTGGTTTTGGGATGTGACAACCTTAATGAACAAAATTATTTAATTTGATGAAGAATCTCCACTCAATTCTCCAATCCGAGCCTTTCCTTGTGTTTTGGCACCTATGGAGTTCTAGGGAATTTGGGTTTCGATTTTGAAGAATGAAATAATTTAATTGTTTTAGGATTATTAAAAAATTTAAAATACCCTTTAATAACCTTTAATAACCACCCTTTCACTTTTTTTGAAGTGGGTTTAATTTACAATTTCACCCCTACTATAACAGTGAACCACCGCAGGAGCACATGCTCATAGATGGATGGCCATCGACGAACTGCTATTGGTCCGTGGTTGTGAAATGAGGATGATATTTAGACTATACTATACCAAATCTAAGTACTGACCTATGACACCCCATCCACTGGCCCACCGGGCGTCGATTGCCTCCGTCATTTGGGCTGTATAGGTAGTCTCCGCTAAATTAGAAGGGTCCTTTCTCATGGACCCTTGAATGGTCATTGGGGATTTTTTCCAAGACGTTTCCAACCCACACAGGACTATATATGATTTTAGGAACTCTCACATGAATTTAAATAAGAACAAACATGCAAACTCGACGAAACATGCCTAGACACAAAAGGTCGTTTCAAGGCAAACCTTTTGCATGTCATGGACGTTCTTGGACGTTTGACCTACAAACATCTCGAAACTTGACACACGGACTATAAACACTATAATAACTCATATTATAAGCTTATAATCTCATGAATCACACATAAACATATAGAACAACATATGAGGCACATAGGTTACTTAGTCATCGAATGTCTTAGTCGTCCCTTCACGTTTGACTTCCAATTTACCTACACACTTACACACTGCATCCACACCACATTATAAAAAAACTTTGGGACGTATAATAATACTAATGATAACCATGTTAGTCTATAGTTCACCTAACTCATTTTCGGGATCTTACAATATCCCCCACTTGGACAACATTCATCCTCGAATGGCACTTGCCACTCTCCGAACAATTCCAAGAATAGAGATTCAATTACAAACTCATGGACATATCATATAACATATCATACAATACAAACATGAAGAGAACATCAATTTCACATAACCTAGGAGGATCACAACACAAGATGAAACTAGAAAACATTCTATAACTCATCCTGCTACAAAACTCACCTGCTTCATTCGAAATAGCAAAAAAACATTTTTTTTAAAATAAAATGCTCATATGCATAATTTTTAACAACATTAAAAAAAATTTTAGACGAAAGAATGAATTTGTCAATTTCTCAAAAAAATTACAGTGAGCAGGCATACATTATAGTGTTTTAGGCTATTTTCAAAAAATGCAACTTTTAGGCGATTCATGATAGAAACTCTCTACTATGCAATATACAACCACATAAACATATCTTATAACATAATCATAAATTAATAAAATGAACAATGAAAGGAATCAATGAAATTCAATTTGAAAAAGACTCCTAAACACAATGCAACATGCAACATACTTCTATGACTTTCTACTCTAAAGCTTGAGTTGCATAGAAAAGATTAATCAAAACTTTTTTACTCACCATACTTCCCGATTTTGGAAGGAACTCATAATATTACAGAAACACAAGAACTTACTATCATTCCTCATCCTCATCCGACTTTGATCCTTTAGTACTGAGTGCTTAGAGAACCACTTATTTAGAGCAGCATCCTTTGCAACATTTGGAACAACTTGTTTATACACTTTTCCACTATAAACAATGGTAGTTCAATCTCTCACCTTGTGTCCTTCTTTACCACAACCGAAGAAACTCGCGGTACACTTTAAGCATTCCCCACAGTGCCTCTTTCCACAGGTGACACATGTATGTTTCCAATTTTGAGAACCACATCCT
This sequence comes from Solanum peruvianum, assembly GCA_027705065.1. Taxonomy (NCBI): domain Eukaryota; kingdom Viridiplantae; phylum Streptophyta; class Magnoliopsida; order Solanales; family Solanaceae; genus Solanum; species Solanum peruvianum. Next base: position 21,874,825 of record JAKWJD010001756.1, on the reverse strand, counting down.
ATCTCCAATTTCACCTTAGCACTCATAGGTTCTTCTTGAGTTAGAGTCCTCTTCTTATACCTAGATTGATGTCACTAGAACCACTCCTTTTAAAGTTTCTGGACATCCTCTTAAGTTTGGACTCTTCAATTTATTGGGAATACACCATGAGTCTAGCTAGAGTCATATCATTATGCAACATGGCCGTACAACATTCCTCCCTTACTAGATCGGCGACTCATCTAATCCCTCATATTATACACACGGCATGTGTCATATATAGATAACATAGAGAACTTCCAAAAGAATTCTTCAACGTTCATATTTCTTTGCTTGATATTGATAAACTTATCTACCTTAACTTCCCTCCTTCACGGGGAAAGAACTTTCCATGATTAAATTCTTCCCACTCAATAGGACCCGACTCCATCAACCTATTATCCTTACATTGAGTGTACCACACTGGAGCAACCTCCCTCAATTGATATGAAGCTAGTTTCGCCTTCTCCCTATATGTAACTCTCATGGCACATAACACATTGTACACTCCATTTAGGAACTCTGAAGGATCCTCTTCTTTCTTAGATGCAAGAAAAATAAGAGGATTCATCCTCACAAAGTCTGTTAACCTACAGGTCAAGTGCTCTCCACAACAATCGCCCTAGGCACCATACTCGAATTCGCTTGAGTAGTCACTGGTCGGGCTAAAGCAAGGAAAGCCTCTCAAATATCGCTAATTCGGGGGGAAACCACCAGAACGTCATTACCTCCTATCACAATAGGTACTTGATCATCTTGGGAAGGAACTTGATCATATTGAGCACCTTGAGGAACTTGCTCAACTTGAGGAGGAATCTTCTCATTCACATCATTCTCCTGAACATTCCTAACCGATGTCCTCCTACTATTTATTTACTAGAAACACAAGGAAAACCATAAGAAAAGAGTAATCATAACTCTTACTCTACGACACGACATATGAGTAGAAAAAATGGAAACTCTATCGTTCTATAGCCTCTAGCCCAGAGGTGTGTTGCGACTCACTCCGATGGTCAAGACTTTACTAGATATTACTTGATGAGACTTTTTGATTCCTTGAACTAATTTTACAACCTATGCTCTAATACCATGATTGTTACATCTCAATGCCATACCCTAGAAGTTAGGGCCAATTTTGGATTGCAATCGGCATACTTGTCCTCTCGGAGGTCTTGTACAAGCCCTTTCTATATCGCTCATTGCATATACTAATGAAAAATAGTGCGGAATTAAATTTTATTACAAAACATTAGAATATCTTTTAGTACATTTTTCATTAGAAATCATAGGAACTAATAAGTCTCAATCATATAAAACTTAAGACACGACAATACTTTGGGACACGACCATACTTCAAAACATAGAAATACTTGATCTATTACAATACATCAAAGGAAATAAAAGTCATATATGTATGCCCTTGATTAAATGAGGATATACTTCACTGCACTTGAACTACTCTAGAATCCAAGCTTTCCTTCTCAATCCTTCTCACCTTTCACCTACACCTTTAGATATAACAAAATGTATTGAGTTAGTACAAACAATTGTACTAAAAATGGCGTTATTCATAGAATCATGAAAATGGACATTTATTAGAATTATGCGTCTTTCCATTTAAACATCATATTATAATCATAATAATAACGTTAATTTATTTAGAAAAACATAAGGAAACACATAAACCATTAATTACATTTTTTGAAGCACTTTAAAGTAACTTCACTTCACTGTATACTAAAGTTACTTACCTTCACCTAAAACACCTTTTAGTATGTACTTACCTTACTACAAGATATCGTAAGACTCACTTATGTAAGACAAGGACAGACCGCCCATACCACCTCTCTAGGCACACCTAAATTATTCTTAAGACCACCTATAATGAGATCAACACCCTTACAAAACATCAAACATATGAATATGAGATCCTCCTACCAAAGGTAATTCTAAGTCTCACTTGATCAAGTTGTGAAGCGACCGCCGATACAATCTCTTACACACACACTTAAGAGATCCTATAGACTATCTATGATAGAATCATCTAATTTAATATAAACATATAGATAATATTACATTATATTTCTAGAGACTATAAAAAACTTACTTAAGTAGATCAAGAAGATAATGTCCATGATTTACCTCTTCAAGACTACCTAAATAATCCTTAATACTACCTAAGGCCTATATCATGTCTACATAATATCTTCCCTAACTAGAGTCATTCTTTAGACTTATCTTGGTAAGATATGAAGTCCATCTACACAATAACTAGACAACCTTCAACAACTCTAGATTAGTACTTATTAATCTAACATACTTAGTTAACTTAAATCATTACATTCATTACTTCATTTAAGACTCTTTCATTATAAAGGAACATTCAAGTAATGGACTTGGACAAGACCTAGGGACTCTAAGTAACACCTTCAAAGTCTATGGTGAAATGTATTGATAGCATCTTATACCACAACCTAAACATCATAAAACTTATCTAATTCTAGTAGGTATCCCATACAATAAGAATAGACAATAATCGAAACAAACCATGACAGAAATAATGCAATCCAAAGTTCTATCCTACTCCGATGAGGGTGTTCCACTTGCCAATTGTAAAACCTGAACACATTCCATGTAAAAACATCATTAAGGAATACGAAAGGCATGTTTTTTACCATAGTATCATTCTTTAACAATAAATACTTCCTTACCATAATCCAATCTCAGCACTTCAATCCAATGCTACACATGGCGATGAACATCAATTTAATATAAAAACTATCATACTCAATGAAACTAGGTCAATTCAATATATATTCCTCTATCTAATACAACCTATATATCAATACAATACAATTATTACTTCCACCAATAGCCCATGATAAACTAAACAAGAATTCAGAAGTATTAGATCAATATTACTTAATCCATTGAGTAGTCAAAAAGTAGGGTTCAACAATTACATGGGTTCATAGGTTAATTGAGTTAAAATTATCAAATAATTACAATTAAATAGTTCTTTAATACTTAAAAATCTTTAATTCAAGAAGCCATGCATAGATCATGAAATTTGACAATTCAGCTATGAAAACTCTTAGAAAACATCTTTGAATGTTAGAATCCTTGATGAATAGAGTTTCAAAGTTGTAAACCATACCTGAATGCATCTAATTATACAATTTTATAATTAATCTCCACTCAATTTTCTAATCCAAGCGTTTCCTTGAGTTTTTTCTCCAATGGAGTTTTAGGGAATTTCTAAAAGAATTTTGGTTTTTATATTGATGATTGAATTCTTCAAAGCATTTTAGGCTTATAAACATATTTAAAATATCCAAAACACCATTTAGGAACCTCCATTTCTATTATTTGTAAGTGGGGTTAATTTAAAACTTTACCCCTAACATTACAGTGAACCTGCAAAGTAGAACATGCTCACAAATTGATGACCATCGACAGCCCCTCCTTTTACCAACGGACAGTCCTGTTGGTCTATGGTTTGGGACTGAGGCTGGTCTTTGGCCTCTTCTCTCTCACGCCTAAGTACTTACCTACGACACCCCATCTAAAAGCTGTCTACGGGCCCACCATGCATCAATTGCCTCCGTCGTTTGGGACTGTTTAGGCAGTCTTAGCTCAATGAAAATGGTCCTTCCTCAAGGACCATTGGATTGTCCTTGGGGATGTTTTCCTACAAATTTCAAACCCAAACAGGCTCATATACGAATTTTAGGACCTAATACATTAATTTCATCAAAAACAAACACGTTAAACACGACGAAACATGCCTAAGCACACAATGTCGTTTCAAGTCAAACCTTTCGAAACTCGTGGACGTTCTTGGATGTAGGACCTCCAAACTTCTCCAAACATGACACACTGACTATAAACACTATTATAACTCATATAATGACCTTAGTACCTGATTAATCACACATAAACATAAAACAACCTATGAGGACATAGGTGGCTCAATCGTCGAACGTCTTAATCATCCCTTGACGTTTGACATCCAATGCATCTAAACTCTTAGACATTTATTTAATACAACATTATAAACCATTTTATGATTTTAGAACACAGAACCATGTAAGGATCTAGTTCACCTATGTCATTTTCTGGATCTTACATACTACATCTCTACTCAGAATGTACACCCACCCCTTTGTCAAATCCTCTCGTTGCTAAGCATATTTCCCCCATGAAGTCTTAAACATTCATGACTAATGGTCAACGATAACTTTTGGAAATCCCACATAAACTTACAATGGGTATCCATCCTCCAACCTACATTTGAATGTTCTTTGGAGGTAGTGAGGTTGCTTCAAAACACTTCATTTAAACTCACAATGAGTGTTCACCGCAAAACACCCCTTTTCATTCACATTCTTTAATTTCATTCACTCATTCATTCATAAAAAGTGTGAGTGTGTGTACATGTGAGCACATCTTTCACATAAATAATCAATTTCATAACATTGACTTCTAAACATACTTGCTTCTTCATTCATTATTTTCCGTATCTAAATATGCTTCACATAATCATAAAGTTCCTTTCGACATTATATCTAGCATACTTCACAGAATAAGCTTCACTCAGCATATAAACGAGAACAATATAATTATTATTATATTTAACATAATATTCCTTCATGCCCTTATTCACAATACACAAGTAGATTCACATTCATATTTTTCGAGTAAACACTGCCACCAGAGGTGGACTATTCCACTCAAGAGCATTTCATAATAAGAATTAGCAATGTAACCAACTTACCATCAATTCAAGCTTTCACCACCTATAATCAATTCCTCAATTAATACTTCATGAAATAGCCGTTAGGGCATTAGCTAAGTCATAATATAACAACAAAGAATCTAACGCTAACATCATCAAATCGTGTTCATTAGACCCATTTTATAAGACAAAAATTGATAAAAAGAAATAGCATGGTTTCATTGAAATTTTAGAATTAAAATAACAAACTAACGTCAGAAATACAATATTTGAATCCATTAATAATGTTTTCATGCGACATAGAGTCCAGATAGAAGAAGTTAGGGTTTGAAAAAATCTTTTGAAATTCCATAGAAATGGCTCCTAGAATGGAAGAGAGTTCAAGGTTGACTACCATAACTACAAGAGAAGAAAACCCACACGTCTACCACAAGCCCTTCAAGTCCTTCCTCGAGTCCAAGCTTCTATGGGGTTTTACGGGATTCTTTCTTGAGATAGGGTTTTGGGTTTTAGGAAATGAAGTGTATTAGGTCTTAGTGTTTGAACCCACTTAATATGCCTGAAAGACCCCAAAATATTCAATCATGGTTCATAAAAGATTTGGAGTAAAAATTTACAAAAAACCCTAAGTAATTGCAGAAAAGTTGTAGCTTTCATAGGCACCAACCCACGCCCCTCACGGATGGACCGTTTCCCCGTCGATTCCCCTTAGATGGATTCTGTTTATTGGCACTGAGGCTGTAATATGTGCCGACTTTTATATCCTTGCAGGACCATTCGACGGGCTGTTGGTTGAACAATGGTCCGTCCCTTGGGGCCGTCAATAGTCACTTCTTGGCAGCATCCCTCCAAATGAATGGGGTCCTCTTCTAGGGACTCTCGTGGATCCTAGGTTCGGTGGTATCCAGACAACAAACCCCTATACATAGTCGTCTAGGTCTTAGGAACATTCCATATAGATTTTGGTTAAAAAGAACATGTAAAACTCGCTAAAACACATGAAGACACACAAGCACTTACAAACGAACACCATCCAAACGTCATGGACATTTGACCTCCAAACGTCATCAAACTTCACTCACTGCATCAGAACATCATTTTAGCACCTTTTAACAAAAAACTAAATCATGAAGCGTTCACAAAGCTCAAGTTCACCTTAGTTAGTTTTAGGGTATTACATTCTCACCCACGTGGAACAACATTCGTCCTCGAATGACACTTAACTCTTTTAATAACATTAAGGACTTACTAGCAGCATATAAAGCACCATATAAAGACTCAAACATTCATATTCAATGCACCAAAATTACAAGGAACACCAACTACACATTGACAAGCATTTACAATGCAACACATGCAACTTTTGGAAGTAACTTTCACACTTCAAAACACATTCTTATTTCTTTATCATTTTCATTTCAGTTGATGGAGGAACTACCTTATCCAACATTAGAAATTCTCATAAAACATCAGTCTTAAACATATTAAAACAACAAATCATGAAAGTGCAATTAAGTCAATTTTTGAAAATCTTTACAGTGAACGTACAAGCCTTAACAGTAAAACATCGCTAAAAATCCTTTAATCCATGTTTCCATCAATTAACATGAAGGTATGACCACACGAGAGACAATATCAGACTAACTCAAATTATAACGTGATAAAAACAACTTTGATGTATTTAAGTAATATCACTAGGTATACCTTAACAAGAGGAATACAGGTTGGCTACTAATTATCCCAATGTAATCATAATCTCATCAAGAGCTTACGAAAATTTGTGCCGTCAAAGACACCTATAAAAATAAAGAGGAATGCATCTCATACAAATATGCAAGGCTCTTAATCATTATCAATGGACTATGGAATTAGGTCTAAAGCTTTAATATGTATAGAAGGAAAGATAAAGATATCATTACCTTTCTACTTAAATCATTCTCCCACACTTAGGGTAAGGTCGTCTTCAAGATCTCATACTTTAAAGTACCACTACACTTCTCACAAGGTAGGAAATCACACTTCCGTCAACTCATGCACATCAAGATTAAACATCAACCTTACAAGTCAAACATAACACTCTCTTATTAGGATGCAATGTAGAACTACACCCTTAAGGATTACCTTACCCAACTCTTAGGCATCAAATATATCAACTCATGCAATAAAGTCCGTTCTTTCTCTAAACATTACCACATTATTTTGACATTACTCAAATTTACACCTTAGCTTTTCTATTATCATTTTACACAACTATACGATATCTCATTTCCCCCCCAAAAAGGACTTCATTCAAACATTTCAACTCTTGCCATGCTTAGAACTACATCACCATATTATTTTACATCATCATACTTCCAACGTCATAATTCACTTATAGACATACATGGCAGCACATTACAATTCTCACAACTAATCTTCACATCCACTCTTCTAGCCATAAAACTATCATAAGCATAAAAACTCACTTTTCTCTCCTTCAAACATAGAAATATCTCCCACTTCCAAGCAATCATATCTAGAAAATCACCATAAAAGGGAAAATAAGAGAGAGTCCTTAAGGAGTTAAGTTCTATGGCATGATACAAGAGTAACGAAGAAGGTGAAACTCTATCGTCGTATAGCCTCTCATCTATGCATGTATCACGACTCACAACAGTGAACACGACTATACTAGACGTGTCTTGTGAGACTTTAAACCCAAAACTATTTCATATAAACTTGTGCTCTGATACCAAATTTGTAACAACCCAAAACTACCCCCTAGAACAAGGGAGCACCCTTAGGTCACAACAATTTCCTACTTGACCTTTCGGAGGCCTTGTAAAAGCCTTAAATATAATTCATTCCATAAGACATGAAAATTAATGGTGATTTAAAAAATTAAAAAAATTAAAATAATAAAAAGGAAACATCTTTCGTAATATCTAAGGAGTGATCCCGTCTTCACAAGACAACTTAAAGACATGACATAAATATCTTAGGGACACAACCCTTTACATTATAAGAAAAATACATAATAAGTCTTTATGCTAGAATCTAAGAAATATAACTATGCCCTCTAATATAAAAAGACATACTATGTCTTGAGAGGACAGATTACCAAGCGACTTTGCCTTTTAAACTTCTTCCTTGCCTCCAACCTATACTTATAGAGTACACAGAAGTGTGGGTTAGTACAAAATAATGTACTAAGTATGGCATATGAAAAATCAAGGAAAAAGGACCATTTTGGTAAAATTTGATTTCATGACAAATAAGTAAAACCTTCATGATTTTAGATTAAAATTGTATAATCATCATCTCTTATCACATAAAATTAAACTTTCATAAATTTACAACAAAGACACACTTTATGCTAAGCTCAAGTGCATTACACTGAAACATCGTGAAATAGTGTCATGTTACACTGAACAATTCATTCAAAGCAATGTGAACTCGTTTCCTTTGAGGTTTCCCTAACTAATTTATCCTAAGAATCCCTTATGTGAGATACGAAGGGACCACCCATGCAACCCTTCAAGATACACTTAAGCGATCCTTAAGACTACCAACCATAGTCTTACCTCGCAAGGGAAAAAAAGTCTGCACTCTTGGCTAGAAATTTGAAGGACATTCATACATTAAGGACTTCATGTGAGTACCTTTCTCCAATAGGACTATAAGTCACACAAAGTGCAATTTGAGAGTAGCATCTCATACTACTTCTCCCAATTAGTGCTCCTTGAGGATTCCGTTGGATTAAGTTCCCTATATTAGTCATTCATAACTTCATCACATTGAACATAAATTTAACTTCCTTCTTAACATTAGGCCTTAAAGCATTTTACTTCATTTTCAACTCATGATAACTAATTCATATACTTAATATAGAAAACACCAAGACTCCCCTTTCATAAGGTCTACTTAGTGGAATGGATATATAGCATCCCATACCACCACCTACCCTAAGTAGTACATTCTTATATGGGAATTTAGTTCATACACTCCCTTTTTGGAAGGTCTACTTAGTGTAAAAGATCAATAGAGTCCCATAACACCACCTATCCTAAGTAGTACGTTATTTTAAGATACTTAGTTCATTCTTTCTTTTGTGGGTGAATAGCTTTAACAAACATAGACCATGAGATCTACACATGGAATCCTGATACTACCCTTATCGGATGAGAGTTCCCCACTTGCCTAGGGTAGGGTCATTATATTCGCTTATGGATTCTCTAATAGATACACCTATGAGGGCTCATAGTTAAGGGATAAAGATATTGCTACAAAGTAACTCACTCTATACTCACGAGGAGTACTCATCCCAAGAGGTACAGTTTGTACAACATCTCTACTCACAATGTTCACCCACCTTTTATTCTAATCATGTGGGTGCTAAGCATAAAACCGCCACCGAGTCTTTAAAGTTCATTACTAAAGGTCAATGATAACAATTTTAAATCCCATCTCAACTCAAAATGGGTATCCATCATCCAACCTACATTAGAAAGCTCTTGGGAGGTAGTGAGATCTCTACTAAACACTTCATCTCAACTCACAATGCTTGTTAACCCCAAAACACCCCTTTTCATTCACATTTTTTAACTTCATTAGCTTATTCATTTATTTATTCATTCAAAGTGTTAGTGTGTGTGTACATGTGATCACCCGTTTTGCATAAATTATCATTGTCATAACATTGATTTCTAAACATACTTGCCTCTTCATTCATCATATTTAATACTTGAACATGCTTCATATAGTCATAAAGTTCCTTCAGACATTACCTCTTGCATACTTCACATAATAAGCTTCATTAACCATATCAACAAGGAAAATATCATTGTAATCAAACATCTTCTAATATGCCTTCATGTCCTTTTCACAGTACACAAGTAGATTCAAAATCATATCATTCAAGTAAACTCTGTCATCAAAGGTGGACTATACCACTCATTAGCATTTCATAATAAGAGTTAATAAATGTAACCAAATTACAATTTATCCAATCTTCACAACGTATATTCAATTCCTCCATAATAGTTCGTAAAAGAACCCTTAGCGCAGTAGCTAAGTCATAATATAACCATAATGAAACACAAACTCTAACATTATCAAATCATGTTCATTTTAGACCCACTTCATAGGTCAAAAATTGATAAAAAGCAATAGTATGGTGCCATTGAAGTTTTAACATTAAAATCACCAGCAAACATTATAAATAGTATATTTTCTATCTAAGAATACCCTAGATTCTAGGGTATAGGTGCGTGTCGTGACATATATTATGTAGAGTTGCTATTGAATTGTAATTATTGGTATGATCCACTTATAGTGGCGGTGTTTGTGCATTATAATTGTGATGAACATGGACTTATCACATTTTTATGCAAAATATTTTGTTATCATGTATAACTTGTATAACTGCTTAATGTGAAGGCTTATGCGATATATGTGTACATGTGAGGTTGTAGTATGATTGTCTCTAATTGACTATATGAGACTTATAGTGGACTTTGTTGATGTTTATATAATAATGGATAGGGTAACTTGTTTGGTAGACTTGCATGTCCATATGTCCTACATGAATTTTATTGAATATGTGATATGATGATAATGTTGTGTCATGAAATAATGTGAATAAATACAGTCGACTTAGTGGGCTTAAGAACCCTTGTCATGTGTGTGTATGAATAATTTAAGTATGTCCTTGAAAATTTAAGGAGCTCTAGAAGTTGGAACCTTCAGAACTGAAAGAACGTTATTCTTATAGAATAGTTGAAGTTGAAATTCGTAATAATATCGTTCTTTTTTGCATGTTGGGCTTAAGAATAGATTGGTTGGAATTATATGAAACCATCTCGAAGGAAGTTATTGAGCTATCCTTATAACAATTGAGTGGCAGCTCTAGTTGTAGTGACTCTACTTAAGATGATACTAGGGTATAAAGAAACCCCAGAGATTCCTTAACCATGTGCCAACATGGGATGTTTCCTTGTTCTACCCTTGGCAAGTAGAACACCCCCCCTTGGAGTAGGGTAGACTCCGGAATCCATGTCTAGCTAGTATGGTGTATGTTTGTTAATTCCTATTCTTATCATGTGGGTTGCATTCTAGTGTTTTAGAGGTTCTACAATATGTAGGCATTGGAATGGAACACTATCTATGCATGGCACGAGTAGGCATCGATTATGCTAAGATGAGCGTTCCCTAAGTCTTCTCCAAGACTATTATGTGATGTCCTTAATTGTGGAATGTCTTTAAAATGTCTAAATCTATATTGTTGACTTAAGTTAATGAATGCTAATGAAAAGGTACTTATCTAGAGTATCTTTCAGGATTTCATAGGTAGGCTTGAAGAGTGTGTATGGACGGTCTCTTCATGTATTACTTAGGTGAATCTTAGAGTAAATTTAGTAGCGAGTTAATTTGGGAAAAAGGGAATGATCTTGCTTTAGCCAGTCTTCGGGAGCATTTAGGTGTGTGTATAAGTTGTATCTGCGGGTGCTTCCAATCTTACTTAAGAGGATCTTAGGATAACCTTTGGTAGGATGCCTATAAGCTTATGTGGTTTCTAAGTGATGATAGTTGTATATTGTGGATTACTTGAAATATATGTTATATGTGAAGATTGATGTGACTAATAGTTCCTTTACTTGTTTTATGAAGATTTCTTCAAAAGAACATTCCAAGAATGTTATAAATTAAATGTTCATATTAGATTGGGTTTATTGCATATCACCATACTTAGTGCATTCAATGTACTAATTCCATATATTGTTTTGTCTCTAAAGGTGTAGTTGGCAAGTGAGGATTCTATTCGAAGCAATCTTTCAAATAACATCTTTTTAAGCAAATCTTTGTATGTCCTCGATTGATTCGAGAACATAGTTATGTTTAGATTTACTTTTCAAAAGTCATTGTACTGTAATTTAGTATTTCCATCATTTTATTATGGGTTGTGACACAAGATTTTAATGTTTCTAAGATTCCCACAAGGAGACGTAGTCATTTCGTATGTTTCTATTTAAGAGATTTTGAACTATTTTTGTATTGTTGTAAAAAGTTGTAATCGCACTACATTTCATATTGAGTACGCCACTTCCCAACTCTATGATGAAAATTTTTTCTAGGGTGTACCCTTGGGTCATGACAAGATTGATGGCCTAAGGAGTGGATCAACATGATTTTTCAGCCTAAGGATGATCCCTAGACCCATATCCTAATTTTCAACTCGAGTGAGTGAGTGGGGTAAGGCGTAGGCTGGACTGTATGTGACAAATGGGTGTTAGAGAGGAAGCCATTTGAAACGGGGTAAGTTACTTTAAAGAGAATTATTTCAAATTAAAGCTAAGTGTAACCCTTCGGAATTCCATGACTTACTCTATAGATTCACTTTATGAACAAAGCCTTGAAAAAGTGTTTCAAAACAAAAATAATAAACTTAATTAGGAAGTGTTAAAATCAAAATGTTGAGAAACAACCATGACATACGGAGATTTTTGTAAAATTCATTAGTGTGCCTTGGTGTGTTTCAAGGGGTTTAAAGAGTAGGAATTAAGTCAAATTTCGTAAAAAGGTTTAAAATACATGTTAGAGTGTACTTATTGTTGAAATGTCCAGGTACAACTACCCAAGCACCACCCTGAGGTTCCTTGAAGAGGACCCTACATCTAGACCCAAAAAAATGTCAAATGTCATTATTCCATTGACAAAACCGAATGACAAGCCGTCAATGGGTCAAACACTCGTCGATGGTACTATTGGGTTGGGTTTTAGCTATTTTCACAGATTGGCTCACAAACCATGTCTGATCAAAACCATGACTGACCATGATGGTCCGTGGTTGGATCAACACCTCTTCGACGTAGAGTCATCGTTTAGGTCTTGGTTAAGTGCCATGTTTCTATCAAGTTAGTATAATTAGTTAATTAGTTAATTTATTAATCAAGGATTAAGGGGTGATTAATTTCATTAGTTAGGAATTATAAAATAGTTATAAGTAGTTAAACTAACTTAACCCTCCATTATTTCCCAAACCCTATTCACTCTCACCTCTCTCTACTTTCTCTCACTACCCAAAGATCCCCATTGAAGACCAAGGTTGAATATTCATTAGGAATTAAAGATTCAATTTATGTTCCATCATTATTGTAGGAATCCAAATGTATGGAAGCTATTCAATCTTGGGATTTATTTCTTGACGAGTCTCTTCAAAATTGATTTCTAAAGATGTCTTAAATTATGTTTTTCATCCGATTTCGTGAGTTACCTTTCAAATTGACTTAATGTGTTGTTGTATTGATTAATATTGAAATATTATGATTCTTTATTGTATAATTTTTGTAGTTCCTTATTCTTTGACCTATTTTTTCTAAAATGATCCATGATCGTCCCATTTCCCAAATCGTATGTTATATTTTCTGTTGATTGGTGAATACAGATGATAAAACCGATTTAGTTATTATATAATTTAATATTAAGTTATGATGTTGATAAATTGATGGATAACTATCATGGTATTGATGGTGAATCTTGAAGAAGAGTCCAGGAAGATATTGGTAAGACTTTTATGATCATGAATTCTCTACTTCAATAATGATGGTTTATTTTTGATAGTGATGTTCATATGAAATATAGTATTTAAATAGATTAAGAAGATTATTATATGATGAATATGATGACATGTTATTATTATGTTGAATTGTGAGATCTCTATAGGGGTATGATCTTGCAAGGATGGATGTGATTCTCTTGTGTTCCTTATTATGATATGACTATGATGTGATGATCTCACGAATAAAGGGTTGTATTGAAAGGAAGTTCTATTTCTGTTCCGACCCAAAGTACCCCCTAGAAGATAGGGCATCCTTAAGTCGGAACACGACTTACTTGACCTCTCAGAGGTCTTGTTCAACCCCTTAGACATTATTCAATGTATATATACACAAAATGTAGTGTGGAATTAAAACTTTTCGTTCATAAGAAAATGCAGAATCATACCACAAAAATTCTAACATATATCTCAAAAATAAAATAGTGTTGTGTTACATCCCATTAAAGTCTTATGTAGAAAAAACATAAAAGACAACATAGGAGTTATGTTCTTGGATACTATGAGGACTCACCAATCTTCACTTGAAAGACATGGAAACTCTACCCCCAAAACAACTAAATCTTCTCAAGACCATACTTGTATTAGAAAGTAGGAAAACTATGTGTTAGTACAAAATGTACCATGTATGGAAAAGTCATACTAAATCAAAAGACGTTTCAAATGTTTGTAAATAATACACATGATCATAAAAGATAAAGACATAAACATTACATGAATATCTTAATCACAATGAAGCATAATAAAACATATAAGAGTTCATACATAAATCGTTGTCCTTCTTACTCAAATGTCTTCACAAGCCACCTCCAAGTATACTTATGCAACGCTAAGGTAGCATCCCATACTACTACAATAGCTAAGTACCTATCTTTGGTCATTCTTAATCATAATCACCTTTCATAACTAAGACATAGGTTCATGATAATCATATGATCACTATACCCCTAGTCCAACCCAAAACACACTTGTGGAATACATGTGAGACATTCCATTCTACCTAACACATTAAGCATATCTTGAAGTTACCCTATCATCTTTTATTATCTTTAGATGTCACAAATAGACCTAATTCATATTGATAAGGAATTATCATCTTAAGTCAATGATATCATTGAAAGAAACCATATCCAATACCCAAGCAAAACATATATATCATATGGTCCATGTCATTGGTTGCTTCAAGTCATACTTGTACCATGTACGGATAACATCACATACTACCATCCATACTAAGTACTTCACTAAACTAAAATAATCCAACCTAACTAAGGAATGAAAGACCAAGCCTAATTATCATGCAAACAATCATGTAGATGCAAGCAAATAATAATGGAGCACGAATCCTCAACACTAAGCTATGATGAGAAACTAATCCCAAGCTAATTAGTGTAATCAACCTTGCATTCAAGACAATCTATCATGAGATGAACCTTGCATGTAAGTTAAGCTATCATTAGTAGAGTATAGGATTTTCTACTAAATCTATGATTAACTGGTTTAGGCTTAACTAAGTCAAAATATAATGAAGGCACTCTAGTCATGCTACTTCAAACAATTCTTAGGAGAGCTTCATTACACAATCGCAAGCTATCATGAGAACCACCATTCCCATGATATCATGATCAAGCATCCTAGAAATACATGACCAAGCTAAACATGATAGAGCTTACTTCCTTAATTCTAAGCTATCATGAGATTCGTCACCACAACATACAATGAGACCTACATCTCAAGCTAAGAAACCTTGGTCTTATCTTACCAAGTCAACTAAACAAGAAGAGACCATTCAATATAACTTTAAGCTATTTTAATTCATAATGTCTTTATTCATTTTAGGCTATTAGGTCAACCTAGAATCCATCTATGTGAGAGAAGTCTCTTCTCCTAACTTGTTCATGTCTATGTCTATAAGAGAAGAACACATCATCAAAATATCTTCATAATTACATCACCTTAAAGCCCTAAATCCCTATCATAAGAGACCTACATTCGAGTACCTCCCTTAATTCATCATGATCAATGTTCCATTACAAGTTAATTCATTTAATTTGATCATTAGAAGGTAAGTCTAGGCATACATGATCACATAGGTTTAATTCCAACTTTACAAGTCAAGATCATCCTAGATCAATTATTCCAAGATTAATTCATATCTAGTTGATTCAGTCATGATCTAGTAGTATATAATACAATTTAATTTAGAAGATCAATTTAGAATGTTCATCTTGCCTCTAATGGCCTAAAATCACCATGATCACCTTCAACATCAAATACTAAAATATTCCACATGAAAACCTCATGAATATATCACATAAGAATCATATTAACATAATTGAATGCTAACAACTAGGTTGAGATTACAATCAAGTCTTACCCACAATGTAATCACAACCCTCTCTAGATTAGGGTATTTTGGATTCACGATTGAGGAAAACTAAGGGGACTCCATGAATGTAAGAATCCACAGATAAATAAGATTCACATACCTTAGATTACAGCCATAAACCCAGATTGAAACCTTGGTGAATTTCGTCCAAAAAGATTCAAAAAGCTACCTCCAATTTCTCTCCTCTTCTTCAATGGCGTTCTTGAGAGAGTTTCTGAGTGGGAGAAGTTTTGATTTTGTGTCTAGTGTCTAAATGACTATTTTACTTCTTAAATGCACTCCAAACCCCTAAAATAACCACAAATAATTATTCCCAAAAGTTCAAAAATACCCCTGCAACTATTGGTCCAATTAACCAATTCTAATTTGACTTAAAAACTATGCGACCAAATCAGGGCAGTCACTTTGTGTCGCAGGGTCACTTTTAATTATTGGTTCTGGAAAATTTGAGACAAAATGGTTCTTTTTTTCCCCGCGTCTTTGTCCAACTTTTTTCCCTTTGAGTTTTAAGGGTGCGACGTCCAACAATCTCATTATCTTGGCTGACCGGTAGCATTCTTGGCCAACGTCTTGGTCCACTTTAGGAACCCTTAGGGTTCTCCTCGAGGTTTAATGCTCAATCATTTAGACCCTTTACAGGTAAGTATATGTGTAGGAATCGTTAATACTCAATTTCAGCCTCACACAATACCCCTAAAATCCACTACAAAACATAAATATACACTTGTTACACTTAGACTAGCTTCTGGACGTCATGGACGTTTCTCTTCCCAATTCACCAAAACTCTTCAAATTGACTTCTAATGGTTATATTAATAATTTTAAGACCTTATTAACTCATGACACTAATATTAGGCTCTAGATTAACCTATCTCATTTTGGAATCCTTACAATATCCCCATCTTCAGAAACATTCGTCGTCGAGTGACACCATCTTAAACACTTCTTAAAGGATCGATTCTAGACTAGCAGCCCATCGTACATGCACTATACCTAAATTCACATACAGAATATAAGAAAACAATTCAATTATAAGATAGAAATAGCTACACATAACAATATAGAGACTTCATGAAAAGTCTCCTTATCCCCCACATAGGAATAAGCTACACATATTTTCTAACATCAATTCATCATCCTAAAAAAACCAAAAAATCACAAAACGAATAATATTCGTAAGAAATTCTGGAAATTTTCTGAAATCATTAAAAAATAACATACATGAGAGTGACAAAGGAGATCATTCTTGATCACCCATCGATTCGAGAGCATAGAACCTATTCCTCTTTGGAGGACCATCTTCAACCTTATAAGTAGCTACTTACTTGCCTTCTCCCACATTAGAGTTTGACTTAGGGTTATATTTCATCATATGAACAATGTCAAATCTGGGTTTACCCCTTAGAAGTAATCGGCGTCGTCGTCCTTTTTAAAGAGTAAGACTACCCTCTTAGTTTCATGTCGTAAAAATTGTAAACATTCATTATCAAGACTTGGAGGTTAACATAGACCTCTACATACACATAATATATATTCATATCGAGTATAAATATACCCTTCCTGTAGGAAGGTTATATAGCCTTCTACTTTTATTTCACATATATATATATAAGAATATTAAAGTAGTCTCAATGAATGTCTCGTCTCATACCATCGAAATGAATAAGACAATATGGGCATAGCCCTTACATCAATTCAACAAGACCATGTATTGGTCATATGAAAGTACTATATTCAAATAACAATGAAAGAAATGATAGAGACAATTATCTCATAAAAAAATCCAAAGCTATAAGATTACATTGCTGTCGAAAGTTGAGGACCTACCCTACTTGGATGAAAGGAAGAATCCAAGCCTTCAATAATGTCGCCTCACATACTTCTCAACTATTGGAACCTAAAATATTTGGGAAAAAGGTAAGAAAATCGGGTTAGTACTCCACATGTATTAAGTATGAGATTTTATGCATATATAGAAGCAAAACATGCTAAAAGGGACAAAATATCAAAACATGCCATTTTTACCCCTTTAGGGACTTAATGCAAAGTCAAGTAAGTCATATCCATCAACCAACATGCTTTATTTTGTAGAAGTTATGCTTATCCCAACATACTGGAAACCATAATTTACGACAAACCTAACATAAAGGAACAATATCACAAGAATGAATAAGAGTTAAACATATCATAATACGCAAGACAACTATTCAGAAGTCCTTATAAAGTCAACAAGTGAAATGACAAAGCAAAGTACCATAACCTAAGTGAATCAACTATCCTTAACAAGAAAACATGACCGATGTACAACTTTACATATCATGGCAATTAGACTTGTATTTCATCATATACTATCATTCTAATTAAAGGAATATCTATAAATGAACAAATCAACATAAAGTATCAATAATGTTCCACGGTCAATATGCATACATCATTTATTATCACAACATAAAAATATATAAGAACCTTCTCCTAAGAGTCCCCTCAAGTCTAGCTAGTGCAATGTCTAGCTAAAGTCCCATACCCCTACCTAGACTAACCTAGACCCCCTTAGGTTATACAAGTTTGAGTTCAAGTCCTTTAATTTGTTTTATCTTTTAGGGAACATTTTGCCCTAATCGACATAAACCACATGAGCTAGTGTGGAATCCGGTGTCATTAAACCCTACACAAAAAGAAGGCGGACAACTTGCCAAGGTAGTACCAAAACATGAAACATAGCAACTACGTAGATCCACTAGCTAGTTTTCCGATGGGGGCAACATAGTTCAAAAACAAGGTGATTTATTTAGGACCCTTTTTATGCGCCAATCATTATAGTCTCCAATCTCAAGAGTAATGTAGTGTTCCTACCTTCCCTATGTGGGAAGGGACACTTCTCTAACTAGTTCACTCGGTGCTAAGGTAGAGTCCCTTTTTGAAATGTCTTTAAGACTTCAATTATCAATCATAACTTTATTTAGGAAATAGGGTCTACCCCTTGTATAATCATCATCATCATTAGCTTAATAAGAATTGTGTGAGCATAAGTCCTTTCATCACAATTCATATTAGTGAGGTTAACAAATTAGCATTTCATAGAATATCAAGGCACATTCCTAGTTTTCACCATTTTTTTTATCACATAAACCTTAATCAACCACACAACATAGTCAATACATTTCAATTCAAGATCATACCACTCTATAATCCTTGTATAAGGTATACTCCAATGTAACATCATGACAAAACCACAATTAAACACTATTGGAATTAAAGATAGAAATTCTAAGACTTACCAAGTGTTCCTCATAGTCTATCATCAAGGTCTTACCATCAACACATAACTCAACCCAACTTGGGGAGTAAGATCATCGGACAATGATAACCAATAAGATAAGAAGAGCAATTGCATCTCTATAACACTATTCATCTTTATATCACAACTTGAGACAATGTACATAGGCTAAGTTCACATTATAATTCATAATCCTAAATAACATCTCACGAACTAGAATGATAGGCCTATAATTCATCTTAATTTAGTAATAATAGAACCATAGGATAGTATTTTAATTAAAAACCCACTCAATTGAATGATCAGAATAAAATATAGGTCAAGATCAGTACCTAGGGTTAGGGATAGAGGATCATACTCTTCAATTTAGACAAAACCATCAACAATTACCATAAAAAAAGTTGAATTACATGGTAATATACTCAATATAAACCTAAGAATTCAACATACCAGTCACCATATCGGGAAAGGTCTCTTGCTCACCCTAGAGCGGGGAGCATAGAAATGGTTCTTCTTTGGAGCATCAATAGAACCACTTGCTTGAGCTTGGCCACTACCCTTGTATTGACTCTTTAAGTTTGAACAATCTCTCATTTTGTGACAACTCTTTCCACAACTAAAGCAATTACATGTCCCCTAAAGGCAATCACCATAGTGCTTCTTACCACACTTTCCACAAGTTGGCTTTTTATTTAGTTAACTAGTACCTTTTCCCTTCTTGAATTTAGTCTTAGACACCCTATCACCACTAGTTCTTGGGAATTTTTAAGGGACTTAATAAGAAACCAGCTTCTTAAATTTCACATTATCTTGAATCTCAAGCCTATTCTTTGAAGAACCTCTATCAAATGACCTTGCTCTCTTAGCATCTCTACTTTTTCTCTTAGCCCTTGACTATTAAACCCTTATTGCATAAACCATAAGGTAGGAAATGTTCATGTTGTCATGTATTATGGCAGACTTGGCACTCCTCTTGTAAGTCCGCCAACACCCCCGTCACAAAATGGCTCATTTGGTCTCTAGGATCGAAGACCAAAAAAGGAGCATATTTGTACAACTTAATGAATTCCAAAGAGTACTCATGGACACTCTTCCCTCCTTGGTGAGATTGATGAACTCCGTCAATTCCTCCTCTCTCATCTGTCTAGGAAAGAACTGATCTAGAAAATCCGCCTTAAGGATCTACCATGTCAGCGGACCACTCCTCAACGTCCTATTATCTCTCCATTGCACATACCAAGTTGAGCCACATCATTGAGTTGATATGCTGCCATCTAGGCCTTCTCACTTGACTACACCCCCATAACATATAGTACCTTGTAGACATCATTCAGTAATTCTTAGGGGTCTTCATCAACCATAGACCCATAGAAAGTAGGAGGGTTCATCCGAGTAAAGTCCCTTAGACGGGAAGCCATAGTAGTTACTTGTTGATGAGGACGGGGAACAACATCCCGATTGGCTTGAGATGTAATAGCTTGTGCTTGAACCGTTGTGTCTTGTGCTTGAGTAGTCATGGCTTGATCCATTTGAGCAAGAATATCCCTCATATCCTCCTCAATCATAGATGGAGGGTTAGCCGGGGCTTGATCAACATTAGCATTTTCCTCTAGTGGAGGGACTTGGTCATCACAAGTACAAGCTCCCACATTAGCAACTTCCTCCTAAAGTATTTGAGCCCCATTCCATTGAGTGTTCATGCTTCCTATAAGAACAACACTAGGATTAGATGCAAGATAACATCAAAAGTTTACTCTATTGGCACGATATTAGATTTCCAAGAAAGAGAGTGATTCCTAAGCATCATATAGGTTCCTACTCGTAAGTGTGGCGCGATTCACAATTATAAATACAAACCTACATAGACGTGGTAGAGAGAGAAACTTAGATATTCAACATCATGATATGATACAAAGTTTGTCACATCCGGGTTTACCCCCTAGACGTAACCGATGTCGTTATCCTTTTTAAGGACAAAGACTAGCCTCTTAGTTTCATGTCATTAAATTCATAGGTTGTAAAAGGCGGACAAATATAAACTTTCATTATCAGTACTTGAAGGTTTACATACACCTTACATACACATATATATATTCATATAGAGTATACATAGACCCTTTATATAAGAAGGTTACATAGCCTTCTACTTTTATTGCACATACATATATAACAATATTGAAATAATCCCAATGATTGTCTCATCTCATACCATCTAAATGAATATCTTAATATGGGCATAGCCCTTACGTCAATTCAACAAGACCATGTATAGGTCATACGTAATTACAATATTCAAATTACAAGGAAAGAAATGATGGATTCAATAAGGTCATCACATAATCCAAAGCTAGAACATGCTATTGACCTCGAAAGTTGAGGACCTACCCTACTTGGATGAAAGGAAGAACCCAATCCTTCAATAATGTCGCCTCCCAAACTCCTCAACGACCGGAACCTAAAATGTTTGGGAATAAAGGAAGGAAATTGGGTTAGTACTCCATATGTGCAAAGTATGACATCTTATGCACATACACAAGAAAAACATGTCAAAAGGGAATTTTTATCAAAAACATGCCATTTTTACCCCTTTAGGGACTTAATGCAAAGTCAGGTAAGCCATATCCATCAGCAAACATGCTTACTTTCATACAAGTATTGCTTATTCCATGATACTTTAAACCATAATTTACGACAACCCTAACACAGAGGAACAATATCACAAGAATGAATAAGAGCTAAAGATATCATAATAAGGAAGAAAACTACTCACAACTCCTTATCAAGACAACAAGTGCAATGATCAAGCAAAGCCCCATAAAGTTACTCAATCAAGTATCCCCAACAAGAAAACATGACCAATATCCAACTTTACATATAATGACAATTACACTTGCATTTCATCAAATAATATCATTATAATCTAAGGCAAATCCATAAATAAATAAATCATCATATAAAATAAACAATGTGCCATGGTCAATTTATATACATCATATATTATCATAACATAAAAATATATAAGAACCTCCTCCTAAGACTCCCATCAAGGCTAGCCAGTGCAATGTGTAGGTAAAGTCCCATACTACTACCTAGACTAAGATAGACCGCCTTAGGTTATCCAAGATAGAATTCAAGTCCTTTAATTTGTTTTACCTTTCCGGGGACATCTTTCCCTAACCGACATATAAAACATGAGCTAGTATGTAATCCGTGTCATACAACCCTACACAAAAAAAAGGCGGACTACTTGCCAAGGTAGTACAAAAACATGAAGCATAGCAAGTACGTGAATGCACTAACTAGTATTCCTATGGGGGTAACATAGTTCAAGAAGTAGGAGACTTAGTTGGGACCCTCATTATGCGCCAGGCATTATAGTCTCCGGTATCATGAGTATTGTATTGTTCCTACCTTCCCTATGTGGGAAGGGACACTGCTCTATCTAGTTCACTTGGTGCTAAGCTAGATTCCCTTTGTGAAATGTCTTTAAGCCTTTAATTATCAATCATAAGTTAATTTAAGCCGTAGGGTCTACCCCTTGTACAATCATCATCATCAATAGCTCAATAATAATTGTATGAGTCTAAGTCCTTCCATCACAATTCATATAAGTGAGGTTAACATTTTAACATTTTATAGCATATTAAGGCACAATGATAGTTTTCACCATCCTTATAGCCTATACACCTTAATCAACCTCACAACTTAGTCAAGACATTTCAATTCAACATCGTACCACCCTATAATCCTAGTATAAGGCATACTCCAAATGTAATATTACGACTTAACAACAGTTAATCACAACTGGAAGTAAACATAGAAATTCTAAGACTTACAAAGTCTTCCTCATAGTCTATTATTAAGGTTTTACCATCAACACATAACTCAACCCAACTTGGGGAGTAACATCATCAGACAATTATAAGCAATAAGATAACAAGTCCATTTGTATCTCTATAATACAATTCATATTTGGATCACAACTTGAGAAAAGGTACATAGGATAATTTCACATTATAATTCATAATCCTAAATCAAATCTCACTAAATAGCATAATAGGCCTATAATTCATCTTAATTTAATAAGAATAGCACCATAGGATACTATTCTAATCAACCACCCACTCAATTAAATGATCACAATAGAATATAGGTCACTACCTAGGGTTAGGGATAGAGGATTGTAGTCGTCAATTTAGACCACAACATCAACAATTACCATAAAATAGTTTAATTACATGTTAATATACTCAATAGAACCCAAAAAATTCATTAACAACTCAAACATAACTTTAATTTTGTAATTGAATGAAACCCATAAGAAAACTCAACTTTTAAAAATATATTTTGAAAGAACCCTTTGCGGAAAGGATCTCAAAGGTGAATAGAACTCATACCTTAATTTTTCTCAACAACTTTATGAATAATCGCTCCTTTTCCATCCCCCAAACCCTAGTTCTTGTTTGCCTTCAATGGTGAGTTCATGTAGAGAATGAAATAAGAGAGAAGGAAGAGAATTTATTTTGAGAGTTGTCTTTAGGTTAATGAGGGTTGAGGGTATTTATAGGATGACTACATCAACTTAATAAGTCTCCTATGATTCCCAATCACCCCTAAACCACTTAATTACTTAAATGTATTTACTTTAAAACCTGCAGGAATTTGTAGACCTCATCGACGACACCTCGATCAATGGACTGTTTGACCACATTACGTCCATGCGGTACATCCATAAGTTCGGTCAGAGACTTCTGCAGGAGGGGATTTTCTTCATTTTTCCAAGTGTGGGACGGTGGTGGAATCGACGCCTCATCGATCGACACACGGACCGTAGCCTGCACTTCTACATTCCGTTGATGATTCCAAGAACTATGCAGGTGAAGTTACCTTCTCCACTAGCCTAAGTGTGGGATGAATCTTGCATCGACGTCCCGTCAATCCACACATAGGCCGTTGTCTATCCTGTCGATGCACACTGCTAGGTACTGTTGCATCAAACTGCAAAGGTCTTTCTAAAGGGCCATTGGTTGGTCCTAGGGGAGTCGTACCTGGACGTTTCAACCATGGAACAACTCAGACAACCATGAGTTACCTTTCCACAAATTTTCATACATTTACGACTCCAAAATGTTAGTCAAAAAGGCTAAGGCACACTAACATCTCTTTGAACCAACTTCCTGGATGTTTTGGTTCTTAAATCTCCTAAATGACCTATATTCACTAAAAATAGCCTTAGAAACATTGATTAAAATTTATGACACCTATATTAGGCTTTAAATTAAGTCTTTAATTTTCAAGGTATTACAACCAATCTCACCACACCCATAGAAACCATCTCTACCGGCCAAGCACCTGCCCACATGTTTCTTACCACGCCTAGGGCAAGTAGGGCAAGACTCCTCATTTTTCTTCTCATACTTAGGAGTAGTAGAGTAGCCATGTCAGTAACACTTTTGTCGATTCTTACAAAAACAATGTCCATCGAACCATTTATTTTCCATCCTTATTCCCTTTTTCTCATTCTTAAGCCTTGATTCCTCTATTTGTTGCCATATGACAGTGTTCTTCCACTAGTTCGGACACCCCCATCATGAACCTATTCATCAAATATCTAGGGTATGCTACCAAACTTGGATCAGACATAGACAATTGAGTGAACTTCAAAGCATAATCCTTAACACTAAACTTGCCTTGCTTAAGGTTTACAAATTACCCCAACATAGCCTCCCCCAATTCCCTACGAAAGAAAGTAAAAAGGAATGCCCACTTAAGGGCCCATTTGGCAATCAATTTCCCAAAATTATATTGGGGAAAATTTTTATTAATAATGTTTGTCAATATAATTCGCCACTATTTGGCAAATATTTTTTGCTGATATCCCAAACTCAAAAATATTAGTTTTTTCTAGTTTTTTGGTCAAATCTCATTATTTGGGATTTTGAAAATTGAAATTTTACCCCTTAATTTTATCTTTTAAAAAGAACACCCACTATTGTAGTTATTTGCATTGTATTACATAATTTTGTACATGTATACCAAAATATTAAATGAATATTAAATGACGATATGGTTATTGATGCAAATGAAGAAAAATAGGCTCAAGGTAACAGAGTCACGTGCTTTGTCTACTTCGCAATGTATGGAATGATTCTTCTTGCACTCACTCAAAACTACAACATTGCTGTAATGTCATAGGCACTCTTTGTTATTGTTGCAACGAACATCCAGTTGACTTGTAATACAAACTTATAGTTAGTTTTGAAGTTTTTGAAACTTAAAAATCATATTTTTCATAAAAGGTGTAATATATTTTCCAAATACTATAGTCAAACTCATGGTTAAATTTCACCCAAATTTTCACTCAAATAATATTTACAAGAATATTTGGATATTTATAGCCAAACGCTAGCTAAAATCTCCTACACTATGGGACCCACCCTTACCTGCCTAGAATCTTTTCATTACTCGTACCAAACTTGAGGTACTCTTTCAAATGGTAAGCGGCTAGCTCCGCTTTCTTCCTAGAAGTCAATCCCATAATAGCAAGAGTCTTATAGGATTCATCTGTGAATCCATTTGGATCTTCTTGGAGCCACTAAATTTTGTAGGGTTCATCCTCAAGAACTCACTAATTTTATAGGCACACATTCTCCATATAGGGTTCGCCACTACTTTCCTATTGGCTCAGGCATTCAAGGCTTGAGACAACAAGCTCATATATGTCCTAAATTCCTCTAACCTAACATTCTCCACTTAAGGTGCATTAGGTACTTGAGGAGGGACTTGATCCCTCGGGGAGGAACCTCTTCATTCTCAATAACATCTCCTTCCCTTCTAGTATTAGCTCTAGTGTTAGCCATAAACTAGACAAATTCATAGACAAACACTAGAAGAAGGGCTTACTCAAGCAAAACTCTATGGCACGACTTGAACAATAAAGAAGTGAAACTATCCTATGCATCATGTGGCCTCCTACTCATACATGTGTCGCGACTCACAACAATGAATAAGACTCTACGAGACATGGTTTTGGTACATCTTAGGACAATTTCATAACATTATGTTGTAACGATCGGGGATCACCCCCTAGAGAAACATGACACACTTGACCTGTCAAAGATCTTGTACAAGACCGTAAATATCGTTCATCGCATTCTTATAGGTAAATATAGCAGAAAATTAAAAACTTTTCATAGCACATCATATGCTAGAACATCACTTTAATTAATAAAAAACAACATAAGTACATAGTTAGACTCTAAGTCTCTTGTCCATCATAGACACAACATCATTAGATTACATGAGGGACACGCCCCTTATAACATAAAATTTTAAAACTAAACTATTACATGACTCTATAAAATTTTACATCGCAAATCCTTGAACTTAAGGATTCATTTCCTTGAGCTTAGGAAACACATATCAAGCCCTTGACCTTAGAGACATCCTATAAACATACATAACCTAAACTTTGTGTAAAAAGGTGAAGAAGAATGGTGTTAGTACAAGAATGCACTAAGTATAAAAACCATTCAAAAACATGCATTTAAAATTTACTTTGAAACCACACATAATGCCTTTTTGTGAAAACTTCATAAAATATGATAAAATAAGCATCATACAATTCACATGCATATATTGAGCATATACAATATTCATAATATCACATAAACAACATATTGTATTTAAGTGATATTCACATTAAAATCTTTCCATTTACAGTAAGCTTCTTTTAACCTTTACAGTACACCATTTTTCTTCTTAACTACTAAACTTCCCAAGTAACCCTTTAGTGATACTTGGTGCAATGTATACATAATATAAGACCTCAAAAATGACTTATGTGAAGCTAGAGAATAACATGGTTATCATGATGGTCTAAACTTCTAAAATGGTTCATAATGTGGTTTTGAGGCAGTGCCTAAAAGTTTATGTGCATTGGAAGTCAAACGATAATGGACGACCAAGACGTTCGATGACTATGTCACTTATGTGCCTCATGTGTGGCTTTATGTGTTTATGTGCGATTCATGCTTTTATATGGTCCTTAAATGATTTAGTATAGTATATATAGGCATTGTGTCAATTTTCTTGAAGTTTGTAGGTCAAACGTCCAACAATATCCATGATTTTCAAAAGGTATGCCTTTGAAACGACCTTGTGTGTATATGTATGTTTCATCAAGTTTTACGTGTTTTGGATGAATCATATGTGGTATGTCCTAAACTTGTATACAAAAATATTTAGGGTATAAACGTCCGGGTACAACTCCATGTTGGACCCACAAGGGGCCCTAATGGAGCACCTCAACACAGCCATACAGAGGCTATCGACGATCCGAATGATGGCAAGTCGACCAGGCAACGGCCTGTCGATGGATTTCATCGATTAAGAAGTATGAACTGCAGGTTTAAGAGTTTCAGGTGCAACACACGAGACCCATCGATGGGGCGTGGGTGAGACCATAAACAGTTGACATGGGCGTCGATGGTGCAGCCTATTTTCCTGCTAGCTTTACTATTAAGTTGAGGTTGAACTTGTAAATTCAACCCAAGCCCTTATAAGTATTTGGACGGTTGCTATGAGTGTTTATGAGTATTTTAAGACTATACAATTCATTAATATCTCATTCTAACCCTAACACCTAAATCAAAATCCATTCCCTCCAAAAACCTCCATGAGAGTTCAAGATGAAGATGTAGCTTGAAAATGGTTTTTCAATGAAGTTTATTCTTCATTTATAACTGGTTTTTCTAATAACGTATGTTATTTGTTAATCTAACGCTTTCTATCAACGTATTGTCAATTTCAAAGATAATATTCAAAGATTTAAAAAAAATTAAAAGTCAAATTTTTACTCTAAGTCTTGGGTTATTGCATAAATGGTTTTCAAACGTTTATATATCATGACATTGATGTATAATTGTTGATTTATGTAGTGCTCCTACCTTCCTTATGTGGGAAGGGACACTCCTCTATCTTGTTCATTCAGTGTTAAGCTAGAGTCCCTTTTTTTAAATGTCTTTAAGCCTTCAATTATGAATCATAATTTAATTTAGGCGATAGGGTCTACCCCTTGTATAATCATCATCATCAATAGCTCAATAAAAATTGTGTGAGTTTAAGTCCTTTCATCACAATTCATATAAGTGAGGTTAGCATTTAAGCATTTCATAACATATTAAGGCACAATGATAGTCTTCACCATCCATATAGCGCAACACCTTAATTAACCTCACAATAAAGTCAAGAAATTTCAAATCAACATCATACCTCCCTATAATCTAAATATAAGGCATACTTCAATCTAGTATCATCGCTTAACAACAATTAATCACAATTGGAAGTAAAGATAAAGATTCTAAGACTTACCACGTCTTTCTCATAGTATATAATCAAGGTCTTACCATCAACCCCTAACTCAACACAACTTCGAGAGTAACATTATAACACAAAGATAAAAAATTGAATAAGAAGAACAATTACATTTCTATAACACAATTCATCTGAAGATGACAACTTCAGACAAGATACATAGGCTAATATCACCATAGAATAGTAATCTAATTAACAACCATCTCAATTTAATGATCAACATACTACAAAGGTCAAGATCACTACCTAGGGTTAGGGATAGAGGATCATGTTCTTAAATTTGACCGAACCATCAATATTTATCATAAACAAGTTGAATTACATGTAAATCTACTCTATACAACCCTAAAAATCCACTAACAACTCAATCCATAACTTCAATTTCGTAATTGAATGAAACCCATAAAAAAATCAACTTTTTGAAATACATTTTGAAGGAACCATTTGAGGAGAGGATCTCAAAGGAGAATAGAACCCATATTTTAATATTTCCAAACGTTTTGATGAAGATCCGCCCTTTTCCATCCCCAGAGCCTAGTTCTTGCGAGCCTTCAATGGTGAGTTCTTATAGAGAGTGAAATAAGAGAGAAGAAACAAAGTTTATTTTAAGAGTTGGCTTTTGGTTAATGAGGGTTACGGATAATTATAGAGGAGCTTAATTAACTCAATTAGTTTCCCTTAAATCACTAACTAACCCCTAAACCATTTAATAATTTTTAATGAAATCATTAAAATCCATAAGTGAAATTCGACCCCTCACCGACGAGACCCCATCAAACGTCCATCGGTGGGTTGACAGACAGCCCCCCTCCGTCCTGCACTTCCATCATCTCTTTCAGAGACTTTGCAGACGAGGCTTCCTCCATTTTTTCTAAGTATGCGATGACGTTGGCCTCGACACTCCGTCGAGCCCATGACGCCTCTTGGAGCGCTTCCATCGAGTGTAAGAGTAGCTAGATAAACAAGGGCCTTCATAAATATTTCTAAGGACTTGATTTGAACCCCACTTCTTAAATTTAGGCTTATCTTATATATCAAACCTATTCTTTGAGGAGCCTCCATCAAATGACCTAGCCCTCTTAGCATCTCTACTTTTTTTGTTTGCTCTTGCCTCGTCAACCCTCCTTGCGTAGACCATAAGATGGGAAATGTTAATGATGTCATGAAGCATGGATGATTGGCACTCCTCTTGTAATTCCTCTAACACCCCTGTCACAAAATGGTTCATTTCATCTCTAGGATCGGAGGCTAAGGAAGGATCATATTTGGACAACTTCAAAAATTCAAAAGAATACTCATGAAAATTCCTATCTCCTTGGCGAAGATTGATGAACTCCGTGACCTTCTCCTACCTCATCTCTCTAGGGGAGAACCAATCTAGAAACGCCACCTTGAAGACTTCCCAAATACCGTACCACCCATCAATGGCCTATTGTCCGTCAAATACAGATACCAAGTTTGAGCCACATCCTTGAGTTTATATGAGGCCAACTCGACCTTCGCACTTGAATTCACCCCAATAGCATATAGAACTTTGTAGAACTCATCAAGAAATTGTTGAGGGTCTTCATCAACCTTAGACCTATATAAAGTAGGACGATTCATTTGAGTGAAGCCCCTTAGATGCCAAGCCATAGTAGTGACTTGTTGATGAGGACGAAGAGCAACATCCCGGTTGGTTTGAGCCGTCATAGCTTGGGATTGAACCGTTGCGGCTTGTGCTTGGGTGGTCATGGCTTGGGACATTTGATATAGAATATCCCTCATCTCGACCTCCTTCATAGTTGGAGGGTTAGCCGGGGGTTGATCAACATTAGCATTTTCCTCTAGTGGAGGAACTTGTATATTATCGAGAGGAGCTCCCTCATCAGCAACTTCATGTTCAAGTCTTCGAGCCGCATTCCTTCAATTGTTCATACTTCCTATAAGCACAAGAATATGATTAAATGCAAAAGGAGACCATAAGTATACTCTATTGGCACGATATAAGATTTCAAAGAGAGAGAGTGATTCCTATGCATCATAAAGGTTCCTACTCATAAGTGTGGCGCGCTTCAAAATTATGAATACAGACCTACATAGACGTGGTTAAAAGAGACGTCAACATCAAGGATATTCAACCTCATGCTCTGATACGAAGTTTGTCACATCTGTGTTTAACCCCTAGACGTAACCGGAGTCATCATCCTCTTTGAGGAAGAAGACAAGCCTCTTAGTCTTACATCATTGCATTCATCAATTAAAAATATGGAAGAATTTAAAAATTCTAAACTATTTATAATTGGAGGTTTACATAGACCTCTACATTCACATAATCATCATAATATCGAGTATACATAGACTCGTTAAGAGATTACATAGTCCTCTCATTTTATTTCACACATTTATATAGTAAAGAAATAGAGTCATAAATCTGTCTCATCTCATAAACAATCTAAACGGGGACAATATCATTGGGCATAGACCTGCATCAATAAAAGTAAGCCGCATATAGGCTTTATACAACTTTGTCTCAAATAAGAAACAGAGTCAAGACAAAAGTTATAGTAACTAAAGAACTTCGCATAGAGAAAATTGACATCATCTTCGGGGGAAAATGAGGAACTACCACATGGATGATAGAATATCCAAGTCTTCCTTCAAATCGCCTCAAATAATCTTAAACGAGCAGTATCTAAAAATGTTTGGGAAAAAGGGGGGAAATGGGGTTAGTACTCCACATGTACTAAGTATGAGATCGTATTCACATACACAAGAAAAATATGCTAACGAGGAACTTTTTATTAAAACATGCTATTTTACCCCATTTTTAAGCTTAATGCAAATTCAAGTAAATCATACTAATCAACCAAACATTTTAACTATCCCAACACACTTAAAATCATGAGTTACGACAACCCTAACATCAAGGAATAATATCATAAGAATGAATAAGAGTTAAGCATATCATAATAAGCAAGAAACTAATCACAAGTTCTTATTAAGTCAACAAGTGCAATAACCAAGCAAAGCCCCATAACCTTACTCAATAATGTATCCTCAACAAGAAAACATGACCACTATCCAACTTTACATTTCATCTTATATTATTATTATAATCCAAGTCATATTCATAAATGAACTATTTAACATATTGTATAAACAATATGACATGGCAATCATATATATGTATATATATACATCATATATTATCATAATGTAAACACATAAGAATATTCTCCTAAGACTCTCCTCAAGACTAACTAGTGAAATGTCTAGGTAGAGTCCCATACCCCTACCTAGACAAAGCTAGACCCTTTAGATTCTCCAAGTTTAAGTTCAAGTCCTCTAATTCGTTTTAAGTTTTGGGAACATCTTGCCTTTACCGACATAGACCACATGAGCTAGTGTGGAATCCGGTGTCATAAAACCCTACACCGAAATAAGGCGGACTATTTGCAAAGGTAGTACAAAAACATAAAACATAGCAACTACGTGGATCCACTAGCTACTATTCCTTTGGGGGAAACATAGTTTAAAAATTAGGAGATTTAGTTGTGATTCTCTTTATGGGCCTTGAATTATGATCTCCAATCTCAAGAGTGATGTAGTTATCCTACCTTCCCTATGTGGGAAGGGACACTCCTTTATCTAGTTCGCTCGGTGCTAAGCTAGAGTCCCTTTTTGAAATGTCTTTAAGCCTTTAATTATCAATAATAACTTAATTTAGGCCATAGAGTCTACCCCTTGTATAACCATCATCATCAATAGCTCAATCAGAATTGTGTAAGTTTAAGTCCTTTCATCACCATTCATATAAGTGAGATTAACACTTTAGCATTGTCATAACATTTTAAGGCACATAGATAGTCTTTACCATCCTTATAGCGCATAAACCTTAATCAACCTCAAAACATACTCAAGACATTTAAAGTAAACATCATACCTTAATATAATATTAATATAAGGTTTACTTCAATGTAATATCATAGTTTAATAATAATTAATCCCAATTTGAAGTAAAGATAAAGATTCTAAGACTTACCAAATCTTTCTAATAGTCTATTATCAAGGTCTTACCATCAACCCCTAACTCAACCTAACTTGGAGAGTAAATTAATAATACAATGATAATCAAGAGAATAACAATGCCAATTGAATCTCTATAACACAATTCATCTTTAGATCACAACTTCAAACAAGATACCTAGGCTACTTTCACATTACAATTCATAACCTAAATTACACCTCAAGAACTAGCATGATATTCCTACAGTTCATCATAATTCCACAATAATAGATCCATAGAATAGTAATCTAATCAACAACAATCTCAATTGAACGATCAACATCAAACATACTTCAAGAATCACTACCTAGGGTTACAGATAGAGGATCATGTTTTTCAATTTGACCAAACCATCAATAATTATCATAAAAAAGTTTAATTACATGTAAATCTACTTATACAACCCTAATAATCAACTAACAACTCAATCCATAACTTCAATTTCGTAATTCAATGAAACCCATAAAAAACTAAACTTTTTGAAATACATTTTGAAGGAACCCTTTGAGGAAAAAATCTCAAAGGTGAATAGAACCCATACCTTAATATTTCCCAACGTTTTGATGAAGTATCCACCATTTTATAGCCCCCTAACCCTAGTTCTTGCTAGCATTCAATGGTGAGTTCTTATAGAGATAAAAATAAAAGACAAGAAAGAGAGTTTATTTTAAGATTTGGCTTTTGGTTAATGAGGGATAAGGGTATTTATATAGGGTATTATTTAAATCATGTAGTTTCCCTTAAATCACTAACTAACCCATAAACCATTTAATTATTTTAAATGAAATCATTAAAATCCATTAGTGAAATTTGACTCCTCATCGACGAGACCCATAGATAGTCCGTTGGTGGGTCGACGGACAGCCCGCCGCCCCCTTGCGTCCAACACTTCCGATGTCTCTATAAGAGACTTTGTAGTCGAGGCTTCGTCCAATTTTTTGATGTATAGGATGAGGGTGGCCTCGATGTCCCATTGAGCCGATGACGCCTCGTCGAGCCCTTCTATCGAGTGTAACAATAGATAGGTAAATGATGGCCTTCAAAAATATTTCTAAGTGAGGGACGACGGTGACCTTCGAAGCCCCATCGAGCCTCTTACGGACCATTGTCTTCCATGTTGACGCACACTGCCAGTCAGTGCTGCATCAACTGAATGAGTTCTCCTCGAGGGCCCTTTCTTTGTCCTTGGGGAGTCGTACTCAGATGTTCCAAATCATGAAAGAACTCAACCACCGATTAGCTACCTTCCCACCCATTTTTGTACATTTCAAATTCCTAAAACATAGTAAAAAGTCTAAGGCACACTAACATCCCCTTTAAACAAACTTCCCAGAATTTTTGGTTCTTAAACCTTCTAAATAACCTATATTCATTAAAATGAAATTAGAAACAGTGTTTATACTTTATGAAACCTATGTTAGGCCTTTTCTACGATCTTTGTTTTTCAAGGTGTTACAACTACAATGTTTCCAAAATGTGATTATTTGCTTAAGTGATTTCTTATGTGTTTCCTAAGTTATTAAATGAAGTTCCTATGATTATGGTTTGATGATATACTCGAAATTATGAAAACATGCTATTTACTAAACGTCCCTTTTTCATGGTTATAGCAGGGCTTCCATACTTAGGAAATGTAATGTGTTAACCCCTTTTCCCCCCTTTTGACTGAAATGTAGGTAATTGGAAGTCTTTATGTGCCATTAAGGATGGAAATGTTTCAAAGGCTTGAAGATGAAGTATTCGTGGTCCTCATCGATTAGAGGACAATAACGACATATTCCTTATGTCATAGTCTTTATTTTATTGACATTTATATTCTAATGGTTCAAGTAGATGTTGTAAAGATTTAATGTTTTAAATGATAGTCGTACGCTTGTGTAATGTTTATGAAAGTGTTCTTCGTATGGGAAGAAAGTTTTTAATTCTTACCAATTTTAGTATGTTTAACATGCATTGAATGATATGAGAGTCTAAGATGAGACTTCTTGAAGTCTCATTTTCCGTGTGATGACATAAGAATGCTCTAACTTCTAGGGTGTACTTATGGGTCGTGACACATAATGTTCCGTTACAGTATCCACACTCAAGCATAAGCTTAAGGCCACTAGGTAATAATATATACAACCCTCATTAATCAATACATACATTCATAGAAGCATTTCATTTAATAAGACATAAACTTCACATTTGACCTAACATACTTTATGGACTAAACATAAGAACTCATTACAAGAAAACCTTCAAGTCATGACATACAAATACAATTATAAAAGGCATTAGTCAATTAATAGCATATTTAGTCTTCACAACACTAAACACCATAAGACCTTACTCATAATTCCATTCTAAGCCTACTAGTACAATGTACCTGTGAAGTCCATCAAGAGACTATTAGCATAGCATTTACTTAATATATTAATAAGGCAAGTAATGACAACTTCATTTAATGCCTAGTAGGACCTTAATAATATAGTCAATGAGACCCACATTATGCATACAAGGTAAGGCAACATCATATAGACTTTAAAGTTTAGGTGCATTGTAATTCAAACGTCAAGGGATGACCAAGATGTTCCACAAATAAGTGTATATAGGATGTGTGTAAAGTTTCGTGAAGTTTGCAGGACAAAAGTCCAAGAACGTCCATGATGTGGTTTGCCTTGAAACGACCTTGTGTATCTATGTATATTTCTTCGAGTTTTACATGTTCGTTTTGGATGGAAACATATGTGGTAGGTCCTAAACTTGTATACTAACATATAAAGGGTTGAACCGTCCAGGTACAACTCCATGTAGGACCAGTAAGGGGCCTTAAAGGAGGACCCCAACACTGATCTCAACACTACCAGGAAGTGGCAATCGGTGACCCAAACGACGGCCAGTCGATCAGGCAATGACCCCTCGATGGGTCTCGTCGATGGATCCATATGACGTACAGTTTGAGGAGCTGCAGGTGCTACCCACAATACCCCATCGACGGGGCGTGGGTGGGACCACTGACCGTCGACATGGACTCGATGGTACAACCTGTTTCCCTGCCAGCTTTACCGTTAAGTTGAGGATGAACTTGTAAATTCACCCCAAGCCCCTATAAGTCATTGGACAGCTGTTTTGATTGTTTATGGTTATTTTAAGAGTATATAAGATATTAAAATCTCCTTATAACCCTAACAACTAAATCAAAACATATTCCCTCCAAAAGTTCTTCCAAAAACCTTCATGAGAGATCCATGTGAAGATGGAGTGATGGTTCTTCATTGGAGTTTCTTCTTCAATTATCATTGTTTTGGTATAATAAAATATTGAAGTTCTTCATCTAAGGCTTTATATTACCTTACATCCAATTTTAAAGATGATTTTCAAAGATTTCAAAAATATGAAAAAGTCCAATTTCTACTCTAAGTCTTGGGTTCTTGCATAAATGGTTTTAAAACAATTATATATTATGAAATTGATATATAATTGATATTTTCAAATGAAATTCTCCATGAACCCTTGAAATTTACAAATCTCTCCATTTTACTAAGATATGGGTTATGTGATCATGCTTTGATATTCATGAATTCGTATGTAGATTATTATGGGCTTGTAATTCATGTATAGCTTATGGTTAATTTGTGTATGGGATGTTTCCATTTGATCAATTAAGTATTGAATATTCTTAATTCTATTAAAGGTTAGACTTATTGAATTGATATTAACTTAAGAGTTATGATTTCTAATGTAATTTTCTATGGGATATCTAATAATGAAATAATTCTATTCAATTGATATCTAGGTTTTATTAAATTAATACGTATGTAATTAATTGACCTAGTTTCGTTGATTATTGATATAATTGTGTTGAATTGTTTGTTATGATCATGGGTAAGGGCCTTATGATATCGAATTGGCTTATTTAGCCTTGAAATCAAAGTGGTAACATGGATGTGGGGGTATATTATCCTAATTCCTTTTATTTTATTTTTAATAGACTAATATTATGTTCTTATTTGTATTGTCCACTTATGGTGGCGGTGCTATGTGAATTGATGTGGCCTTGTTGGCGTTACATTATGAAATATGATGATCATGGCCTTGTCGGCACTACTTGAAGTACAATGATATTGTTTATATTTGTTTTATGTGAAGTAGAAGTATATCTATATAAATTTGAAGTTATGTGAAAGTAGGTGTTATTTCTATGTATGTTAGGAATTCATGTAGACTATGACTATATGCTTTTATATGTAGTCTTAGGGTTGATGCATGGTTGTTCCTAATTGACTATATGAGTCAATAATGGTTATATTCAAGCTAATATTGTAGTGTATTAAATGAATTAAAGAGGAAGATGGTTATTCCTACATGCTTATAAAATAACTTGTACTATGTGTTATGGTGATGTGGTGTTTTGTCTAGGTTGACTTGTGTCCTTTAATTGATGTATGTATGAATGGAATATGTGAAGGTTTGACATAGGATGATAATGTCCCTTAGTATTAAATGTATGAATGATATGTCACCTTTAATGATGCTAAGAGGGTCCATTATGTGAAACCTTTAACCTAGTGGTAAGGTTGTGTATGTTGAAGTCGAAAGTCGTAATGGTATCCTTCAAGTAAAGGAATGATGGACTTAAGGTTGATTGGCTGGTACGACATCATATCAAACCTTAGGAAAGTCATAATGAGTTGTCACAATTGTGAGGTAGACCTAGTTGCCCTTTCCTTCGTAAGGTAAATGTGATAGGGTTATGAAGATTTTATGGAACACTCTTATGTGAACCTTTAATGTGAATTATTCTGAGAACGAAGGATAGAACCAAGTGAGTATGGTAGGGGGAGTAGTTCTAGTTAAGTATGAGACTAGATTACAAAGCATGCCCTTCATTTTCCTTAACCATGTGCCTACATGGGATGTGTCCTAGTTCTACCTTTTGCAAGTAGAACACCCTCAACGGAGTAGTTTAGAACTCCAGATTCCATGAGTTTCTACTATGGTGTCAAGACCTAACCCGATGGTCCGTGACTAGTGCCCATTTTGGACACTCACATACAAACCTATAAAGTATGACCAACTAAAACTAACACAATATGGAATTTAATCAAGTCAAGCCAACCCCAATTCCATATATATATATATATATATATATATATAGATATATATATATATATATTATATATATATATATATTATATATATATATATATATAATATATATATATATATATATAAAGTGGGTCTACCACATAAGGAGTCATAACCATTCAACCGTAACAACATACGCGAGCCGATAAGGCCACCACTATCCAAAGCATAATAGCATACGCAGCCGACAAGGCTGCCACTACACAATACACAATGATGTACGCAGCCGACAAGGCTGCCCTTGTACAAGCACACATCCCAAACAAACCATGTCTAGACCAGTATCCAAAACATAAATATACAACCCACACGATGTCTACAGACTTCTAAGAGTATAGTAGTGAAACTCGACGAGACAGGGCCCCACCATACCAATAGCCCAAAGGACTACATAAAAAGTTACGTACCAAAAAAACTAGGCTCCGAAACAGTGGAGCTCTCCCAAACAGCATAGTAGATATCCTAGACGGGAGGATCACCGAACTAAGCGTCTACACCTGCGAGCATGAAACACAGCCCCCCGAGGAAAGGGGGTCAGTACGGACAATGTACTAAGTATGTAAAGCATAAGGTGAAGATGACAAGATACCAACATGATAAGTCGAAACAAGATATCGCTACACATGTACCTTTTAAGTGAAAATCATGCATATCTTTAACATATAAGATGCCCAGCTTCCCTTGTAAGGGACTTGGCAAAATAATAATCATTATATATACATCATACGTACCCGCCCTGTAGTGAGGGACTCGGTTAAATAGTCATCACATCATCTCCGTTATCATCATCATTATAACCATCCTCATCACCAATCATATATATAATATACATACCCGGCCCTCTAGTGAGGGACTCGGTGACATATGCAAGAAACTCCGCACGAACATTACCCAGCCCAGGACTCGGTGAAATGATAAATGACTCTATGCACGAGCAAAATATTATGAGCAACCATATGCAATTAAAATCATTTCTTATAACTCATTAGAACAATCAACATGAACCAGCAAGGAGTATTACCTAAGATTAACATTATATCAAGATTATGAACCTTTAATACGATATGGAAGCGTAAAATCTCAATGACTCTAAGAAGCACTACCATAAATATCAGAAATCACCATAACCTTTAGACATAGCTGATATATAAAGGAATAGTTGTGGAAGTAAGAATATACGTCACCTAGAAACTCTAGTAGTAGGTATCAAATCTATCCGTTATTCGCTCATTTTTAAAACTCATGCCAAACAAAGAAAGAAAGGATAGCGTTACATACCGTATAGTCGAGCCGCACGTCCAATATTTACTGCTCAAGCTATTAATCTATACCAAGCAACAATCGTGCCACAATCAGATAAACGTCGCGCTTTACTACTTATTGTAAGATAGCTAATTATATAACGAAAAATCCGGCACCACTTCCCCTATATTTCTTACTTTGTCCCAATCTGACAACAAACAAAATTAACCACAGCAATACCAATAACACATATAATCCAACGAATCATATTAAATAGCCTCCACCAAAACAGTTCCGTCTCGGCAACCATAGTAACGAACGACACACCGAGCGATATCTCATTTTATAACTCGCAAAACATCTACCTTATCGTATTCATCCTTTGAAGTATATACTCATAATCACATTAACATATACATAACACCAAAACAGAATTTCTGGCAGTTTGCTTTAATCAAAACAACCCAAACACTAACATGACACCACTAGCAATCCGATCATGGTTTTTGTTCATACTTAGCACATTCAATAACTAAAACAAATTTCCTAAGCTACTGTTCACGCCCCCTTCTTAACATTAATGTCTAATTAACAAAGGTATTCTAAGGAATTAACACACCAAGAAAAGATATTACTAACCAAATTCCTTGCAGCTGCTTGCGAAGACTTTCACGGCTGGTTTTCTCTATTTCCATGGCTACCTAAGCCAAGTGGTGAAAAAAAGGTGATATGCTTGCAATGCATTTCACTACATCATTTAATAATATGAAGTGGAGGCAGCCCCCCCAGTACACATGCTCCACTAAGGCCATCTTCCAATGCTCCACTAAGGCCATCTTCCAATCTGATTCCTTTTGTAATATTTAATAATATGAAGTGGAGGCAGCCCCCCACTACCCATGCTCCACTAAGGCCATCTCTCAATCTGATTCCTTTTACTTTGCCTTGAGGGGTGGGGCACACTAGAATAATTTAATCCTAATCAGCCACTAATTAATCCCACACTTAATGTTAATGGCCTAATCAACTACTAATTAATATCACATTTAGAATTAACATCCTTGCCTAATATTTCTTTAAACACTTGGAACATAAAATAAAATCTCATTCCCCGGACTTACATCTACTAGTTCATGATGCGCACTACGTATAAAAATATGAGGCATAACATCCTTGCCCCTTAGGAACATTCGTCCTCGAATGTTAAGTTAGCGTCTTACCAAAAAAAAATTTCAGCGAGGTCTCTCTAACAGTTATACCTATCAACCTGCATTTCGTAACTTACAGATGCCTCATAGAGTCACAACTTACTACACAATCTCGTTTATCAATCAATATAGTCAAGCTAGGAAATTGAATTACCTGCAGGTACGGGGAACAAGTAAGGATACTTATTCTTCATTTCGTCTTCCGCTTCCCAAGTAATATCCTCCCTACTATTATTCTGCCACAACACTTTGACGGAAGCCACATCCTTAGTACGTAACCTTCTAACCTAGCGATCAAGTATAGCAACGGGTTTCTCCTCAAATGACAACTCCTTTGTTACCTGAACATCATCTACAGGGAATACTCTAGAAGGATCACCAATACATTTACGTAGCATCGATACATGGAAGACAGGATGTACCGCCTCCAAATCAAATGGTGGATCCAATTCATATGCTACCTTGCCTATCCTACGAACAATCTGATACGGCCCAATGTATCTCAGACTAAGCTTCCCCTTCCTGCCGAATCTCATCACACCCTTCATGGGTGATACCTTCAGGAATACCCAGTCACCAACCTGAAACTCCAAATCTCGACGCCGATTATCTGCATATGATTTCTGTCGACTCTGGGCTGCTAATAATCTTTCTTGAATAAGCTTCACCTTGTCAACAACTTGCTGAAGCATATCCGGGTCTATTAACTTAGTCTCGCCAACATCAGACCAACCAATAGGTGACCTTCACTTCCTCCCATATAAGGCCTCGTACGGTGCCATCTGGATACTAGAATGGTAGCTATTATTATAGGAAAACTCAATGAGCGGCAAGTGATCATCCCAGCTACCTTTGAAGTCAATAATACAGACCCACAACATATCTTGTAATGTCTAAATAGTACGCTCAGCCTGCCCATCAGTCTGAGGATGAAATGTTGTGCTAAGGTTCACCTGTGTCCTCAATCCCTTCTGAAATGATCTCTAAAAGTTGGCTGTAAATTGAGCTCCTCTGTCTGATATAATAGACGTAGGAATCCCATGAAGTCTCACTATCTCCCTGATATATAACCTCGCATAATCTTCAGCCGAATAAGTAGTCCTGACTGGAAGAAAATGGGCCGATTTCGTCAGCCTATCTACAATAACCCATATAGAGTCATACTTCCGTTGAGTGCGAGGTAATCCTCTAATGAAGTCCATATTAATCATCTCCTATTTCCATGTCGGGATTTGTATCTCCTGTAATAATCCACCAGGCTTTTGATGTTTCATCTTGACTTGTTGACAATTCGGGCACTGAGCAACAAACTCCGCTATGTCCTTTTTCATGCCATCCCACCAGTATAAGCATCTGAGGTCATAATACATTTTTCTTGACCTTGGGTGAATACAATAACGGGCAGAGTGTGCCTCTCCCATAACCTGCCATCATAGCCCCGCAATATCGGGTACACATAATCTGCCTTCATATCGTAACACTTCGTCAGGTGTAACCTAAAATGGGGTCTTTTCCTTTTGAAGAGCTGATCTCTATACTGTTCCAAAATAGGGTCCTCGTATTGGTGTCTCTTTATCTCATCTATGATTGAGGACTCAGCAACCTCTCGAATAGAAACTCCACTATCTTCTAAATTAGCCAAACGGACTCCAAGGCTGGATAGCCGCTGAATCACCCGAACCATCTCCCTCATTTCTGGTTGTACATCTGTCAAGCTACCCATGGACTTACGGCTAAGAGCATTTGCTACAACATTCGCTTTCCCTGGATGATATTAAATATCAACATCATAATCCTTTAACAACTCTAACCACCGCCTCTGTCGTAAATTCAGCTCCTTCTTTATAAAGATATATTGGAGACTCTTATGATCTGTATAGATGTCCACATGGATACCATATATATAATGCCTGCATATCTTTAAGGCATGAACCACGACTGCTAACTCCTGATCGTGACTAAGATAATTCTTTTCATGCTTCTTAAGCTGTCGGGAGGCATAGGCTATAACTTTGCCATGGTGCATCAATACACATCCTAGCCCAACACCCGAAGCATCACAATAAATATCATAGCCGCCTTGTCCCTCCGGAAGAGTTAGGACTGGAGTTGTAGTAAATTTGTCTTTCAATAGCTGGAAGCATCTCTCACAAGCATAAGTCCACTGGAACTTGGCTGCCACTTGAGTAAGCCTTGTCAAAGGCGGTGAAATTAAGGCAAAGTTTTCTACGAATCTCCTGTAATATGCTGCTAACCCCAGAAAGTTGCGTACCTCAGTAGGTGTCGTAGGTCTGGGCCAAGTCTTTACCGCCTCAATCTTATGCGTGTCTACCCAAATACCATTAGCTCCAATAATATGCCCCAAGAATGCCACTAAAGTCAACCAGAACTCGCACTTAGAAAACTTAGCATACAACTTCTGGTGGTGAAGCACCCCAAGCACCGTCCTTAAATGGTCTGCATGCTCCTCTTCTGAACGTGAATAGACCAGAATATCGTCTATAAATACAAAAACAAACATATCAAGGAATGGTTTAAACACTCGATTCATTAAATCCATAAACACCGCTGGAGCATTAGTAAGCCCAAAAGACAGCACTCTAAACTCATAATGCCCGCATCGGCTCCGGAATGCCGTCTCTGGAATATCTGCCTCCCTTACCCGCACCTGATGATAACCTGACCGCAAGTCTATCTTTAAAAAAAACTTAGCACCCTACAAGTGGTCAAATAGATCGTCAATCCTTGGGATGGGATACCTGTTCTTTACTATTACTTTGTTCAGCTGCCTATAGTCAATACACATCCGCAGCGACCCATTCTTCTTCCTCACAAACAGTACCGGTGCTCCCCAAGGTGACGTGCTAGGCCTGATGAAGCCATTTTCTAACAATTCTCTCAATTGCTCTTTCAATTCTTTCAACTCAGCAGGTGCCATTCTATAAGGAGGTATAGATATAGGCTGGGTATCTGGCAGTACATCTATATTAAACTCTATCTCCCGTTCTGGAGGAAGGCCTCGAAGTTCCTTTGGGAATACATAGGGAAATTAATTAACTACCGGGACTGATTGAAGAGTCGGTGCCTCTGCCTTTATGTCATACACCTGAACCAGATGATAAATATAGCCTTTTCTAACCATCTTCCCGGCCTTAAGGAATGAAATGAACTTACCTTTCGGCGATACGGTACTCCCCTTCCACTCTATAATCGGTTCCCCTGGAAATTGAAATCGAACTATCTTTCCTCTTCAATCAACATTAGCATAACATGCAGCCAACCAATCCATGCCTATGATAATATCAAACTCAATCATATTTAACTTTATTAGATCTGCTACGGTATGACGACTATATATAACCACTGAGCAATTCTTATATACTCGCGTAGCTATGACAGAATCTCCTACAGGTGTAGCTACCTCAAATGGTTCTATCAACTAAGACTCTATTCCGATCCTACTAGCAACGAAGTGAGATATAACTGATAAGGTGGAGCCTAGGTCTATCAATGCATACACACTTCGGGAGAATAGTGATAATATACTTGTGATCACATTAGGTGACGCCTCCTAATCCTTCCTACTAGTCAAAGACTATATACGGTTCGAGGGACCGCTAGAACTGGAAGCTCCACCACGTCCTCTACCACGGCCTGCTAGTTCTTGAATACCCTGCCCCATAGGATGCATAGCCACAAAAGGATATGAACCAACAACGGACCCCGTAGGCTGTGCGATAACACCTGCACTACCTCTAAGGTAACACTCCCTCATAGTATGACCCTGACGGTCGCACGAAAAACACGCACCTGTAGCCCAATGACATTCCCCAGGATGGGACCTACCACAGCGAGAACACCGAGGCAAAGATGGCCTCGACTGGCTCAAACCCCTGCCCATCTGTGAACCTGAAGCCCTAGAGCTCTGACCAGCTTCCGAATATTCCGTACGATTGAACCCCCTACTCATGGGACGTGGGGGTGTACTGTGTGCTATCTAAAAAGAAAATCTAACATGTTGTTGAGACTGCCCGCCTCGAAACTCGTCAGGATAACCTGCTGATCTTGCCCTCTTATGCTGGCTTCTATTATAATCTCTATCTGGCTTACGTCCCCGGTGCCGATCCTCTACCCCGTGTGCATATGCCTGCACCCGAGCAATGTCCATACCTGGCTGAAGAGTCACTGCCATACAACCGTCAATCAGATAACGCCATCACATAACGATGTACCCTGTCTGCCATATCAACCACAATAGTAGGCGCATGCCTAGCCAATGAATCAAACTCGAGGCTATACTCTCGAACGCTCCTTCCTTTTTGCCTCAAACGCAAGAATCTATTGACTCTAGCTCGCTTCATATCTGGAGGCAGGAAGTGGCCCTGGAAAGCCTCAACAAATTCATCCCATACCGCTGGAGGAGCACCCTCACCCCTAGATAACTCCCAAGACTCATACCAATTAATAGCTACATCCACAGACTCGGTCTCCGAAGCCTTGATTATTCTCAATGTACGTTGCATCTGATGAATAAACTCTTGTGGGTCATCCTGGGGCCTTGGCCCAAAGATCTCTGGAGGATTACAACATAAGAAGTCACGAGCCTTTAAGCTATCAGATCTGTCCGCATGATCAACTCCTAGTCCATGCCTGCGAGCCTGACCTGCCACTAATCTAGTCAGCATCTGAACCACATCTCTCATGGCCCTATCCTCTACCCCTGGCTGAGGAGCTGGAGGTTCAGGTTATGG
Source organism: Solanum peruvianum (assembly GCA_027705065.1). NCBI lineage: Eukaryota > Viridiplantae > Streptophyta > Magnoliopsida > Solanales > Solanaceae > Solanum > Solanum peruvianum. The sequence goes on along the minus strand of JAKWJD010001756.1, from coordinate 21,830,056 downwards.
GGCCTCGGGGGCTGGTGGTGGTGTTCCCAGTAATGGGGTTGTTGCTGCTCTAAGCTCCTCTAGCGGTGGCGGTGTAGCAGAGCTCTCCGACTGGAGCACAATACAAGGCATAGACTGGGCACGGGCCCTAGTAACTCTCCGGGTCTGACTAGTACTTTCTGCTACCAATTCTCCCTTCTAGGTGGCTTTCGCTTTGTTTGGATACATAACTGAAAACACAGGGATTTGTTAGAGAGGGATTATCCTGTAAATATAGCTCTATCGCACGATCTAGAATAAGAAGAACGGATGACATCCTAAAAGTCCTGTAGCTTCTTGTTTATAGATGTGGTGCACAACACACCGATAAACAACACTCTACTAGACACGGTCTGTAGACACTTCCAAGGAAGAACCGCTCTTATACCACTTTGTCAAGACCAAACTCGATGGGCCGGGACTAGTGCCCATTTTGGACACTCACATACAAACTATAAAGTATGACAACTGAAACTAACACAATATGGAATTTAATCAAATCAAGCCAACCCAATGCCATATATATATATATATATATATATATATATATATATATAGATATATATATATATATAGATATAATATATATATATATATATATATATAATATATATATATATATAAATATAAAAGTGGGTCTGTCACATAAGGAGTCATAACCATTCAACCGTAACAACATACGCGAGCCGACAAGGCCGCCACTATCCAAAGCATTATAGCATACGCAGCCGACAAGGCTGCCACTACACAATACACAATGATGTACGCAGCCGACAAGGCTGCCCTTGTACAACTGGACATCCCAAAAAAACCATGTCCAGACCATTATCCAAAACATAAATATACAACCCACACAATGTCTACAGACCTCTAAGAGTTTAGTAGTGAAACTCGACGGGACATGGCCCCGCCATACCCATAGCCAAGCAAAAGACTACATAAAAAGTTATGTACCAAAACGACTGGGCTTCGGAACAGTGGAGCTCTCCCAAACAGCAGAGTAGATATCCTTGACGGAAGGGTCACCGAACTGAGCGTCTACACCTGCGGGCATGAAACGCAGCCCCCCGAGGAAAGGGGGTCAGTACGGACAATGTACTGAGTATGTAAAGCATAAGGTAAAGATGACAGGATACCAACATGATAAGTCGAAACAAGATATCGCTACACATGTACCTTTTAAGTGAAAATCATGCATATCTTTAACATATAAGATGCCCAGCTTCCCTAGTATAGGACTTAGCAAAATAATCATCATTATATATACATCATACGTACCCGGCCCTCTAGTGAAGGACTCGGTGAAATAGTCATCATATAATCTCCGTCATCATCATCATCATAACAATCCTCATCACCAATCATATATTAAATAAACATACCCGGCCCTCTAGTGAGGGACTCAGTGACATATGAAAGAAACTCCGCACGAACATTACCTGGCCCACGACTCAGTGAAATAATAAATGACTCTATGCACGAGCAGAATATTATGAGCAACCATATGCAATTAAAATCATTTCTTATAACTCAATAAAACAATCGACGTGAACTAGCAAGGAGTATTACCAAAGATTAACGTTTTATCAAGATTATGAACCTTTAATACGATATGGAAACGTAAAATCTCAATGACTCTAAGAAGCGCTACCATAAATATCGGAAATCACCATAACCTTAGACATAGGCGATATATAAATGAATAGTTGTGGAAGTAAGAATATACGTCACGTAGACGCTCTTGAAGTAGGTATCAAATCTGTCCGTTGTTCGCTCATTTTTAAAAGTCATGCCAAACAAACAAAGAAAGGATAGCGTTACATACCGTATAGTAGAGCCGCACGTCCAATATTTACTTCTCAAGCTATTAATCTATAACAAGCAACAATCCGCAATCAGATAAATGTCGCGCTTTACTACTTATTGTAAGCTAGCTAATAATCTAACGAAAAATACGGCACCACTTCCCCTATATTCCTTACTTAGTCCCACTCTGACAACAAACCAAATTATCCACAGCAAAACCAATAACACATATAACCCAACGAATCATATTAAATAGCCTTCCCCAAAACAGCTCCGTCTCGGCAACCATAGTAATGAAACAATGACACACCGAGCGATATCTCGTTTTATAATTCGCAAAACATCTACCATATCGTATTGATCCTTTGGAGTATATACTCATTATCACATTAACATATACATAACCCCAAAATAGAATTTCCTTCAAGTTGCTTTAATCAAAACAGCCCAAACACTAACATGACACCACTAGCAATCCGATCATGGTTTCTGTTCATACTTAGCACATTCAATAACTAAAACAGATATCCTAAGCTATTGTTCACGCCCCCTTCTTAACATTAATGGCTTATTAACAAAGGTATTCTAAGGAATCAACACACCAATCAAAGAGATTACTAACCAAATTCCTTGCAGCTGCTGGCCAAGAGTTTCATGGCTGGTTTTCTCCAATTTCATGGCTGCCTAAGCCAAGTGGTGAAAAAAAACTGATATGCTTGCAATGCATTTCACTACATTATTTAATAATATGAAGTGGAGTCAGCCCCCTACTACACATGCTCCACTAAGGCCATCTTCCAATCTGATTCCTTTTTAATATTTAATAATATGAAGTGGAGGCAGCCCCCACTACCCATGCTCCACTAAGGCCATCTCCCAATATGATTCCTTTTACTTTGCCTTGAGTGGTGGGGCCCACTAGATTAATTTAATCCTAATCAACCTCTAATTAATCCCACACTTAAAGTTAATGGCCTAATCAGCTACTAATTAATCCCACACTTAAAGTTAATGGCCTAATCAGCCACTAATTAATCCCACAATTAAAGTTAATGGCCTAATCAGCCACTAATTGATTTCACATTTAAAATTAACATCCTTGCCTAATATTGCTTTTAACACTTGGAACTTAAAATAAAATCTCATTCCCCGGACTTACATCTACTAGTTCATGATGCGCACTACTTATAAAAATACGAGGCATAACATATGGTCTGTGTCAGTTATTGCCTATTCTCATCATATGGGATACTTACTAGACCTAGAGATGTTCTATAAAGTTTAGATGCGTGTATGGGACGATATCTTGGCATTGCACAATAGGCTTTGAAGGTGTTAGTGAGGGTCCCTAGGCCTTGTCTAAGACCATTACTTGAATGTCCATTTATGTGTTGAATGTCTCCTAAATGAACGAAAGAATGTAATGGATTAGGTTAAGAAATTATGTAAAATGAAGTAGTACTTATCTAGAGTAATTGAGGGTTTTGTAGTTTAGGTATGAAGGGGGGCGTAGGAATGGTAACTTCTTTTCTTACCTAGATAAGTCTTAATAATGACTCTAGTAAGGGATGTTGGTTGATTATGTTGACATGATCTCAAATAGGTAGTCTTAAGGATAACATAGGTAATCTTGAAGAGGTCACTATGGACGTTATCTTCTTGATTTACTAAAGTTAGTCTTTTGATAGCAAAGAGAATATCATATTATACGTGTATGTTAGTTTTAAGTGAAAATGATTCTATCTTAGGAAGTCTATAAGATCTCTTAAGTGTGTGTATAAAGGATTGTATGTGCGGTCACTTCACAACTCACTCAAGTCAAGTTTAGAATTACCTTTGGTAGGAGGATCTCATGTTTATATGTTTGATGTCTTGTAAATGTATGTTAATCTCATTATAGGTTGTCTTAAGGATCTCTTATGTGTGAATAGAGAGAGTCTATGGGTTGTCTATCTTTGTATTACTTAAGAGAGTCTTGAATTAGTTTCTAGTGGGGACTTATATGGCTAAAGGTGTGTAAAGTGAAGTGAAGGAACTTCACTATAACACTGAATCGGGTTCACTGTACAGTGAAGTGAAGTCATTGTAATGTTTCAAAAATGTGATTATTTGCTTAAGGGATTTTTTATGTGTTTCCTAAGTTGTTAAATGTCGTTCTTATGATTATAGTATGATGTTTTGATCGAAATTCATGAAAAGCATACTATTTACTAAATGTCCCTTTTTCATGGATTTTGCATGGCTTCCATACATAGTACATCTAATGTGCTAAACTCTTTTTTCCCCCTTTTGACTAAAGTGTAGGTAATTGCAAGTCTTAATGTGCCATGAAGGATGGATAGGTTTGAAAGGATTGAAGAAGAAGTATTGGTGAGTCCTCATTAATTAAAGGACAATAACCACATGTCCCTTATGTAATAATCTTTATTTTATTGTCTTTTATCGGATTAGTCCAAACTGTTGTATACTATAAAGTTTAGATGGATCAAGTAGATGTGGAAAAGATTTAATGTTTTAAATGAAAGTCTTCCGCTTATGTATTATTTATGAAAGTGTTATTTGTCTGTGAAGAAAGTTTTTAATTCTTATCTATTTTAGTATGTTTATTATGCATTAAATGATTTGAGAAGCTTAGATGGGACTTCTAAAGCCTCATTTGCCGGGTGACAACACAAGGATGCATTAACTTCTAGGGTGTACTTGCAGGTCGTGACACATAATGTCCCATTAGACTATCCACACTGAAGCATAATCTTAAGTCCACTAGGTAGTCATAGATAAAACCCTCATTGATAAATACATACATTCATAGAACCATTTCATATAATAAGACATATACTTCACATTTAACCTAACATACTTTACGGACCACATAGAAGAACTCATTACAAGACAATCTTCAAGTAAATACCTACAAATATCATCATAACAGGCATTAGTCAATTAGTAGCATATTTAGACTTCACAACATAAACATCATAAGAACTTACTCATAATTCCATTCTAAGCGTACTAGTGCAATGTACAAGTTAAGTCCCATAACCTCACACATACCTACTAAACTCATCAAGAGACTACTAGCATATCATTTACTTCATATATTAACAAGGAAAGGAAAGATAAATTTATTCATGCCTAGTAGGACCTTCATCATATAGTCAATGAGACCCATAATATATATATAAGGTAAGACCACATTATATAGACTCATATCACGCATACCATCACAACAAGCAGACAACACTACAATTTTATGCATTAGGAACAAAAAAAATAGAACACCTTCATAAAACTCCATTCAAGAGTTACTTATGAAATGCAAAGTAAAACTCTCACACCCTCACATACACAAGGAAAGTACCCTTAGGTTATACTAGTCACGGCTCCTTTACTTTACTTCCAGTTTCCATTTTACTTTAAGAAAAATATAGCCTTAACCGACACTAAGTCTATGGGTTCTAAACATGGAATCCAGTGTTGTAGAACCTCATACCAAAATAAGGTGCTCTACCATGCCAAAGTAAATCATTAACATCATGCTAGCATATTAGGTGATATCACTTTCTAGATCCAACGGGCAAGCATAATTTATGGAGCTTTGAGGCATATATGGAAATATCAATTTATTCCCATTAGGATATTACGCTATCAACCTCGTAAGGACTATGCTGAACCTTCCTTATAACATCGGATGGGGGAACCCCTCATATTCAAGAATACTCGGTGCTATGCTAAATTCCCTTTATTGAAAAGTCTATATGAATCATTACTTTATAAAAGTAGGTTTTAGCAGATTAACTTCCCATATGATTAGTTCATAGGTCATAGATAAGAGTATCATTGCATCATCCTAATTCATATGAGAAAAACATTCACATGGACACATAATCAAGCACCATCTAGTTTAGGATACAATTGAGAACACCTTTCAATTGACCCTCTATTGACTAGATCATCATATAATCATCATAGACATTCTTTCATGTGTATGTATGTGTACATATATGTGAGCAAACCTCTCTCATAAACACCCTTAGACAACACATGTTCATACTTCACTTGATTCATGCATAAGTTTATAGTTGTAACTATATGATCAATACTTTCATCTAAACACATTTATGCACTATGCATATTCATAACATACTCATGCATTCCTATTTATGTACATAGATAACAACTTAGGAACTATCCTATCGTGGCACGTATGTGAAACACATAGACAAGGTCACATACCCTTTTCCATACTAGTATACCTATCAAATCATTCTAGTTAGGAGATACATAACATACTTCATTGATATATACATTAGATACTTAATAGTAGACATTAGTGCATAGGAGAATATTTTTTCATTAGACATCATGAACCTATACTACTGATGAGCATAAATGAGGTATGAGTGTGTACATTGATCTAAATGATCACATAATGGATATAAACATCAACTTAAGGAATCCAACCTATTAATACCATAATTCACATTCAAGAATAGAACTCACATAACATATTAGCATAGCACACAAGACAACTTCACATTATATCCAAGACTCCTAACATTAGCTAATCATACATTCATATCGAGGTAGGGTTTCATTCACCATTATTAAGTAATCAGTGAAAGTATCTAATTAAAACCTATCCCTACAAACTTCATTCAATTATTGAAGACATCAATACCTATATTATGCTCTAGACTAAGAAACTAGGCAAATAGTTCACATTATGTGATTATCATAACCACACATTCATATTAGACTAATTTTCCTTCAACTACATGATCATCACATATATAGATTGACAAGAAATCTACGCCACCAGCATAAGTGGGCCATACCACACCATGCCTTACAAGTCCAGATCAACTAGTAATTCTATACAAAAGTAGAAGAATAGAGAAATCTTACAAATTCACCAACCTTTGATCATCATTGATAAATACTCATATTTCATAAAAAATTTAAATAAAATGCAGTATCTAAATGTATCATAAGGTAGACGAAATCCTGCTTCAATTACAATAGGATTCAATCTCATATTATGCAAACTACATCATCAATCTATAGAATATAGAGGAATGTAGGTCGACCTTAAAAAATCTTCAAAACCTTGATCCTAATTTATCCATTAAACATAATTCACCATCAATATACATAATAGGCAGTAGATAAAAAATAATTTATGATAATAGAATCTCCTTACAATCATTCTAGCATCAATATCACATGAACCATAACATAGGCTAAATCGAGATTTTGGAGAAATCATGTGTTCATAATGAATTTGTATTGAATTCAACATGAAAAACAGTATATAATTATAAATTCATTATAATCATGCTTTTGAAATTGTATTTAAAAAGAACCGGTGGCATGATTGAAAGCTAGACAATTTGATTATGAAACTTTTTTGAAAACCTTTGGAGGAGCTCTTTAGATGGGAAGTTATCTAAATATCAATAATTACTATACATTATTAGATGAATAAATCACGAAAACATGGTGAAGAATAATGGAAGTCCAATCTACAAGCTTACTTTGAGCTCCATCTCCAATGGAGGTTCTAGAGAGGTTTTGTTCTGAGGGGGAAGATGAGGTTTGAAGAATGAAATGTAATTGGGATTTTTATTTCAATAACTAACTTAATATAGCCAACAATGCATAAAATAACTGTCTATAGTAATTTAGGGACGTGGGGGCTAATTTACCTATTACCCTTGCATGGCAGTGTGCATGCTGGAATTGCATGGAGCACCTATGGAAGCCAATCGATGAGGCGTCAGTGCAGTGATGACCCATCCTGTTGCTCCGTCCATGGTGACTGAGGCTGAACTTTGGGATCTCATTCTCACATAGCTATATTTTTAGCTACGCCTCCTCCCTCGACGTGGTATAGGTGAGACTACTGGGCGTCGTTCTTAGGCGTTGGTGGACACTTCCGAGGCAGTGTCTAGGCAGCTTTTGGCTTCCATGTTGATGGGATTTCGCAGAGCCCTTAGGTAATCGTACCCTGACGTTTCTAACCTCAGTATACTCATTAACATTTTACGGACCTTGAACATAAGTTTCAACAAAAAAAAAACACGTAAAACATGCCAGGGCACACAAAGGCACACATACACGTGTCAAGGGTGCCTTTCAAATGTCATCAGACGTTCATGGACGTTTGAACTCCAAAGGACTTCAAATCAAGAATTAACACTTTAAAATACTTAATTACCATATTTGAAACCTTTTATGAACATGTGAGTTTCTAAGCACCTTAATTCATTTTTGAGAGTCCTCATAACATCCCCCACTTGGGAACATTAGTTATCGAATGACACTTCGAACATGTTTATAGACTTAAAGGACTTCAATGACACATAGAGAATCTCACAACATTCATTGCATCACCACATATAAGTCAATGCATAAAAATTACAAGGAACAAAAACTTTCATAACAATAAGTATTCAATGAACACAAGCAAGCAAAACAGTTAATCACTTACTCTTTAATGCATCAAACATGTAAAATATTGCCATACTCATAAGAGGAACATCCCTCAACTAATCATAACATGGTCTTACATTTCATTTAATTAAGGTCTCATTCTGCAGAAACCTTTAGTTCACACAACGGAAAGTTTAACATCAATCCAGAAGAAACTACGCACTTATACTTCAATGCACATAAACTTGAGTGAAGTAGATGAACTAGGATTTCTATCATTAAGAAATAATTCCATGAAGTCGTACTCAACCTTATCGTGCTTGGTTATGTTAAAGGAGGAATGCCCTTCTCTTCAACACATTAACATGTCTCATGAGTTCATACAGAAGCAACGCAGACATGTCAATTATAGTCAAATGAGAGATTCTCAACTTTTAACCAAAGCATGCTCAAAATTCCTTCCCAGTGAAGTTAAAATGGTAAGTCACACTACATACATTAAAACAATAAAAAGTTATTTCATATAGATTCAATTTATAGAATAACACTAGCTTTCAGAAACATGCATCATCAAGGGACTAGATAGACATGCCTTCTTTTTTTTCAAGACTGAGCCTACATTCATACTTCTTAAACAATAAATGTCATATAATTTTAAAGAGACTCATCATTTATCATTAAAAGGAGACTCAATTTCTCATTGTTGGCTTAGAACACCACAATTTAAGAGTGAATTCAAAATGGCTTCTTACTTTATCTCATGAAGTTAAATGTACAACTAGCATATCAAGATGCTCAATCAATATGCGAAAACATGAATTTGATCAAAATCCTTTTTTGTGTAATTTAGAATCACCAAAACATGCTTAACATAGTGTCAATTTAATACATACAAAACCTATGGAGAACATGCAACTCATACTTTTTCAAGACTCTTTTCATGAACAATCTATTAAGAACTCTTTAGTTTGAAGCTCAAGAAGGAATAGAAGGAATAGAAGGAAAAGATAGGGATATATACCACCTGACTACTCACATCACCATACCCCACTTAGGGTAAATCCGTGTAAGAGCAACTTAACTTCACCATAGGAGAACTTTAACTTACCAACTTCAATAACTAAGCACATCACCCCACTGTTGGGATCTATGCTTAAGAAAACCCTTATTAAACATCACCTAAAAGTTATTTCCCACATAATGAATTTTAAAGGAAGTCAACATAGGAACGTAAAGGGAACTTAATATCTTACCATTTAGGCACATTATCCTCCACTTTGGGAAAGCCTAAACTCATCATCCCCATAAATACCAAGGTCAAGGTGAGTCAAAACCAACCTATATACTCCTCACATAAGAGGTTTAACATCATTGTGGGGTCTCACTCCTAATATGACATAAAGGAGTCTGCTAATTTAATAATCAATGGGTAATACCTCAAACATAATTATTTCTCCAATTATCAACACCTAACGGAAATCCATGATATTCAAGTTAGGTGATACTACACGAACCTCATAATCTCTCAACAATAACAAAATTACCAAGGGTCATAAAACCATAGGGAAACAATAGAGGAGACTTTTCCATAAGGCCACTATCTTTTCTTTCAATACTACGGTAAGCTAAATTCTTATCACATCCTGGAAGACCCCCTAGTTATAGCCGGCGTCATTGTCTTTTTTGAAACCTAGCACTAGACTCTTCGCTTACATCATTACAATCAGAGGTCAAATTTAGCAGAAATTTAAACTTTTTACTACTTCTACATTGAGTTTAAATTATACCTCCACATACACTATATATATATATATATTATATATATATAATATATATATATATATATATATATTATATATATATATATAGTATAAATATACCCTTCGTATATGAAGATTACTTAGTCTTCTACTTTTATTGCACATAAATATATCGAATATATCATAGTCTTAAGATAGTTGTCTTATCTCATAAAAATGTAATAAGAGTATTAAATTGGGATTAGCCTATACATAATGTTCAACCCGGATTCTAGAATCTGAATGCAACCGACGTCGTTAACCTATCAGAGGTCGCATCAAAGCCTTTTCTTAGCTTTCATCACATTCATATACTTAAATTTGGGGAAAATTTAAAACTTTTAAAACATAACGAAGTATACATAGACTTCGTAGATCTTCTACATAAATTAATATTCTACTAAGCTCAAATTACAAACAACCATCTACAATTAAGGAATCTGTTCAAATCAAAATATCATTATATAATGTAATAGTTTGTAAAAACGGCCTAAGTACAAAGCTTCGAAATAAACGTACGAAAATAAATGCTAGGGACAACATCCACTAGCTATATCTAAAGAACTAGGCAAGATAAATAAGTGTAGCATCCTTAAACATCAAAAGTATCTACCAAAGTCTGGAAAACGATGATCCAAGCAACTTTAACGAATCTTCAACCTTCTCTCTAACTTGCACCTAAAAAGATAATAATAATATAGGTTTTAGTACACACTTGTCGTAAGTATGGGTGTATGCACACATATACATAAGGACTATGCATGATCTAGGATGCTCTTCCCATAACAACATGCCATTTTTGGAAAGTGACATCACTAGACTTTCCTAATTCGTTATTTGTGAATTGTGGTATGAATATGACGTATTTAAATGCATTGAAAACACACAACTCTTTTTCTACATGAGTAAAAGACCTTATAATCATCAAAATAATTTTAGAACAACTCGAGCGAAACTTTTGGATATTGATGCCCCCAAACCCGAGAGCCCCTTTCCCCATACTTAGTTTATTTTTCAGTCTGTTTCTTCATATTGTTGTTTAGTTCAAAAATATCCTTTTATACTATGATATACCTACAAGTGATATGATTCATTATAGTCCCATACCTATAATGATCCAAGTAAGGAATTCAAGAAATTAAGGAAATGATTTGACTACACTTTGGGGCATAATATATTCATAAACAAATCTTCTATGACTATTCCCATTATTGTATTATTGGCCTAATATAAGAAGTCATTATAATCTAATATTATTTGGCTATGATCTTTTGACAATTCTATAAATTCATAATAAGCCAATCTCTTTCGGCTTGATCATTTTCTCAACATGAGGATTCATTATTGTCTATATCCTTTACTTATTGGAAACTTCATTCTTATCACCATTGATATTAATAATTACTTTGTTAGTTTGCTTTGATCTTACATCTGTTGTTTCTTGTAATTTACTTAGACAAGTCCATAGAATTAAGATCATGTGAAGTTACATGAAATCCAGTGTCTTTCCCATACCGAAACGAGGTGATTCAACGATCAATGTAAACCCCAGATCATGCGAGTTAATATGAAATCCAGTGTCTGCACCACACTGAAAAGGAATTATTCAACAACTAAAGGGAATCCATGTGAAGTGTTTACCCTACATCAAAAAGGTGTGGCTCACGGCTAAAGTGAACCAAGAGTATTATTTTGAGCAGCAACTGACATAGATCATGTCAATGAAACATGAAATCTGGTGTCCTTTCCACACCGAAAAGAGGTGATCTCACTGGCCAAGGTGAGACCGAAACATACCTAGCTTTCATAGGTGGAATACACAGGCTAGTACATATGTTATCTAGACATAGTTCGAAGACTAGGAGATATTCGAAGACTTTTATCCACCATGGCGGATCCTCATCTCACGAGACTTACATGTGCAAGCACAAGCTCATAGCTAGTTTATCGGTGCTTTGCTCACTTTGTTTTATCTTCGTATCTTTGAGAGTTGACTCAAACACTATAGAAGCTTGCTTCTAGATTGAGGTTTACTTACTCTATTTATGACTTTTCATTCCTCTCTTTACATTGATGAAATGTGTATTTATCCTTGCATAACATCTTTGGTGTTAATGGGACTTGTCTCATATATTCTAACACCCTTCTTAGTGAGTATCTTAACATAGTATCTTAGGTGTAAGTGAGACTTGTCTCACTTACTTTAACACCCCATAATGGTAACTTTATTTACTTAGAAGCTTTTTAATTATATTAATATTGAGTTTACTTGCTTATGTTCATTATGTAGCTTCATATAAGAATTTATGGACGTTGAGAACATTCAATGAAATACTTATTTTTAAAATTTATTTGGTTAGGCCATGTCGGGACTTCTCCAAATGATTGGCATATCCTTGATTATGAATTCAATAACTTACATTGTTCTTGCTAAATTTGTTATGGCTTAGTCATTGACCAATTCTATTACATATTTTGGAAATAATGTGGTAGGCCAATTTATTTTCATGAGTCAAACCTTCACTAAGCACTTGAATTTTTAGACTTTTATAAAGTTATAAGAACAATTAAATGCTTGGTTTGTCCAAGCTATGAAGTTTAATTGGAATTGTATATTCATTTATTAGATTTGATTCTTAATGAAAGTTATTACTACTTATTCAATTCTCTTACTTTCACAAGTTCATGTGGATAGGGTATGTTTGGACTTGTACTATTGATTGGCATACCCTCTGTTATTAGTTCATTGATGTACAGATTGGTATGACTCTACATGATTTGGAAGTAATGTGATTGGATAGAGTTTTTCTAGCCAATTTGTTGGCATAAATCACAATTTCACTAGTTACTTGTCATAACATTATCACTAGACATACCAATTACTTCATAAATATAATATAATTTACATTGGCCAATTCTTTTCATTATTAAAAAATAACATTTAACGCCAATTCCATTCAACTTTTTGGGCAAAACATTGTTAGTCAATTTATTGTCATGAACCAAGCTTTACTTAAACACATATGATTATTTTATCACTAACAAAATTAATTAGTTTAATTAATGTAATTATAATGTTCCCTCAACATGAACAAGTACAAACTTTAAAATTTTCACAATAACTAAACTTCATAGCCGAATCATAGTAACTTCATTTTCTGGAAACACAATTATATCATTCCTTAATTAGTGTAACTAACCCTCAAGTCATTCCAATTAAATCTATAGACCTTATTAGTAAATAAAAAATCATGAAATTATAAAATCATTTAGAACCCTATACAAACAACATGTCCATGATTACATCTATATACTTAAAAATAAATAACAAGGATATCTAAGGATATGGACATTCAACAATATCATCGGGGAACAACTCTTGTTTCGAAGTTCATGAATTCAAACATTTGAAAAGTCTCTTGGAAAAAAATTCCTTTATATAAAACCCATAACTTATGTAGAATTAAATACACGAAGATCACCTTGCATGAAACCTTGAAGAAAACCTTGAAAAAGCCTATGAGAATCGAGAGAAACTTTCTATTTTTCTTATTCGTTTGCCCACAATTTTGGTCGTCAATTTTTCAAGTGTTCCGACGTGAGTCTAAGTCTTAGGAGCTGATATTTACTCATTGAACTTAGCCTAATTAAGTAAATTAAATAAATTAAGTAACTAATTACTAAAAAGCCCCTCCTAGATTGACTAAAAATAAAAAAACATAACACATAATCAAACCTAAAATTTTTCCTAACATTTCGGCCTTGCTTTAGAATTTTTCCATAGTTAATTAATTAATTAATTTAATTATTTAAGGGACCTAGGGTAAGTACCAAAGTACCCCTAAGTCATTGAAAATATAACTAGCCCTTTTGGACCATCCTAGCTTAAGTACTAGGATGTTTCTTGACTTATACTGGGTTAGTGTAAGGATTACGGATTGACAATTTAATTTAATAAATTAAATTTCTAATTTAATTAATTAGGTGACCTAGGGTAATTACTGAAGTACCCTTAAGTCGTTGGGCCATAACTAACCCTATGGACCATCCTAGGTTAAGTACTAGGTTGTCCATTTAACTAGTCACTAGGTTAGTGTCACCCAATTAAATCTTTGGTTGTCGTGTGTACTAGAAAATTTATTTTTGTTTGTCCTAGGTTATTTATATAGTTAGGTCAGTTAATTAGATCCTAGATTTAGTTAGAAAGCTAGGTCCCACATGGTGGAACCCTTATGCACGCCTGCCGCCTAACTACCCTAACCGAATTTAGTTAGGGTTGTCCCCTCCATGGCTCTTTCTCCCCATGTGGTTGCACATGGGCTTGCACATTTGTTGCTTGTACATTTCGAACTAACTATTCTTTATGGGTCAATTGTATTGTTTAATTATTGTCCCAAGGATCCTCACTACGTCCTTGGGCACTGCTTAATTGACATGATTATTTTAACTGGTCATGTGCTATGGTACCTAGGCTTGACACTTAGTTTGCTCGTATCTAGTGTATCGAATTATTAATAAAGGTTGTTATATTAGGGTCTTCATTGCAGGTGCATTTCTTAAACAAGATCACTAATACTTTAGAAAAATTTTCTAACACCCGTTAAGCCAATATTTTCGAATGTCCAATATTTTCTTATATGCCTTATATTTTAATTATTTGTGTACTATATAGAAATTGACTAGTTTTTCTTAGCCAATTTTCTATACTATGCCCAATATTTCTCAATATTGGGCATTGAAATGCTTATGTACCCCCAATACATATTCGTAAAGACCTATTGGGCTCTTCTCTAGACATGTAATTTTTTTTGGAATGTTAGATTATTCACCGCTTGGAATCATTCATCCTCGAATGACACTACACATCACTTTAAAGAAAGAAGGTTATTTTCGAAAACTTTTTAGCATACTTGAAACTTTACTCTTTGTGAATATCTGATTCACACTTACCTTTTAGGATTCATATTACTCAAAGCTTATCTGAAGCTTCACATTTGAGATTGAGGAACTTCCTTTACAATCACACTTAACTTAATGCACATCACAACTCATGCAACAAAAAAATTATGTCTACACTATACAAAAAGAGCAACATAAATGCAAGCATGAACTCGTTTTAACTCATATAGTGCAAGTGTAAGACACATATTTATGGACTTAGAACACCAAAAACACCTAACGCACCAAGATTTAAAGTTTCATTAACGAAATCGGACTAAGGAAGAGTATATCAACTCTCAAGAACTGAACAAGTGTGGGTAACGGTATTTCATATCGGCCTCGGCCTTCCATGTTGCTCCTTTAACAAGTTGATTCCTCCATTATATCTTTACGGTGGAAGCCTCCTTGTTTCTCAACCGTTTCACTTGGGGATATAGCATTTCAACGGAAACCTCTTCATAAGAAATGTTCTCATAGACTCCTAACCCCTTGATAAATGCTATGCCACCATAGACCATCGAAACAGGGTTGTAAGGTTTCAATTGCCAATTGAGTTAAATTTTAAATGTGATTTCAAGCATGGTTAATTCTATTAGATCACCATGAGTAACCTTATTAAGAACAATTATAGGGAAATATCTATATACTCTTTCTGCCTTAATAATGTCTCCTATGGGAGTACTCAGTAGAAGTGGTACATGTAAGATTTCAGGAAGCGAGTCACATTTATTATGTACAAAAGGAGTAACAAATGACATAGTGAATCTTTGATCAAACAATGCATACACATGATAAGAGAGACATGCAACGTACCAGTGACCACATCAGCTGACTTCTCTTTCTCTTCTCTACCTTTCAAAGTATAGAATCTTTTCCTCTTCAGAGGTTCGACTAGAGCAGTAGGATTAGGCTGAGGATGAGCATCTGTCCTGGCCTTATTCCTCATCAGTGGGAAGTCCCTGACCATGTGCCCACTCTCACCGTACCCACAGTAGATATTAGTACCTACCAGGCACTCACCTCCATGCAAATGGCCACACTTATGACATGACTTCCTATGACGCTGGGAATTTTCTTCATTGCCCTACTTGGCATTAGTGTTCTTAGAAAGAGTAGGATTACGTGAGTACTTGTGCCCCTTCTTGAACTTGGGCTTATCCCAAACTCAAAATGAATTATTACCATTGCTTTAACAGGACTGATCCTAGGCCATAGATGTCTTGCTCTCTCAATCTCTCTTTCTCTGAGAAATCTCCTCGAGCTGTTGTGCAGGTACCATAAACCTACAAAGGTCCATGTTATCATGCACCATGGATGCTTGACATTCATCCTCCAAATCCTCCGACACACCTGTCACAAACCTTCTCATCTCATCCCTACTATTGGACACCAGAGAAGAAGCATATTTGGAAAGATTAACAAACATCAAGAAGTATTCCCTAACTTACATAGCTCCCTAGGAATTCCTCAATCCTATCCTCTCTCTTTTAGGTGGGAAAGAACCTCTATGGGAATTCAGTCTTAAGAACGTCAAAAATAATGGGAACTACTCTTGGTGCTCGGCAATCTCGCCACATCTTGTGCAACACCTAGGCCACATCTTTAAGTTGGCAAGTAGCCAAATCAGTATTTTCCCCTTCATTAACACCAATAGCACAGAGAATCTTATGAACCTCATCCAAAAGCTCTTGGAGATCTTCATTACCCTTCGATCTTTAGTAGGCTGGAGAATTCATTGTAGTGAAGACCGTCAGTATCCTAGCCAGGGTACTAGCATGTGGGTTCTTTCTTTGAGCACCCTCTCTAGTGGCTTGCGCTGTGATAGCCTTTCCATGAGTAGTGATGGCTTGGGCCATCTGAACTAGTTCTTTTCTTACTTCTCCATCCGTCAGCGCAGCTGGGTTGACACACACTTGCACTCCAGCAGTTGGGGCTTGAGGATGAGATTGGTTGCCTCCAGCAGTTGCTTTTTTGACTCTTTTGCATGCATATCTCCTTATGTTCATTTTCTACACGTATACACAATAAGGAAATTATATGTTAGAATTACAAAAAATGCCAAATCTCTAAGAGGCACGATAATGAGTAGAAGAAGGGTAGTTTCTTATCAACACTTAGTCTCTAAGTCATGATTGTTGCACAGTTCACAACCATAAGTTAGAAACTACGTAGTGTAGTTGTTTTGATCTTTAGTTCCTAGGTAATTTAACCTCATACGCTTATACCAAGTTTGTCACATCCGGATTCTTGAATCCAAATGCAACCGCCGTCGTTAACCTCTCTGAGGTCGCAGACAAGACTCATCTTAGCTTTCATCACATTCATATAGTTAAATTTGTAGAAATTTAAATTTTTTTAAAACATAATGAAGTATACATATACTTCGTATATCTTCATCATATACTAATATTCTGGTAAGCTCAAATTTAAAACAAGCATCTCCAATTGAGGAATCAACTCAAATCAAAAGATCAATATATAATGTAATAGTTTTACAAAATGGCCTTAGTACAAAGCTTCAAAATAAACATCTAAAAAGAAATGCTTGGGAAAACATACAACTACCTATTTCTAAAAAAGTAGTCTACATAAATAAGTGTTGCACCCTCAAATATCAAGAGGACCTACCAAAGTTTGGAGAATGATGATCCAAACAACTTCAATGAGTCTTCAACCTTCTATGTGTACTGCACCGAAAAACATAATAATAGTATAGGGTTAGTACACACTTGTACTAAGTATGGGTGTATGCACATACATATAAGGACTATGCATGATAAAGGAAAAATCTCTTCTTATAACAACATGCCATTTTTGGAAAGTTACATCACTAGATTTACCAAATTCATTATTTCTTAATTATGGTGTGAATATGACGTATTTTAATGAATTCAGAGCACACAAATCTTTTTCTATATGAATACAAGACCTTAGAATTATCAACATAATTTTAGAAAAATTCGAGCAAAAATTTTCGATTTTGATGCCCCCAAACCCGAGAGCACCTTTCCCCATACTTAGCTTATTTTTCAGTCTTTTTCTTCCTATAGTTGTCTAGTTCAAAAATCTCCTTTGAAGTCATATTTTACAAACAAGTGCAATGATTCATTATAGTCCCATACCTATAATGAGTAATGTAAGTAATTCAAGAGATTAAGGAAATGAATTAGCTTCAATTTGGGGCATGGAATCTTCATAAACCTATCTTCAGTGACTATTCCTTTTATTGTATTATTGGTCTCATATATGAAGTCACTACAACTAAATCCTTTTTGGCTACGATCTTTTGACAATTATATAAAGTCAGTATAATCCAATCTCATATGGCTTGATCGTTTTCATAACATGAGGATTCATTATTGGCTATACCCTATACATATTGGAAACTTCATTCTTATCAACATTGACATTCATAAGTCTTATTTTCTTAGTTCGCCTTGAATTTACATCTCTTCTTTCTTGTTATCTTTTTAGAAAAGACTATAGCATTAAGATCATATGAAGTTACATGAAATCTAGTGTCTTTCCCACACCAAAAAAAGGTGATTCAGCGATCAAAGTGAATCCTAGATCATGCAAGTTAACATGAAATCCAGTGACTGCCCCACACTGAAAGGAGATGATTCACCGGCTTAAGTGAATCCATGTCAAGTGTTTACCCAACATCGAAAAGGGGTGGCTCACGACTAATATAAACCATGGACATTGTTTCGAACATTAATTGACAAATATAGCTAAACATGAAATCCGGTGTCTTCCCCACACCGAAAATAGGTTATCTCACTGGCCAAGGTGAGATTGAAACATACCTAGCTCTCTTATGTGGACTCCCTATGCTAGTTCCCATGTTGGCTAGAAATAGTTGTAATACTAGGAGATATTCAGAGACTCTTATCCACCATGGTGGAGACTCATCTCATGAGACTTACATTTGCAAGAAAAATCTCATAGCTAGTCTATCGGTTCTTTGCTCACTTTGTTTTATCTTCTAGTCTTTTAGAGTTGACTCAAACATTATGGAAGCTTGCTTCTAGATTGAGGTTAACTTACTCTATTGATGACTTGTCATTCCTTTCTTTACATTGATCAAATGTGAATTTATCATTACATAACAACTTTTGTATTAACGAGAGTTGTCTTACACATTCTAACACTATTCTTCGTGACTATCTTAACATACTATCTTAGGTGTAAATTAGAGTTGTCTCACATTACTTAAGCACCTTATTCTGGTAACTTTCTTAACTTAGACACTTTTTAATTATGTTAATACTAACTTTACATTCTTACGTTCATTCACTAGCTTAATATCATCACTTATAGACATTGAGAACTTTATTCAATGAAATACTTATGTTTATAAATATTTTGGTTAGGGCATGTTCGGACTTGTCCAAATTATTGGCATACCTTGGTTATGAAATGAATGATTTACATTGGTCATGCTTAATTTGGTATGGCTTACTCGTTGACCAATTCTATTACATATTTTGGAAATAATGTTGTAAGAAATTTTTTTGCATGAGCCAAACCTTCACTAAACACTTACACTTTTAGACTTTTATTGACTTACTAGAATGATTCAATGCTTGGTTTGGACAAGCTATGAAGTTGAATTGGCATTGTAGATTCATTTACTAGCTTTGATTCTTTACAAAAGTTATTACTATCTATTCAATGCTATTACGTTCACAAGTTTGTGTTGATAGGGTATGTTGGGACTTCTCTTATTGATTTGAATACCCTCTGTTATGAGTTCATTGATGTAGAGATTGATATGACTCTACATGATTTGGAAGTAATATGATTGGACATAGTTTTGCTAGCCAATTTGTTGGCATAAATCACAATTTCACTAGTTACTTGTCATACCATTATCAGTAGCCATACCAATTACTTCATAAGTACATTATAATTTATATTGTCCAATTCTTTTCATTATTAAAAAATAACATTATATGCCAATTCCATTCAACTTTTTGTGCAAAACATTGTTAACCAATTTATTGGTATGAACAAAACTTTACTTGAACTATTATGATTATGTTATCACTAACAAATTAATTAGTTTCATTTATGTAATATATTTATCCCTCAGCATGTACAACTTATAAATTTAACATTTTAACTGTAAATAAACTTCATAGCCGATTCATAGTAACATCCTATTCTTGGAACACAAGTAAACATTATATCATTCGTTAATTCGTGTAACTAACCCTCAAATTATTTGAATTCAATATATAGATCTCATTATTAATTAAAAATCAAGATATTATAAAATTAGTTAGCACCATATGCCAACAACATGTTCATGATTACATCTGTATACCTAAAAATAAAAAACAAGGATAACTACGGAGATGGACGTTCAACAATATCATTAGGGAACAACACTAGTTTTGAATTCATGCATTCTAATGTTTGAAAAGTCTCTTGGAGAGATAATTCCATTATAAATAACCCATACCTTATATAGAATTAAATCTAATGAATATCACATTGCACGAAACCTTGAAGAAAACCTTGAAAATGCCTAAGAGACTCGAGAGAAACTTTCTTTTTTTCATTTTCGTTTGCCCAATGTTTTGGTCGTGAATTTTTCCACTGTTCCAACGTTAGTGTAAGCATTAGGAACTTATATTGTCTCATTCTAATTAGTATTATTAAGTAAATTAAATAAATTAATTAACTAAATACTAAAAAGCCCCTCCTAGATTGACTAAAAATAGGAAAATATAAGACTTTGTCAAATATGAAATTTTTCATAATAATTTCGGCCTTGATTTTGAATTTTTCCTTAATTGACTAATTCATTAATTTATTTAATTAAGGGACCTCGGGTAATAAAAAAAGTACCCCTAAATCATTGAAACCATAACTAGCCCTTTTAGACCATCCTAGGTTAAGTACTAGGTTGATGAGTTATACAAGGTTGGTTTAAGGATTTCGATTTAACCATTTAATTTAATTAATTAAATAACTAATTTAATTAATTAGGTAATCTAGGGTAATTAATAATGTAACCTTAAGTTGTTAGTATCATAACTAACCTTTGGACCATCCTAGGTTATGTACTAGGTTGTCTCTTTACAAGTTACTAGGATAGTGTTACCCAATTAAGTGTTAGGTTATCGGGTGTACTAGATAATTTGTTTTCGTTTGTCCTGAATTACTTAGATAGTTAGGTCAGTTACTTAGAGTCTAGATTTAGTTAGAGAGCTAGGCCCCATACGGTTGAACCATTCTGCATGGCTTCCCCCTAACTACCCTAACCAAATTTGGTTAGGGTGGTCCCCTTCTTGGTTGTTTCTCCCCATGTGCTTGCACATGTGTTGCTTGTACTTTCCTAACAAACTATACTTGATGGTTCATTTGGAATGTTTACTCATTGTCCAAAGGATACTCACTATGATACCTACGCTTGACAGTTTGATGCCTCGTATCTAACGTGTTTAATTAAGAATAAAGTTTGTTATCTTAGGTTATTAATTGAAGGTACATTTCTTATTCAAGCTCATTAATACTTAGAAAAATTGGCTAACAGCCTTCAAGCCAATATTTTCAAATATGCCCAATATTTAGCTTATTTGGGTACTATATTAAAATTGGCTAATACCCTTTAGCCAATTTTCTATACTATGACAAATATTTGTCAATATCGGGCATTAGAATGCCATTTTACCGCCAATACACATTTTTAAAGACATATTCGGGTCTTTACTAGACATGTAATTTTTTCCGGAATTAGTATCCACAACATGGGAACATTCGTCCCTGAATGTCGCTATATATCATTTTAAAATAAAGAGGGTGATTTTCGAAAACACTTTAGCATACTTGAAACTTTAGTCTTTGTGAATATGTGATTCAGACTTACTCTAGATGATGCATATTACTCAAAGCTTATCTGAAGCTTCATATTTGAGATTGAGAAACTTTTTTTTCAATCACACTTAACGTAATGACCATTACAACTCATGCAACAAAAAAATCATGTCTACCCTATACAAAAAGAGCAAAAAAAAATGCAAGCATGAACTCATTTTAACTCATATAGTGCAAGTGTAAGTCACACATTTATGGATTTAGAACACTAAAACCGCATAATGTACAAAGATTTATAGTTTCATTAACAAAATTGGACTAAGGAAGAGTATATCTACCCTGAAGAACTTAACAAGTGAGGGTAAAAGGATCTCATGTCGACCTCGGCCTCCCAAGTATCTCCCTCAACAAGGCGGTTCCTCCATAATACCTTTACGATGGAAACCTCCTTGTACCTCAACCATTTCACTTGGTGATCTAAAATTTCAATGGAAACCTCTTTGTATCAGATTCTAACCCATTAGATAACATCTAGTTGGCTTTAAGATTAGAATTATTTGGCTCATTCGAGTTGAACCACGCCCTTCCCATTTCATTTGGCAACTGAAACCTTACTACCCTTTTTCGATGGTCTAGGGTACCACAGCATCTATAAAGCCAATCCATACCCAAAATGATTTCAAAATAAATCATGGTTAGTTCTATTTGATCAATATGAGTAAATTTATTGGGAACAGTATATTGGGCAATCCCTATGTACTCTTTCTTCCCTAGTAATGTCTGCTATGGGAGTACTGACAAGAAGTGGTTCATGTAAGATATCATGAAGCGAGTCACATTAACTTGTTACTAAAGGAGTAAAAAATGAAAAAGTGGATCCTGGATCTATCAATGCATACAAAGGAAAAGAGAAGACATGCAACATACAAGTGGCCACATCAGCTTACTTCTCTTGCTCTACTCTACTATTCAAAGCATGGAAATTGTTCCTCTTGGGAGGTTCGGCTGTAGCAGTAGTATTAGGTTGAGGCTGAGCATCTTTGCTGGCCTGTTTCCTCATCTGTGGGCAGTCCCTGACCTATTGCCCACTCTTGCTGCACCCATAGTAGATATTAGTACCTACCAGGCACTCACCTCCATGCAAACGAACACACTTATCACTCAGCTTCTTATCACCCTGCTTTTTTATCATTGACCTCCTTGGAATTAGTGTTCATAGAAGGAGTAGGATTACATTAGTGCTTGTGCCCTTTATTAAACTTGGGCCTATCTCGAGCTCCAAATGAATTAGTCCATTACTCAAACTTGAGATATCTGAGGACCTACATTTCTTACTCTCTCGGTGTCACTTTCTTCAACAACTCTCCTCAACTTGTTGTGCATGTATCATCAACATACCAAGGTCAATGTTATAAGAAACATGGCATCCATACATTCCTCCTCCAAATCCTGCGACACACCAGTCACAAACCTGCTAATCCCATCCCTACAATTAGACACCAGTGAAGAAGCATATTTGAAAAGCTTAACAAACTCCAAGTTGTATTCCCTAAATGACATACCTCCTTGTTGTATTTTGATGAATTGCTCAAGCCTAGCCTCTCTTTATTATCACGGAAAGAATCACTCTAGAAAAGTATTCTTAAGAACTTCCCAAGTAATGGGAACTTCTCCTGGAGCTTGACCATCTCGCAACATCCTGTGTAACACCTGAGCCAGATCTTTGAGTTGTTAATTCGCCAACTCTTTCTTTTCCGCTTCATTAACATCAATAGCACATATTATCTAATGAAAATCATCCACAAATTCTTAGGGATCCTCATTAATCTTGGACCCGTAGTTTGGAGGATTCATTCTAATGAAGTCCATCAATCTTCTAGCCATGGTACTAGCATGTGGGTTCTCCCTGGGAGCACCCTCTCTAGTGGCTTGGTCTGTGATAAAATATGACTGAGTAGTGATGGCTTGGTCCATCTGAACTAGTGCTTCCCTTACTTCTCCATCCTTCAACGCAGCTGGGTTAACATGCACTTTCACTCCAGCAACTCGGGCTTGAGGAGGATCTTGGTTTCCTCCAGCAGTTGCTTCTTCAACTCTTCTGCCTATATTTCTCCTTGTGTTGATTTTCTACAAGTATACACAAGAATTTTGATGCTAGAATGGCACAATAGGTCAAAGATCTAAACGATACGATAAAGAATAGAAGAAGGAAAGTTTCTTATCATCACTTTGTGTCTAAGTCGTGATTATTGAGCGCTTCACAACCATTAGTTAGAACGTACGTAACGTGGTTGTTTTGAGCTTTAGTTCCTAAGTAATTTAACCTCATGCGCTGATACCAATAAAGTGAAAGTTTCCTAAGCATCACATAAACTTATATTCAAAAGTGTGGTGCGCTTCACAATTACGAATATGAACCTAAGGTTTTCACATCTGGAAATACACCCTAGAGGTAACCTATGTCGTCGTCCTTTATGAGTACTAAGACTAGCCTTTTAGGTTACATCATTACATTCATAGGCCAAATTTAGTGGAAATTTATAACTTTTTATTACTTCTACATTGAGTTTTACATAGACCTCTACATATACGTAATAGACATATATCGAGTATACATAGACCTTTCTTATAACAAGATTACATAGTCTTCTACTTTTATTGCACATAAATATATAGAATATAACATAGTCTCAAAATAGTTATCTCATCTCATAACCATCTAATAAGATTATATCAAATTTGGCCTAGCCATACATCAATGAAACAAGACCACATATAGGTCATACCACATTTAATATCCAAATGAGAAGGAAAGAGATATAAGAGTCTTAATATAAAAAATCCTTCGTAGCTTCATATTGGAATTGCCCTCGGGAAATGAGGACCTACCCTACTCTGATGATAAAGTATTCCAAGTCTTTTTCAAAGTCGTCTCCAAAATTCCTTCAATGGCCAGAACCTAAAATATTTTGGAAAAGGGCGAAAATGGGGTTAATGCACAACTTTTACTATGTATGAGACAATATTCACACAGATCTTGAAATAATACTTTGAAAAGGGACATTTCATAATGGTATGGAATTTAGTTTGAAAAGATTTATGCATATTCAATAAGACCATATCAATAAATTAGACACACTCATTCAGTAAAAAACATGTATACATAAGACAACCAAAACAAAGCATGGTCAACTTAATGAAAATATCAATATACTTTACATATATAATAATGATAACACTAATCATAAAGCGATGACTTCAACAAGCATGAATAAAAGTACACATCATCATAACCAAAGTAAGACAATTACCCATTAACCCTTATCAAGTCAAAAAGTGCAATGACAAAGTAAAGCCCCATAATTTTACTCAATGAATCACATAAAATTGCATTTAAGTGTATATATCATTACACCTTAACAATATAGACCAACACATATTCATAAGTGAAATAATTCAATATATATTATGAACAATGTGCAAGTTCATCATACACATATCATATACCATCATAAACATACTCATACATAAGAATATTATCCCAAGACTTCCCTCAAGTCTAACTGGTGCAATGTTTAAGTAGTCTCATACCCCTACCTAAACTAAGCTAAACCCCTTAGGTTATCTTAGTTAGAGTTCATTCATTTAATTCATTTTACCTTTTGGGAACATCTTTCCCTAACCTACATATACCACATGAGCTTATATGGAATCCAGTGTCAGGGAACCCTACACTGAAAGGAGGCGGACTACTTGCCAAGGTAGTATCAAAACATGAATATAACAACTGCGTAGATCCGCTAGTTAGTGTTTCTATGCAAGCAACATAGTTCATGAATTAGGAGATATAATTGGGACCCTTTTTATACTACCTGGATTAAAGTCTCCAAACTCAAGAGTACATAAGTGATCTACCTTCCCTATGTGGGAAGTACACTCCTCGCTCAATTCACTTGATGCCAAGCTAGAGTTCCTTTTTGAAATGTTTTTAAGCCTTTATTATCAATCATACCTCATTTTAAGTTATAGGTTCTTACCCTTTTATTATCATCATCATCATACATCAATAAGAATTGCACAAATATAATCCTTTAATTACAATTCATACTAGTGAGGCTAGCGCATTTACATTTCACATTGGTAAATCATTCACCATCCTTATAACATTAGATATTATCCAACACCTCATAAAACATAGTAAAAAAATTTCAATTCAATATCGTACCACCCTATCAGTCCTAATACAAGGCATACTCAAATGCAACATCATGACTTAATCACAATTAACATAATTTGAAGTAAAGCATAGGGATCTTAAGACTTAGCAAGTCTCCTTCATAATTTATCATCAAGGTCTTACCATCAACCCTTAATTCAACCCAACTAGGGTATAAAATCATCATAATTCATTCAACAACATTATAACAAGGCTAAAAGAATCAATACATTATAATTCAATACTAGTTCATAGCTTAAGACAAAAAACCATTTATCAAAGTCATAAATCTAATTAAAATACTCAAGAACTAGCATGATAAGACTATAATTAACTCTAATTAATTCATGGTTTCTATATTAACATTATTTAGTAGTTATTCTACTAATAATCAAGTCAATTGAATGAACTTACACAATTCATATCAACATCATCACCTAGGGTTAAGAGGTAAGGGTCATCTACTTCAAACTAGACCAATCCATAAAGATATATAATAATTAAATTAGAATACATGTTAATATATTCATAATATCTAAAATATATCATAAAAAATCAATTCATAACATAAAAGTTGAGATTGGAAAAGACCCACTTGAAAACAAAACTTTTGAAATCAATTGATGGAACTCTTTGGGTAAAGAGGTCTAAAAGTTCAAAGTGATTATATACCTTTGTAATTGATGAATATTTATGGTGAAAATTCCCCCCTTGATCCCTTAAACCCTCCCCTAGATTGGTCTTCAATGTATTTATTCACTAGAGAGTGAAAGAAGAGAGAAGGAAGAGTGTTTGGGTTTGTGAGTTATGAGAGCTTAGATTAGTTTAATGGGGTTGAGGTCTTTGCATGGGATACTAATTAAATAAATTATACTCTTTGAACCCCCAAAAAATACCTAATCCCTCAATTAAATAATTAGAAAAAACTAAGAACATGCAGCAAATTAAGGCCCTCACACACGAGACCTCGACCAACGGTCCGAATGGAAGTCAATGACTCATGCCCTTTTCCATGCTACACTTGATTGATGAGTTTATATACATGCAAAAATAGTCCTTTCAATAATTTATCTAAGTTATGCTCTAAGGATGGTATTGACACCCTGTCCATCCAAACCCGCTTCGTCTACTCTCCTTTTGAATGCACACTACTCAGGCAATGCTTTTGGCCCCAAAACAAAAGGGTCCAACACAAGGGACCTTGGTTGGTCCTTGGGGAGTCGTACCCGTATGTTTTGACTATGAATCAGATTAAACACGTGTTATAAACACTTGCACTGATTTTCCTAATTTTCCGACTTCTAAAAGCTAGTGAAATAGGCTAAGGCACACAGGGACTCCTTGAACTAATTTCCAGACGTCATGGATGTTCATGGATGTTTTGGTTTATACATTTCCTAAATGACTTATATTCATTAAATGGACCTTAAAACGTTGCCTACACCCTACTACACTAACATTAGGCTCCAGAACACGTCCTCAATTTTCAAAGTGTTACACTTCTAAGTCACTCGAACCCACATTATCACTCTACAAGGTAAGCACATTATTTTCATTTCTAGCACGAAGCCTATCATGAGATTCCAATACATACAAGGCACTTAAGAAGCAGTACGCACAAAATAATGCAACCTTTGAAAAATTCACACACCTAGAAGGGCCACATGCATATTTAGATAGTCATTACACTTCTTCAAAGCATTTCATGTCTAAGCCATATCAGTAGAGTATCATCATACAATACCATATATCAACACATTATTCCAAAAGGGGACTCATTTTAACCATAACAACTTTTAAAAATCTATAACAATATCATAACATAAATTTTCAAATAACATGTTATTTCTTATAAATCGCATATATATACATAAATGGCATCACATCTACATATATCAAAGTTCACCTTCACACATACTCATCAAACCATCAAACCAATATAAGCATCAAAACTTACCTTTTGTCCCTTAAGCATAGTGATACCATCTAATACAAGCAATCACATCAAAAACAACACCGGACAAGAAAACATAAGATATAGATTTTATAGAGTTTAAATTCTATGGTTCAATACGAGAATAGTGAAGAAGGAAAACTCTATCTTCCAATACCTCTCTCTCATAGATGTGTTGCGACTCACCACAGATTAAAGAGACTCTACTAGATGTGGCAACATGAGAATTTGGACCCTAAAACTACTTTTATAACCTCGTACTTTGATACCACGTTTGTCATTATCTGGGAGCACCCCCTAGAAGTAAAATGGAGTACTTGACCTCTCGGAGGTCTTATACAAGCCTATAGTTATCATTCATCACATTGTTATAGGTAAATTTAGCGGAAAATTTAAAACATTTCATAGCATATCATATGCTTATTCATCACTTTCGTTAATATCAAAATATCATAAGTACATTGTTAGACTCTAAGTCTCTAGTCCATCTTAGACTCAAACATCATAAGAGTACATTAGAGACACGTCCCTTTTAACATAAAATCATAATCTAAACTAATACATGACATTATAAAAACTCAACATAGGATATCCTTGAGATTAGGAAACAAATATCAAGCCCTTCACCTTAGAGACATCATGTAAGCATCCATAACCTACACTTTGCTTAAAAAGGTGTTAGTACGAATTCACTAAGTACGACGACCATGCAAACACATGCATTTAAAATCTAATTTGAAACCATGCATCATGTCCTTTTGTGAAAACTTTAAAAAATTTCATACAATTCCCATATATATTTTAGGCATAAACAATAGTCATAATATCACATAAGCCACAAATTAAACTTAAGGCATAATCACACTAAACACCTTCCATTTACAGAAAGCTTTTTTTTTTCGTTTTTACAGTAAACTCTCTTTCTTCTGAACTCCTTAATTTCCTAAGTAACCCTCTAGTGATATGTGGTCAATCTATAGATAATGTCCCATTACACTATCCATACTCAATCATCACCTTAAGACCAGTAGGTATTCATACATACAACCCTCATTAATCAGCACATGCATTCAAAGAACCATTTCATATAATAACATATATACATCTTAATAAATCAAAATACATTACGGACCACATAGAAGAACTAATTACATAAAAAACTTCATGAGAGTAGCTATAAATATCATTGTAAGAGGCATTAGTGAATTTATAGCATATTTAGACTTCACTTCACTTAAATATCATAAGACCTTACTTATAATCCCATTCTAATCCTACCACTACATTGTACATGTGAAGCCTCATGACCTCACACATAGTTAATAAACTCATCAATACACTAAAAGAATATCATTTACTTCATACATTAACAAGGTATGTAAAGTCAACTTTATACATGCCATGTGGGACCTTCATCATACAGTAAATAAGACCCACATTTTATATGCAGGGTAGGACCACATCATGTAGACTCATTAGGACTCATAACATGCATATCATCACAGCAAGTAGACGTCACTACAATGTAATTGATAAGAAACATAAATATATAGATATACATTAGAACACTTTCCTAGAACTCCCTTCAAGAGCTACTTTTACAATGCATAGGCAAATTATAATTTACTCAACTACACTAAGAAACATCCCTTAGGTTATCCTACTTAGGTATCCTTTAATTTATTTCCATTATCCATTCTACTATACGGAAACTATAGATTTAACGGACATTAAGAAAATAGATGCTAAACATGGAATCCGGTGTTGTTGAACCTCAAATTAAAAAGAGGTGATCTAACTTGCAAAAAGTAGAACATTACCATATAACTAGCATATAAGGTTATCTCACTTTATACATTATACAGGGGAAATCATAGTTTATGGAACTTTGAGGCATATATGGAAATATCACTCATACCCTTAGGGCCCATGAGGTTATCCATCTCATGAGGACTACTGTAATACTCCAGAAGAATAAACCCTAATCTAGAACATAACATGATAGTATAATAGTTGTAACACTTATTTAAATTTAAAGTTAATACATATTTATCATTCAGGAAGTTTTACAATCAAAATGTCACAGAACGTCCATGACGTCTAGAACTAGTTCAAGAGGTGCTAGTGTGCCTTAGTCTAATTGACAAGTTTTAAAGAGTAGGAAAATGACTGAATTTGGTTAAAAGTTGTCTAACACATATTCGAGATGGTGTATTGTTGAAACATCCAAGTAAGATATCCAAAGGACAAACCAAAGGGTCCTTGAGGAGGACCCTTTTTTTTCCCTAAAATCATTAAAAATACAATGCCATCGACGATTGCCAACCGAAGAGGTGTATGCCAAGAGATGGGGTGTCGATATTCAGTTAGACATTTTTGCCAAAGGTCAATTTTGACAACTCTCTGCAAAAAACACGGCCCTGTAGGACGGTTGGTCCCAAGGTTCGTCGACTGATCTATGACCCGTAGGTCGCGATCTCATAGGTCAAGGTCACTAGTTTCTGCCACATTGTAGGTTAGTCAATTAAATTATTTTGTTGGTTATTTAATTATTTATTTGTTAAGGATTGTCGAATTAATTTAGATAATGACTTTTATAAACACCCTAAACCTAATTAAACTAAACCCAACTTTCATAATTTCCAAAATCCAATTTCTCTTCATTCTCTCTTCTTTCTCTCTCAAAAAAAACCCCATAGAAGACAAATAAAAGGAGGGTTCGGTCATTAAAAAAACTAATTTTATCCATCAATATTCTTCAATAAACATAGTTTGGGATTCCATTCATCTTTGGTTCCTCCAAAATGATTTCAGAAATGTGAGTTCGAGTGAGTTTTCTTCTATTACAAATTTGACTTTCTAAATTGCTTTGTTTATGATTTATTTAGATAATTGATAGTACATT
Source organism: Solanum peruvianum (assembly GCA_027705065.1). Lineage (NCBI taxonomy): Eukaryota > Viridiplantae > Streptophyta > Magnoliopsida > Solanales > Solanaceae > Solanum > Solanum peruvianum. Next base: position 21,799,154 of record JAKWJD010001756.1, on the reverse strand, counting down.
ATGATGTGTTGTAATTAAATTATACTAGTTATTTCTGAATGAATCCTTCTTGTGAAGTAGATCATGAATTTGATCTAAGTCCTTAATCCTAGGTTATGATCTAGTGATGACTTGTTACGAGTGGTTCAATTGACTTCATTATTGTTTTATTTAATGTTGTTTGACCATATGACACCCACTGTTTGGTTGAATTTGATTTTTGAGGGTAATGATGACTTTAGAAGGAGATTAGGGAAGTTTTATGATCTCAATCCTTTATTTAATTATGATTATTTGTGCTTAGTGATGAAGTTATACTAAACTATACCTTATGATAAGATTGATTAGGATGTCATGATGTTGAATTGGAATGTCTTGAATTATGACTTGTTAGTTGTTGGCTATGATGTAATGATATAAGGATGGAGATGACTTACCTTTGTGCCTTATTATTATGTTATTCTGTAAATGATCGAACCGCAAATGTGCGAATTGTAATGAAAAGACATTCATGCAATTGCTATTGAGCTTTGACAATGATTATAAAAGGTATAGCCTCTATGACCTAATTTTATCTATGATTATTAATAAAGATTTAAAGACATTTCAAAAGGGACTCTACCTTAGCAACGAGTGAACCAGAGTGAGGAGTGTCCCTTCCCACATAAGGAAGGTAGGATCCCAAATGTTCTTATGAAATTGAAGACAATAAACATGTAGCATACAGAGGGTCCAAACTACATCTCCTGGTTCTTGAACCATGTCTCCCCCATGCAAAAACATGCTAGTGGATCGACATCGATGCTATGTTCATTTTTTGTACTACCTTGGCAAGTAGTCTGCCATCTTTCTGTGTAAGGTTCCATAACAACGAATTCCAAATTAGCTTATGTGGTCTATGTCAATTAAGGTAAGATGTCCCCAAAGGTAAAATGAAGTAATGAATTGAACTCTAACTAGGTTGACCTAAGGGGTTTAGATTAGTCTAGGTAGAAGTCTGGGACTCTACCTATCTATTTCACTTGTTATCCTTGACTGAAGTCTTAGAAAGATGTTTTGATGTGCTTATAAATGTAAATGATTTATATATGTTAATTTTACATATTAATGACACTATGTGATATTGTTTTTACTTATGAACATATGATTGGTATCTATTTCTAAAGTATGATGATGCTTACTCTTAGTGATATAGTATGTGAAGTTGGGCATTGCTCTTGGTTCTTATTTGGTATACTTTATTGACTTAGGTTATAGGGCCTTACTTTTTTATTGCACTAATGGACTTAGCGGGAGTGTATGTGTGATGGTCTTGCTTTTGTTATGACATTATGAACTCTTATATTTGATTGTTGATATTATAATTTGATTATAGAGTTGTCTTCATTATGTGCTCAATTATGTTGACATGCATGTTGACTTGACTAGATTTGGTATTGATGGTCTTGTGATGTACATGGTCTTTACTTAATGAGGTGTGATATTGACTTGTATTGGTTCGTGAATGCGCATAATACTTTTGAATGTAAATTAGTATTCATTCTTGAAATTTCCCTTTTGTAGCATAATTTCTATGTTGTGTGTGCGTATGATTTCATACTTAGTACAAGTGATGTCCTAACCCCATTTCTTCCTTTTCCCAAACATTTCAGGTTCCGATCGTTGAAGGGTTCGTGATGACTTTTAAAGAGGACTGAGATCCTCATCCTCCATGTTGGATAGGTCCTAACCATTTCAAGGACAATGCCACTCTCTAGCATTGGATGTTTATTAGTCTAAAAGACATTTTTTTCATTCTCTTTCGTTTGAGTACTATGATTGTATAGCCTATATATGGCTTTTATTGTATTGAGGTATGAGCTATGCCCAGTTGTTATATTATTGTTTAGATTGTTTAATAGGACACATCAATCCTACTATGTTATGCCTTTTATATATTTAGTGCCATAAAAGTAGAAGACTATGTAAACTTCTTATACGAAAGGTCTATGTATACTCGATATGAATATATTATGTGTATGAGAGAGGTGTAAGTAAACCTCATGATGGATATAGAGGCACAATTTTAAATTTTCCGCGTTTTTAACCTATGAATGTAATGAGGAATTCTAATAGGCTAGTCCTAGTCCTCTCCAAGAACGACAAGACCGGTCATGTCTAGGGGGTGCTCCCTGATTTGACAAACTTAGTATCAGCGCATGACGTTGAACTTCCGTCGAAATGATACTCGTTAAACCACTTATATGTAAATTCTTATTTATAATTGTGCAGCGCGCCACATTTATGAATGAGATACTATGTGATGCTAAGAAATTGTCATGTTCTTGTATTCCTATGTTGTGCCTCTAGAGTGTTAATGTGTGATTTCACCTAAACATCTTATCCTGGTTATAGGTATGATTACTCGAAGAGCAGTTATTTTACAACAAAGGAGCACCCCATTGTCGTAATTGAAGTCGTCATCCTCATCGAGGACTATTACTAGCCTCTTAGATTACATCATTACATTCATAGGTTAAAATGCAGAATATGTAAAAACAATTATCTTTCATCAGGTTTACATAGACCTCTCGCATATACGTAATATATTTTCATATAGACCATACATAGATCCTTCCTATAAGAAGATTACATAGTCTTCTACTATATATATATATATATACATACAAATATATATAACATAGTATTAAAATAGGTTGTCTCATATCATAACTATCAAAACATGAGTATAACAACTCGGCATAGCCCATACATAAAAAATAAGAACCACATAAAGGATATACAATCTATAGTACTCAAATGAAAAGGAATGAAATATAAGTCTTAAAACTAAAACAACATCTGTAACGACCTGTTTAGTCGTTTTGAGCAGCAAATTTTAATTCTGGAAAAACTGGCAGAGACGACGGACCCCACGACGGACCGTCATGGGCACGACGGACCGTCGAGGGGGTCTCGTTTCAAAACACTTAAAAATTAGAAATTTGGGTGCTGAAATCGACTCTCTGAACTTCGTGACGGAATGGCAGGACGGACCGTCACAGGCGTGACGGACCGTCACAGATTCTTTAGTGGAAATTGAGTCTCTAAACTCTGTGACGGACCTGCAGGACGGACCGTCGCAGGCACGACGGGCCGTCACAGGTTGCGTAATCCCAGTCTAGGTCGGATTTCTTTTTAAGTTTTAAAGGGGCGTTTCAGACTATTCCTGCTATAATTATGAATTTCGTGGGTTAATATTAATAACTCAAATTCTTGGGGGTTAAAAGAGATAACCTTGAGTTAATTAGTGGGTTAATTCCTCATCTTTTATACTTAATTATATGCTATTAGGGTAAAATAAAGAGGGTTTGAATAAGAAAAATAAAAAGAATAAAGAGAGAGAGAGAGAGGATCGATCGAACGAGAAAGAGGAGAAACGAAGAGGAAACAAAGCTTTGGGAAATTGCTTGCTTGATCAAAATTCTTCGGTGGAGGTAGGTTATTGTTTTGATACTATTCGTAGTAAACTCTTAATAGCGAATGATATGTATTGGTAGTATTGTAAACCCTGCTATATGCTTAATTGTATGCTTGCATGATTGTGATTTATAATTGTGATAAAATAAGCATGATGAAGCTATTGAATCCCAAATCTTGAAAAACTCTAATCTCTTTGTTAATGATGATGCGTTTGTGTAAGAGAAGGCTTGATGAACTAAAGTAATGAGATTGATGATGCCTTGGTATAAAAGAAGGCTTGATGACCGAATATAATGAGATTAGTGGGGCAGGTGTCACGAACCGACACGTATAATTAGGGGATCAGAGTGTCACGTTTTGACACATAGAATTAAGGGATTGGGTGTCACGAACTGACACGTAGAATTAGGGGATCAGAGTGTCACGTTCCGACACATAGAATTAAGGGATCGGGTGTCACGAACCGACACGTAGAAGTAGGGGATCGGAGTGTCACGTACCGACACATAGTAGTAGGGGATCGGAGTGTCACGTAGCGACACAAGAGGACTAAAGATAATGAATCTGGAAAGATGTTAATATACTCAATCTAATGAACCTAATTCCCAAATGAGTATGGTATTGAGGCTTGAGTCCTCATGGATGAACTTGGTGGTACTTATTGATGATTATAGTACTTGTTGTTGCTACATGTTGAGTATTTTAGTTGATTTATGATATTAACTGATATATATGTTTTCTATTTTGAGTTGGCCGATGATACCTACTCAGTACTTGTGGTTTGTACTGACCCCTACTTGTATGTTTCTTGCTTTGTTATATGTGGAGTGCAGCAAACGTACCGTCGTCTTCAACTCAACCGCAATTCTAGCCAGTCTTCATTACACCGGATTTCAGGGTGAGCTAATGCTTCTAGCTTGGACTGGATCTCCTTCTTCATGTCTTGATGACTTGAAGTTCCGTCATACACTAGCTTTTATTTATTTTAGCTTCTTAGATACTTTTAGATTAGTAATTTAAGGATAGATGTTCTTGTGATGATGACTTCCAGATTTTGGGGATAATAATAGTTGTTGAGTTTTTAGATGTTATTAATTGATTTTCATTAATGAGCTTAAGTCTTCCGCATTATATTCTGTTATTACATTGAAATGTTGGGTTTTGTATTGGTTGGTTCGCTCACATAGTAGGGTAAGTGTGGGTGCCTGTCGCGGCTCAGTTTTGGGTCGTGACATACTTGGTATCAGAACATTAGGTTCGTTGGTCTCATCACACAAGAACGAGTCTAGTAGAGTCTTAAGGAACGGTAGGGGGACACCTTTACTTTTCTTTGAGAGGCTATAAGACTTTAGGAAAATTCCATTCTTTCTTTCTTTCTTTCGTGCTATTACTTGGATCCAATTGGTATCGAGGTGATACAAATTGGTATCCAACCATCTTCACTCTATTTCGCAGATGGTTAGAACTAGAGCAACGACTGCACCAACACCAACACCGGCAAGACAAGAAGCGTCTGAGCCAGCCACTGGGGCTGTATCTCGAAGAGGAGTAGTGGCGAGAGGCCGTGGAAGAGGCCGTGGGAGGACGTCCTCTAGAGGAAGAGGACAAGTACCTAGCCCACCTGGTACTAGGGCGGTGACTCCTCCACCAACTGAGGAAGTGGTAAGAGAGGGTGAGGAAAGGGAGAATGAACAAGTACAGAATGAGGGATTGCCACGCCAACCTATCCCAGAGATGATCAATCAGGTTCTTGCTTATTTTAGCGGGTTATCTGATCAGGGCAAGACACCTCCAGTGTTTTCTGCACCAGCACCTCAGGTTCCGGAGGTACAACATGCAGCTACTGTGGCTCCCCGCATGGATGCCTCTTTGGAAATAGGCACGTTTCCTCGTCTGACTATAGGGCCTATAATGACAAATGATCAGCATGAACTTTTCAGTAAGTTCTTGAAATTGAAACCTCCAGTCTTCAAGGGTGCTGAATCTGAGGATGCTTACGATTTTCTGGTTGACTGTAATGAGCTACTACACAAGATGGGTATAGTAGAACGGTTTGGTGTTGAGTTCGTGAGTTATCAGTTTCAAGGAAACGCCAAAATGTGGTGGCGGTCACATGTTGAGTGTCAACCAACAGAGGCACCACCTATGACTTGGGCATCATTCTCTAGCTTGTTTATGGAGAAGTATATCCCCTGGACTTGGAGGGATAGGAAAAGAGATGAGTTCTTGAGCCTAGAGCAAGGTAGGATGTCGGTTACTGCATATGAGGCTAAGTTTCGTGCATTATCCAGGTATGCCACCCAACTTTGTTTCAGTCCACTAGAGCGGATTCGCCGTTTTGTGAAGGAGTTGAGGTCAGAATTGCGGATTTAAGCCTTACAGGTAGCGGCTACGGCAAAATCCTTCCAAGAAGTGGTAGACTTCGTGATAGAGGTGGAAGGAGTGAATCCAGATGACTTCACCACGACATAGACATCAAAAAGGTTTCTAAAGGGAGGTGATTTTAATGGTTCTTACTCTAGAGGACAGGGTTCAGGAGGTTACTCAGTCCGACCAATTCAGTCTTCACTACAGACTTTAGTTGGGGGTCCACCTCAGACCGGTCAACACTTCTCTGAGAGGCCTATGCTAGACTCCAGAGAGTGTTATGGATGTGGGGAGACTGGACATATTAGGAGGAATTGTCCAAAACAAAGTTATAGACCCCCAATAGCTAGGGGTAGAGGTGTTCATGGTAGAGGCCGTTATTGTGGATGACGTGGTGGTCGAGGTAATGGTGGTCACCAAAACGGACGGGGTGATGGGCAAACTGGAGCCACTACAGCACAACATGGTAGGGGCAACGGGCAGACAGGCGATAGGGCCCATTGTTACGCTTTCCCTGGGAGATCTGAAGCCGAGACATCTGATGCGGTTATCACAGGTAATCTTTTGGTTTGTGATTGAATGGCTTCTGTATTATTTGATCCTGGCTCCACGTTTTCATATGTATCTTCTTCATTTGCTACTGCTCTTAATTTACCTTGTGAATTGCTTGACATACCTATTCGTGTGTCTACTCCGGTGGGTGAGTCTGTGATAGTTGAAAAAGTATATAGGTCTTGTTTGGTGACTTTTGTGGGGAGCAACACTTATGTAGATTTGGTTATCTTAGAAATGGTTGACTTCGATGTGATTGTGGGTATGACTTGGCTTTCTCCAAATTTTGCAATCTCGGATTGTAATGCTAAAACTGTGACGTTAGCCAAGCCTGGGACAAATCAGTTAGTGTGGGAGGGAGACTACACTTCCACTCCGGTTCATATCATCTCCTTTATTCGTGCCAAGAGAATGGTTAGTAAGGGGTGTTTAGCTTTCTTGGCACATCTCAGGGATGACACTACCCAAGTACCTCCAATTGAGTCGGTTTCGGTTGTCCGTGAGTTTCTGGATGTGTTCCCTGCAGATCTTCCTGGTATGCCACCGGATAGAGATATTGATTTTTGCATTGATTTGGAACCGGGTACTCGCCCCATTTCTATACCCCCTTATAGAATGGCTCCCGCGGAGTTAAGAGAGTTAAAGGCCCAACTTCAAGAGTTGTTGAGAAAAGGCTTCATTAGACCAAGTGTATCTCCTTGGGGTGCTCCGGTGTTATTTGTGAAGAAGAAGGATGGGAGTTTTCGGATGTGCATAGACTACCGGCAGTTGAACAAGGTAACTATTAAGAACAAGTATCCCATTCCTCGCATTGATGACTTGTTCGATCAGTTACAAGGTGCTTGCGTCTTCTCTAAAATTGACTTGAGATCTGGCTATCATCAATTGAAAATACGGGCAACGGATATGCCAAAGACTGCTTTTCGAACTAGGTATGGGCATTACGAATTTGTGGTAATGTCTTTTGGTCTTAAAAATGCCCCTGCTGCTTTCATGAACTTGATGAACGGGATTTTTAAGCCATATCTGGATCTCTTTGTGATCGTATTTATTGATGATATACTGATATGCTCAAAGAGTAAGAAGGAACATGAGGAGCATTTGAGAATTGTGTTGGAGTTGTTGAGGAAGAAAAAGATTTATGCCAAATTCTCCAAGTGTGAGTTTTGGCTAGATTCAGTGTCCTTCTTGGGGCACGTGGTTTCTAAGGATTGAGTGATGGTGGATCCATCTAAGATCGAGACAGTGAAGAATTGGGTAAGACCTACTAACATGTCTGAAATAAGGAGCTTTGTTGGTTTAGCAAGCTACTACTGCCGATTTGTCAAGGGATTCTCTTCTATTGCTTCCCAATTAAGGAACTTGACTAAGCAGAATGTTCCATTTGTATGGTCGGAGGAGTGTGAGGAAAGCTTTCATAAACTCAAGACCTTGTTGACTACTGCACCAATTCTTACCTTGCCAGTAGAGGGTAAGAACTTCATCGTTTATTGTGATGCATCCTATTCTGGTTTGGGTGCAGTGCTAATGCAAGAGAAGAATGTGATTGCGTATGCTTCGAGGCAATTAAAGGTGCACGAACGTAATTACCCGACCCATGATTTGGAGTTGGCCGCGATAGTATTTGCATTGAAGCAATGGAGGCACTATCTGTATGGGGTTAAGTGTGAAGTCTATACGGATCATCGTAGCCTACAGTATGTCTTTACTCAAAAAGATTTGAATTTGAGACAGAGGATATGGATGGAACTACTGAAGGACTACGATATCACTATTCTGTATCATCCGGCAAAAGCTAATGTTGTGGCAGATGCTTTAAGTAGAAAGGCAGGAAGCATGGGAAGTCTAGCTCATTTGCAAGTTTCTAGACGCCCATTGGCTAGAGAAATCCAAAACTTGGCTAATGACTTTATGAGGGTAGAAGTAAATGAGAAGGGAGGATTTTTGGCTTGTGTGGAGGCGAGATCTTCTTTTCTTGACAAGATCAAGGGAAAACAATTTGATGATGAAAAACTAAGTCGAATTCGGGATATGGTGTTGCGAGGAGAGGCTAAAGAAGCAATAATTGATGAGGAAGGTGTTTTGAGGATTAAGGGAAAGGTATGTGTGCCCCGTGTAGATGATTTGATCCACACTATTCTTACAGAGGCTCATAGTTCCGGATATTCTATACATCCTGGTGCAACCAAGATGTCCGTGACCTAAAACAACACTTTTGGTGGAGTAGAATGAAGCGCGACATTGTTGATTTTGTTGCCAAATGTCCAAATTGTCAACAAGTAAAGTATGAACACCAGAGGCCTGGAGGAACACTTCATAGAATGCCCATTCATGAATGGAAGTGGGAGAGAATTGCAATGGACTTCGTGGTTGGTCTTCCAAAGACATTGGGTAAGTTTGATTCCATTTGGGTAATTGTAGACAGATTAACTAAGTATGCTCACTTCATTCCGATCAATGTTACCTACAATGTAGAGAAGTTGGCCAAAATCTACATCTCAGAAATCGTTCGATTGCATGGAGTTCCACTTTCCATCATATCAGATAGGGGTACGCAGTTTACTTCTAAGTTTTGGAGAACATTGCATGCGGAATTAGGTACTAGGTTGGATCTTAGTACCGCATTTCACCCTCAGACTGATGGTCAGTCTGAGCGAACGATTCAAGTGTTGGAGGATATGCTTTGCACATGTGTGATAGAATTTGGTGGCCATTGGGATAGCTTCTTACCCTTAGCGGAGTTTTCATACAATAATAGCTATCACTCCAGTATTGACATGGCTCCATTTGAAGCATTGTATGGGAGGAGTTGTAGGTCTCCCATTGGTTGGTTTGATGCATTTGAGGTTAGACCTTAGGGTACTGACCTTTTGAAGGATTCATTGGAGAAAGTAAAATCTATTCAGGAAAAGCTTTTAGCGGCGCAAAGTAGGCAAAAGGAGTATGCACATCGAAAGGTTATAGACTTGGAGTTCATGGAAGGTGAACAAGTCTTGTTGAATGTTTCGCCCATGAAAGGGGTGATGCGGTTTGGTAAGCGAGGTAAGCTTAGCCCAAGGTATATTAGTCCCTTTGAAGTTTTGAAGCGAGTAGGGGAGGTGGCTTATGAATTAGCCTTGCCTCCAGGGCTGTCTGGAGTGCATCCGGTATTTCATGTGTCTATGTTGAAAAGATACCATGGGTATGGAAACTACATCATTAGTTGGGATTCAGTTCTGCTTGATGAGAATTTGACTTATGAGGAGGATCCTGTTGCTATTTTAGATAGAGAAATTCGCAAGTTGAGGTCGAGGGAGATTGCATCTATCAAAGTTCAATGGAAGAATCGACCAGTTGAAGAAGCCACTTGGCAGAAGGAGGCTGATATGCAAGAAAGATACCCACATCTGTTTACAGATTCATGTACCTCTTTTCGCCCTTGTTTTTCCTTCTTGTGATCGTTCGAGGACGAACGATGGGTAAATTGGTATCAATTGTAACGACCTGTTAAGTCGTTTTGAGCAGCAGATTTTAATTCTGGAAAAACTGGCTGAGACGACGGACCCCATGACAGACCGTCATGGGCACGACGGACCGTCGAGGGGGTCTCGTTTCAAAACACTTAGAAATTAGAAATTTGGGTGCTGAAATCGACTCTCTGAACTTCGTGACGGAATGGCAGGACGGAGCGTCACAGGCGTGACGGACCGTCACAGGCGTGACGGACCGTCACAGGCGTGACGAACCGTCACAGATTCTTTAGTGGAAATTGAGTCTCTGAACTCTATGACGGACCTGCAGGACGGACCATCGCAGGCACGACGGGCTGTCACAGGTTGCGTAATCCCAGTCTTGGGTCGGATTTCTGTTACAGTTTTAAAGGGGCATTTCGGACTATTCCTGCTATAATTATGAATTTCGTGGGTTAATATTAATAACTAAAATTCTTGGGGGTTAAAAGAGATAACCTTGAGTTAATTAGTGGGTTAATTCCTCATCTTTTATACTTAATTATATGCTATTAGGGTAAAAGAAAGAGGGTTTGAATAATAAAAATAAAAAGAACAAAGAGAGAGAGAGAGGATCGATCGAACGAGAAAGAGGAGAAATGAAGAGGAAACAAAGCTTTGGGAAATTGCTTGCTTGATCAAAATTCTTCGGTGGAGGTAGGTTATGGTTTTGATACTATTCGTAGTAAACTCTTAATAGCGAATGATATGTATTGGTAGTATTGTAAACCCTGCTATATGTTTAATTGTATGCTTGCATGATTGTGATTTATAATTGTGATAAAATAAGCATGATGAAGCTATTGAATCCCAAATCTTGAAAAACTCTAATCTCTTTGTTAATGATGATGCCTTGGTGTAAGAGAAGGCTTGATGAACTAAAGTAATGAGATTGATGATGCCTTGGTATAAAAGAAGGCTTGATGAACGAATATAATGAGATTAGTGGGGCGGGTGTCACGAACCGACACGTAGAATTAGGGGATCGGAGTGTCACGTTCTGACACATAGAATTAAGGGATCGGGTGTCATGAACTGACACGTAGAATTAGGGGATCGGAGTGTCATGTTCCGACACATAGAATTAAGGGATCGTGTGTCACGAACCGACACGTAGAAGTAGGGGATCGGAGTGTCACGTACCGACACATAGTAGTAGGGGATCGGAGTGTCACGTACCGAGACAAGAGGACTAAAGATAATGAATATGGAAAGATGTTAAGATACTCAATCTAATGAACCTAATTCCCAAATTAGTATGGTATTGAGGCTTGAGTCCTCATGGATGAACTTGGTGGTACTTATTGATGATTATAGTACTTGTTGTTGCTACATGTTGAGTATTGTAGTTGATTTATGATATTAACTGATATATACTATTTTCTATTTTGAGTTGGCCGATGATACCTACTCAGTACTTGTGGTTTGTACTGACCCCTACTTGTATGTTTCTTTCTTTGTTATATGTGGAGTGCAGCAAACATACCGTCGTCTTCAACTCAACCGCAATTCTAGCCAGTCTTCATTACACCGGATTTCAGGGTGAGCTAATGCTTCTAGCTTGGACTGGATTTCCTTCTTCATGTCTTGATGCCTTGAAGTTCCGGCATGGACTAGCTTTTATTTATTTTAGCTTCTTAGATACTTTTAGATTAGTAATTTGAGGATAGATGTTCTTGTGATGATGACTTGCAGATTTTGGGGATAATAATAGTTGTTGAGTTTTTAGAAGTTATTAATTGATTTTCATTAATGAGCTTAAGTCTTCCGCATTATATTCTGTTATTACATTGAAATGTTGGGTTTTCTATTGGTTGGTTCGCTCACATATGTGGGTAAGTGTGGGTGCCAGTCGCGGCTCGGTTTTGGGTCGTGACAACATCAAAGCATGATAGTGGTATTGACCTCAGAAAGTGAGGACCTACCCAACTTGGAGACTGAGAATTCCACGTGTTTTTTCAAAGTTGTCTCAGGATCCCTTCAATGACTGGAACCTAAAATTTTGGGGAAAAGGAAGAATATGGGGTTTGAACATAACTTTTACTATGTATGAGACCATATGCACACACCACATAAAATCATGCGAAAATGGAAATTTCATTAAGGTATGCTATTTCACTTTTAAAATCCTTATGCACATTCAAGAACCAATACAAGTCAATCTTACATATCCATTAAGTCAATACCATAAACATCAAAAGAGCAACACTACTAAGCATAGTCAAGTCCACATGTAAGGTCGTTATGTACATATAATTTACATTTATAAGTAGATATAATATATATATATATATATATATATATATACATATATATATATATATATATATATATATAAGATATATATATATATATATATATATATATATATATATATATATCTATATATATATATATCTATATATATATATATATATATATATATATAAGAACATCCCCCTAAGACTTACCTCAAGTCTAACTAGTGCAATATTTAGGTAGAGTTTCATACCTCTGCCTAACTAAGCTAAATCCCTTAGGTCCTCTTAGTTAGACTTCATTCCTTTAGTTCATTTTACCTTTTGGGGAACGTCTTGTTTTAAACGACGTAGAAAACATGAACAAATGTGGAATCTACTGTAATAGAACCCTACACCGAAAGAAGGCAGACTACTAACAAAAGTAGTACCAAAACATGAACATAGCAACAACGTGGATCCACTATCTAGTATTCCTATGGATGCAACATAGTTCAGGAACTAGGAGATTTAGTTGTGACTCTCTTTATGCTACACGTTTTATTCCAATCTCACGAGTATATTAGTGATCCTACCTTCCCTATGTGGGAAATAACACTCCTCACTATAGTTCACTCGGTGCTAAGCTAGATTAGTCCCTTTGAAATATATTTAGTACCGTTATTAATAGTCATATCTTAATGTATGTAATAGGGTATATGCCTTATTAAATCATCATCATCATAGCTCAATAAGAATTGCATGAGTTTTGTCCTTTAATTACTATTCGTACATGTAAGGTTAGCACATTTACATAGTCATATCATAATAAGGCACATTGGTAAGTTATAACCATCTTAATAACATTTATATCTTAGCAAAAAACTCATAATACATCATTCATGACATTTCATTTCAACATCATACCAACCCAATCAATCTTAGTGTACGATATACTTCAATACCACATCATCACTGAATCAGAAGTAATTATAATTGAAGTATAGAATTGAGATCACAAGACTTACCACCATATCATTCATAAATTGTCATCAATTTCTTACCATCAACAATTCCATTCAGCCTAACAATGGGGGTAATACTATTACACAATTGTAACCAGTATAATAATAATGAAAATTGAATCACTATATGACAATTAATCCCAAGTCTACAACCTAGAATTAGAGACTTACGTCAATTAATCAAGAACTACGAAAATTGGATTACAATATATCACAACCTATTAATAATTGGCACAATAACAACATAGGATAGTAATTCACAGATTAACTAAGCCATTTGTAGTAATACTATACAATTTAATTAAAGATCACAACCTATCATTATGGGAAAAAGGTAATCTTCTACAACTAGACCAATGCATAAACAAGTGATCTAATTGAGTCAGAATACATGTTAATCTATGAACAATAACCAAAATTAATCATAAAATGGCAATTCACAAGAGCAAATTTCATATTGGATGAAAAGTCAATTGAGTTTCATTGTTTTGAAATCAATTTGAGGCAAACCCTTTGAGAAAGAGGTTCCAAAGGTGAAAGAAATCCCATACCTCACTAATTGATGAAGTTTATTTGAGAAACTTGATGCTTAGCATCCCTTGAATCAACTTTTTTCTTGGTCTTCGATGGGGTTTCATTGGAAAAGAAAAAGAAGAGAGAAGGGGAAGCGATATGGGTTTGGTAAATTATGAGAGTTAGGTTAGTTTAATTAGGTAAGGGTCATTATATGGGTCATTAAGAAATTTAATTATACCTCCATTAAAACCTAACTAATTAGATAGCCACCTAATTAATTAACTTAACTTAACTAAAAAATGTGCGGAAAAAAAGTCTTCATGGACGAGACCACAACACACACCTGTTTGTCAATCGACGGGCCCTATACTTGTGACATCCCGAGACCACACCCTAGAATATATGGAACTCTCGCTCGGAGTGAAACCGGTGTACTTGACCTCTAAGAGATTTGGTAAAATCTCTATGGTACCGTTCATCACATATAAACATATGAAAAGTAATGCAAAATTAAAACTTTTAACAAACATTTGCATATTCTATGGAATCTCTTTTAGATAAAATTTGAAGGAAATATTAACTCTCATTTAATCAAATCTTAGACACAAAAGTACTTTGGGATACGACACATACACAATAGAACTATAGTACACTATGTCTATTACAATACTTCAATAAGAGAAACAAAAGACATCTATGACCTCGAGGGTAATCAGGAAATACTTCAACTTGCTTGAGTGACCCTACAATCCAGGCTTGGATATCCAAGATTTCCTTCACCTATGAATCACTTTAAAGATAGATAAAAGCATGGAATTAGTACAAATACATGTACTAAGTATGACATAATGCATAAAAATCATGAAAAATAGTATTTATTGGAAACATGCATCTATTAATTTAAATATAATAATATATGCATAAGAACAACATTTAACATCTTAGAACATAGAAGAGATCACTAAATAAGTTTCACACATTTTAAATATCATTACAGTAAACTATGTGAAATTAAAGTGAACTACTTTCCATGTTACAGTTAAGTTTCTCAACTTCCCTAGGAACACTTCCTAGCATTTAACCCTTTCATTAAAAGCTATCCTAAGTTTCACTTAAGTAAGACAAAGAGAGACCACCCATAAACCATCTCTAGGCACGCCTATTGATCCTTAAGACCACCTATAATGAGATATACACACTTACAATACATCAACCACATCAACATGACATCCTATTAGAGAAGGTTATAATAAGGTTCACTTGAGTGAGTTGTGAAGCGACCGCCATAAAATCCCTTTCACACACACACTTATCAGATCCTATAGACTACCTAAGATAAAATAATTCTCACTTAATGTTACATCATAAACGCACTGTGACATTCTCCTTTCAAAATGTTATCAAAAGACTTATTAATGTAAATCAAGAAAATAACGTCTATGATTACCTAAATAATCCTTAAGACTACCTACGTTTTTATCATGTCTAAAAAAGCAACCATCTTTACTAACTAGAGTCATTCTTAAGACTTATCTAGGTAGGATACAAAATGACCATTCCTATGCCCTCTTCACACCTTAACTAGACGACCCTTAACTAGTCTGGATAAGTACTCATTAATTTAACATGCATTCAAACTTAAGTCATTGCATTCATTAGTTCATTTAAGAGACATCCATCACATAAAGGACATTCAAGTAATGCTCTTTGTAACACCTTGAAAATACAAGACTCATGGAAAAGTCCTAACATAGGTGTCATAAAGTATAAACACTGTTTATAAGTCAATTTCTAATGAATATAGGTCATTTAGAAGATTTAAGAACCAAAATGTCTGGGAAGTTTGTTTAAAGTAGATGTTAGTGTGCCTTATTCTTTTTACTAACTTTTATGAATCCAAAATGTACGAAAAATTGGTGGGAAGGTAGCTAATCGGTGTCTAAACTGTTTATTATGATTTGGAACGTCCGAGTACGACTCCCCAAGAACCAACCAAGGGCCCTCAAGGAGAACCCCTGCAGTAGATGCAGCACTGACCGGCAGTGTGCATCGACGGTCAAGACGACGGTCCGTATGAGACCCGACGGGGCATAAAAGGTCACCTTCGTCCTTCACTTTGAATGATTTGTGATTTCCCTTTTTTATATAGCTACTATTACACTCAACGGAAGGGATCGATGGGGCGTCATGGGCTCGACGAGGCATCGAGGCCACCGTCATCCCATAGTTATAAAATAAATAGAGGAAGCCTCACCTTTAAAGTCTCTGATAGAGAGGACGTAAGTGCAGGATGGAGGGGGGGGGGCTTTCCAAAGGCCCAACGACGGACCATCGCTGGGGTCTCGTTGGTGGGGGATCGCATTTCACTAATGGAATTTAATGATTTCATTTAACTCTCTTTCTTCTCTCTTTTTTCTCTCTCTATAAGAACTCACCATTGAAGGCTAACAAGAACTAGGGTTTGGGGGATGAAAAAGGGTGGATTGTTCTTCAAAATTTGGGAAACGTATGGGTTCTATTCACCATTGAGATCCTTTCTTCAAAGGGTTCCTTCAAAATGTATTTCTAAAAGTTGAGTTTTTTATGGGTTTCATTTAATTACGAAATTAAAGTTATGGATTGAGTAGTTAGTAGATTCTTAAGGTTGTATTGAGTACATTTACGTGTATTTAAACTACTTTATGATAAATATGGATGGTTTGGTCAAATTGAAGAACATGATACTCTATCCCTAACCCTAGGTAGTGATATTTACCTATGTTGTATGTTGATCATTCAATTGAGATGGTTGTTGATTAGATTACTATTCTATGGTGCTATTATGGTGGAATTAAGATGAACTATAGGCCTATCATTCTAGTTCTTGAGATGTTGTTTAGGTTATCAATTGTAATGTGAAATAAGCCTATGTATGTTGTCTCAAGTTGTGATCTAAAGATGAATTGAGTTATAGAGATAGAATTGGCCTTGTTATTCTATTGATTATCATTTTGTTATGATGTTACTTCCAAGTTGGATTGGGTTAGGGGTTAACGGTAAGACCTTGGTAATAGACTATGAGAAAGACTTGGTAACTCTTAGAATCATTATCTTTACTTCCAATTATTATTAATTGTTGTTAAGCTATGATATTACATTGAAGTATGCATTATATTACGATTATAGGGAGGTATGATGTTGAACTTAAATGTCTTGACTATGTTTTGAGGTTTATTAAGGTGTATATGCCATAAGATGGTGAAGACTATCAATGTGCCTTAAAATATTATGAAATGCTAACGTGTTAACCTCACTTATATGAATTGTGATGAAAGGACATAAACTCACACAATTCTTATTGAGCTAGCGATAATGATGATTATACAAGGGGTAAACCCTATGTCCTAAATTATGTTATGATTTATAATTAAACGCTTAAATACATTTCAAAAAGGAATCTAACTTAGCACAGAGTGAACTAGATTGAGGAGTCTCCCTTCCCACATAGGCAAGGTAGGAGCACTATATCAGTTTTGAGATTGGAGATCATAATGCATGACGCATAAAGAGGATCACAAATAAATCTCCTAGTTATTGAACTATGTTTCCCCCATAGGAATACTAGATAGTGGATCCACGTAGTTAATATGTTCTATATTTTGGTACTACCTTGGCAAGTAGTCCTCCTTCTTTCGGTGTAGGGTTTTATGACACCAGATTCCACACTAGATCATGTGGTCTATGTCGGTTAGGGAAAGATGTTCCCAAAAGTTAAAACGAATTAAAGGAATGGAACTCTAACTTGGATAACCTAAGGGGTCTAGCTTCGTCTAGGTAAGGGTATGTTACTCTACCTAGACATTGCACTAGTTAGTCTCGAGGGGAGTTCTAGGAGGAGATTCTTATGTTTTTATATTATAATAATATATGATGTATATACATAGATATATATATGATGACCATGTCATATTTTTTATACTATATGTTAATTAGTTCATTTATGAATATTCCTTGGATTATAATGATTATATAAGATGAAATGTAAAGTTGCACAGTTGTCATCTTTTTTTGTTAAAGATACTTGATTGAGGAAGGTGATGGGGCTTTTCTTGGTCATTGCACTTGTTCACTTAATAAAAACTTGTTAGTAGTGTCTTGCTTATTATGATGTGCTAAACTCTTATTCATTCTTGTGATATTATTCCTTGATGTTAGGGTTGTGGTAACTCATGATTTTAACTGTGTTGGGATAGTAAATATGTTTGGTTGATTAGTATTATTTACTTGACTTTGCATTAAGCTTAAAAAGGGGGTAAAATAGAATGTTTTAATAAAAGTCCCTCTTTAGAATATTTTGCTTGTGCATGTGCATAAGATCTCATACTTAGTACATGTGGAGTACCAACCCCATTTGCATCCTTTTTCCCAAACAATTTAGGTTTTGGTCGTTGTAGTTGATTTGAGGCAATTTGAAAGACGATTTGAATATTCTATCATCCAAGTGGTAGGTCCTCATTTTCCCTGAGTATGATGCTAATATTTTCTATGAGAACTTACTTAGTTACTAAAACTTTTGTATTGACTCTATTTCCTATTTGAGACAAAGTTGTATAAAGCCTATATGAAGGTTACTTTTATTGATGTAGGGCTATGACCAATGTTATTATCCTCGTTTAGATGGTTTATGAGATGAGACGGAGTTATGACTCTATATCTGTACTATATAAATGTGTGAAATAAAAGTAGAAGACTATGTAATCTTCTTATACAAACGAGTCTATGTATACTCAATATTATTATGATTATGTGTATGTAAAGGTCTATGTAAACCTTCGATTAGAAGTAGTTGAAAATTTTTCAAATCTTCCATATTTTTAATCAATGAATGAAATGATGTAAGACTAAGAGGATTGTCTTAGTCCTCTAAGAGGACGACGAGGCCAGTTACGTCTAGGGGGTAAACCCAGATGTAACAGTCTTTGAAAAGACCTAGGGACTCTCACTAACATCTTCATAGAGAATTTGTAATGCTAATAGGTATACCACATGATGATACTAGACAATAATTGACATAAACCATGGTATCTAAACATGAAATCTTCAGTTGTAACCTACTCCGATGAGGGTGTTCTACTTGCAAATGGTATAATATGGACACATCCCATGTAGGAACATGGTTCAGGAATATGAAAGGGTTACTTTGTATTCTAGCCTCAATCTTAACTAGAGCTACTTCCCTTATAGTATTCACTCGGTGCTAGCATTTCTTCTCATAAATTAATTGATATAAAAGGTTCACACTAAGGGTTTCATATTTTATTGATAACCCAATAACATTTACCATACCAAAGAGGTCTCCTAGGTCTACCCTACAACTGCAACAATGATAGTTCTACATGACTTTGCTAAGGATAATTCCAATCTATCCAACCAAATTTAAGTCAATCATTCATTACAAAAAGAATATAATTACGGCTTTCGACTTCAATGTTCATAACCATACCATTTTATCATCCTATGTCAAGAAATCTCATACTCACATTCACGCATGTATCAAATAAGGGGCACAAGTATACAACACATGACACATCGTACATTACATATAACCTTTATAATGTCATTGTAGAGGCACATAGACACTACATACATCATCTTTAGGGTATCTTGTTCACTACTATAACTTCATAATTATAAACATTATAGCCTCATATATTCAAGTTGGAACAATCATGCATCAACTCTAACAATACACAGATAAAGCATAGTGACACTCTAACATGATCACCTAATAACTTCAATAGAAGAACACAAACTTTAACTTAATCACAAGTAGAAGAACATGATCATACTTCACATAATCAAATACATACATCATCAAAATACTTGAAGTATTTTTCCTACAAGGCATGATCATCATAATACATAACTTAACCCCGACAAGGCCACTTTAATTGCACGTAAAGCATATTGCACCTCCACCATACGTGGACCATACTAATCACAACTGAATTCACGTATAATTAATATAAAATAAAAAAAAATTAGGGAAATGTACCACGAATACATTCTCACCATTTCAATCCATATCTAAATCATCCAATTCAATATTATAAGGCCCTTACTCATGGCCCTGAACATCAATCCTATATAAAACCCATAATACAAAATGAATCTAGGTCAATTTAATAATGATTTATCAATATAAGACTAATTAGATATAAATTGAATATAATTCTTAAATCATTAAACAACCCATAGGAAACTACCCTAGAATTAACTTAACCCATTAAAGTAGTAAAAAATTAGGTTTCATCAATCGCATGGGTTGTGAAACATCTTAAAGCCTAACATAAGTTTCATGAGGTCTAAACACTGTTTAATACATTTTACTGAATATATATCATTTAGGAAGTCTAGGAATCAAAACTTCCAATACCATCCATTACATCGGAAAACTTGTTCTACTGAGGTACTAGCATGTCTAATCCTATTTAACGAGCCTTTAGGAGTAGGAAATCCATGAAAAATGATGGAAGGGTAGATAATAAGTGTTTAAGTTAATTATTGGTTTAATAATCTGGATACGACTCCCCAAGGATCAACCAAGGGCCATTGAGGAGGACCGTTGCAAGAATGGGAAAACATTGTAAAAAATCTAGTGTTACCAACAGATGCAACAAACGGGGCATTAGTGAATCGAAGGTTCGTCCATGAAACCATCTATAATAACTTAGTTAGAATTTTGTAGGGGTCATTTAGCATAGTCTATGATCAAGGCGACGGAAGGGCACAGTGATCGTCGACTTACCCACTATCTGTCGATCGTGCTGTTGTGGATGGTACTACATTTTTTAGTATGTTTTAAGTTAAGTCCTAGATAATTAATTAGTTGGTTTGGTGTTTAGTTAGAGTACTATTTAATCCTAATTAAGTTAATTAACCCCTCATTTAAGAACCCCAACCACATTATTCTTATTACAACTTTCAAAACAAACTCTCTTCCTTATCTCTTCTTTCTCTCTCTATAGGAGAACACCATTGAAGACTATCTAGGGGAGGTATTTGGGGGATGTAAAGCGACATATTCACCATCAAATATTCTTGAAACTTTGAGGTATGGTATCTTATTCACCTTTGAGACTTCTTTCTTCAAAGGGTTCCTTCAAAGAATTTTTAAAAGTTGGGTTTCATGTGGGTTCTTCTCAATCTCGAAAATTAGGTTATGAATTGGTTTTTTTTATGATTTATATTGGACAATACGGATATATTAACATGTATTATAAATTAATTTTTATATATCATTATATTTTGGTATAGTTTGTAGATGATGATCCTTTACCCTAACCCTAGGTTGGATATTGACTTGAATTAGGTTGAATTGTTCAATTTACTTGATTATTTGTTGAATTTCTATTAGAGAATGTTTTTACATTAATCATGATAAAAATTAGAGTGATTTTTAGTTTTTCATGCTAGTTTTTGAGAAGATGATCTAGGTTAGGATGTGAATTGATATAAGTATATTATATTAAGCAATGATCTAGTAATGAATTGTGATGTAGCGATTATGCTAGCCTTGATTTCATGTTGATTATTCAATTATGATGATATATTACCAACATTGGTTGAATTTAGGGTTTATGGTAATAACTTTTTGAATAAATATGAAGGAGACTTGGTAAGTCTTATGATCTCTATCTTTTACTTCAAATTGTGGTAAAATGTGAATAAGTCGTGATGTTATATTAGATTATGCTTTGTCTTAGGATTGATAGGGTGGTATGATGTTGAATTGAAATTTCTTGACTATGTTGTGAGCTTTATTAAGGTGTATATGTTATAAGGATGATGATTACTACCAATGTGCCCTATTATGGTATGAATATGCTAATGTGGTAACCTCATTTTTATGAATTGTAATGAAAGAATTTATACTCGTGAAATTGTTATTGAGTATTGATGATGATAATTATACAATGGGTAGACCCTATGATCTTAGCTATGCTATGATTGATAATTAATGATTTTAAACACATTTCAATAAAGGTACTTAGTTTAGCACTGAGTGAACATGACAATGGGAGGTTATGACTTACCATAGAGGAAGATTCACCCTATATTCCTAAACATGGTGTTGACTCCCAAAAGAGGGATACTCATCCAATGGATTCCCATGAGAGGATGCCTCAATTGCCAAATGGTATATAAAAGGATTATATCTATCTCTTAGTTCTTGAACAATGTTTCCCCCATAGAAAGACAAGCTAGTGGATCCCCCTAGAAAACTACATTGATATTTGGTGTTAATTTGGCCGGTAGACCACCTTCCATCGGTGTAAAGTTTTACAACACAAGATTCCACACTTATCTTTTGTGGTCTATCTCGGTTAAGGTATGTTTTCCCTAAATTAAAAATGAACAAATGAAGATAAACTAACTAAGGTGACTTGAGAGGTTTGATTCAGCCTAGGTAGGGGTATGGGAATCTATCTATGCCTTGGTCTAGTTTACCTTGATGGAAGCATTAGAAGGTTGATACTATATATGTATATAATAATTAATGCAAAAGATTATAGTATGATGCCTTTACATGTAAAAGATACTATATGCTGATTGATAATCTTATGAGCACATAATTGTTCTATGTTGCTAAAAGTATGATGTTCTATACGCTTAAAAGGTTATGTTATGTGAAGCTTAATATTATCCATGAGTGTTGTTGGGTCACTTAATTTAATAAAGTTATGGGACATTGCTTGGTCATTTCATTTGTTGTCTTTATGAGGATTCACGTGTAGTAGTCTTGCTTTATTGTGATATGAAGAACTCTTATCCATGCTTGTGATGTAATTACTTGATGATACGGTTATATTAGATAATGAGTTAAAGTATATTGACAAGTATGATACTTCCTTTGACTTGATGAATGTGACATTCTTGAGTTGTATGTTTATGTTAATGATGCACAAGGTTTGTAAATAATAAAGTGGCATGTTTTAATAAAAATGTCCATTTTAACATGATTTGATCTAATATGTCCATATGGTCTCATACTTAGTACAAGTGGCATACTAACCCCATTTCTTCCTTTTTTCCCAACATTTTAGGTTCCGATCATTGAAGTGTTTTAGAAGGGGACTTGAAGAAGACTTGGATCCTTTGATCATCAAAGTAGGGTGTCCTTATTTACCGATGGCGATGCCAATATTGTGCTTTTATTTTTATTTTAGTTCTAAGACTATTATATTCTATCTCCTTTTATTTGAGTACAGATTGTATAAAGCATATATGTGGCCTTCTTTACGTTGATGTATGGGTTATTTCCAAATACCTAATTGTGTAAGATGGTTATGATATGAGACAATCATTAAAGAAAATGTTCTATCGTATATATATTTATTTACAATAAAAGTAGAAGTCTATGTAACCTTCCTATACGAAGGGTCTATGTATACTCAATATATATGTTATGTGAATGTAGAGGTCTATATAAACCTCTAAGTAGAAGTAATGAAAAGTTTTGAATTTTCTGCTAAATTCAACCTATAAATTTAATGATCTAATATAAGAGTCTAGTCTTAGTCCTCAGATAGGAAGACGATGTCGGGTTTGACTATTGGGTAAACCCGGAGATGACATGCTCATAGGTTAGTTGAGTTAAAATCATCTAATTAAAAAATTAAATCAATACACAATGATTTAAAACCTATAATGCACGAACCCATGTATACCACAAAATTGGACAAGTTCATCATTAAAAACATTAGCAAACTCTTTGAATTGGGTCTCCTTGATGAATAGGGTTTCCAAGTATCAAACTATAACTGAATGATGTTAATCCACAAATTTGATAAAGAATCTCAACTAAATTCTCCAATCGAAGTTCTTCCTTGAGTTTTGGCTTCAATGGAGTTCTAGAGAATTTCTAAGATATTTTGGATTTTGATTTTTGAAGAATGAATTCTCCTAAGTGTTAAAGTCTTATATACATGTTTATAATACCCAAAGTACCCCTAAGTAACCACCAAAAGTATTATTTGGATTCGGGGTGAATTTTCCATTTCACCCTTAGAATTAACAGTAAATTGCGTAGGAACCAGCCCTCACAGGCAGTTGCCAAATGACAGACCATTTGTACACCAACGAACAGTCCTGGCATCTCGTTGTTTGATTCAGAGACTTGGCTTTTTGAGCTTCATCTCCCTAGTCTATTTCTTGACCCACGACACCTATTGACGGGGCATTGACTAGCCCACCAGCCGTCATTTGTGTCACTCAATTGGGGCCTGGTCTAGACAACCTTGGATCTTAAGAAGGGTCCTTCCTGAAGGACCCTTTCATGGTCCTTGGAGACTTGTTCTCATACTTTTTCAACCCAAATATGTTAGCGTACGAGTTTAGTACCTCCCTCATTAATTTCATCCAAAACGAACACGTAAAACTTGATTAAACATGGTAAAACATAAAAGGTCTTTTCATGGTAAACCTTTCAAACATCATGGACATTCTTGAACATTTAACCTCCAAACATCATTAAAATAACACACTGCCTATAAACACTATTAAAACTCATATAATGACACTATTAACTCATAAAACATAGATATATCCACACATGAAGCACATAGGTGACATAGTCGTAAAACATCTTGGTCCTCCCTTGACGTTTGACTTCCAATGCACCTAAAACTCTAGACAGTGCTTCAACAAAACATTATAATACTATTCAGGACCTTATACCCTCATGGAAACCATGTTTGTCTCTATGTTCACCTAAATCATTTTCGAGGTATTACAATCTCTCCCACTTGGACAATATTCTACCTCGAATGACACTTACGACTCTCCTAACACTTCCACGAATAGAGATTCAATTAGAAGCTCATAATCATGCCATATAACAAAATATACTACAGAAAATCAAGGAGAAACATCAATTCACAAAGTTAAAAGAATCACAACACAACAAGAAACTAAATAAATTCTACAACGCATCATGCAATGAAAGTCACAACCTTAATACTAAATAGAAAAAACTCATTTTATATTTATTATCATGCTCATATACATCATTTATAACAAAATTATAACAATGTTCAACCAAATCATGAATTTGTAAATTTTTAAAAAATCACACAGTTAGTAGGTATCCTTTACAGTGAACATGCTTTCACATTTTAAAAATGCAACATTTAGGAAATTCATGAATAAAACACACTAATATGCAAGATAAAACCATATAAACTCATTTTAAAACATAATCATAGCTTCATCAAATACACAACGCAAGAAATCAATGAAAATCAATTTCACCAAGACTTCTAAACACCATGCACACTCAACAAGCTTCTATGACTTTCTAGCCTGTCTATTAAACATACTCCCCCACTTAGAAGGAACTGATATAACTAAATAGAGAAATACAAGAACTTACCATCATCATCATCACCCTCATCCACCTTTTCTCCTCTAGTCTAGAGTGTAATGAAACCCCTCGTATTTGGACCATCATCTTTTGAAACATTAGGAGAAACTTGCTTACCATATCTAGTAGGACTATCCCTCACTTTGTGTCCCTCTTTACAAAATCCAAAGCAACTCTCGATACCCTGTAGACACTCCCCAAAGTGACTCTTTCCACAAGTAGCATATGTAGGCTTTCCATATTGAGAAACATCTCCTTTCTCAAATTTCACCTTAAGACCACTAGGTCTATCTTGAGTTTGAGCCCTTTTCTTGTACCTATGTTGACCTTGATCACTTGAATTACTCCTCTTCAAGTTTATAGCAATCCTTCCAAGTTTAGAATCCTCAATTGATTGAGCATACACCATGGGTCTAGCTTAATCATATCATCATGTAGCATGGACGTATGTCATCTTCTTTCACTAGATAGGCAACACCCGTCACAAACCTACTCATCTCATCCCAAGGGTTTGACACAAGTGATGGAGAAAACCTAGACAACCTAGAGAACTTCAATGAGTATTCCTCAAAAGTCATATTGTCTTGCTTGAGATTGATAAACTCCTCTATCTTCACCTCCCTCCTCTCACAAAAAGGTACTTCCTAAGAAAAGATTCATTGAATTCTTCTCACTCAATAGGACTTGACTCAACTGGCCTATTGTCTTTCCATTGAGTGTACCACACTTGAGCAACCTCCCTCAATTGATACGAAGCCAATTCCACCTTACGCCTTGAAGTCACTGCCATGGTACTCAATACCTTGTTCACTCCATCTAGGAACTTTGGGGGATCCTCTCCCATATTTGAGACAAGAAAGATAGGAGGATTCATCCACTAAAGATCTCTTAATCTAGATTTCATAATGTTCTCCACAAAATTCTCTCTAGGTGCAAGACCCATATTCAGATGGGTAATCAAAGTTCGGGTCAAAGTTATTAAAGCCTCTCAGATCTCCCCATTAGACATCTTCCACCAGAACCTCATTACATCCACCCGCAATAGGTACTTGATCACCTTGAGAACCTAGAGAAACTTTCTCAACTTGAGGAGGAATTTTCACATCCCGAGACTACACCCTAGAAGATATGGCACTCTCGTAGTGCAACCAGCGTACTTAACCTCTCGGAGGTCTTGTAAAATCCCTTTCGCGTCGTTTATTGGATGTAAAAAATATAAAAACCAGTGTGATATTAAAAGTTTTAATAAACATTCTATAAGTCTTCGAAATATCTTTCATATATAACTCATAAAAATACAAAGTCTTATTTCATCAAATCTTAAACACAAGAATATTTTGGGACACGTCTGATACAATACAAATACAGTAATACTTAGTTTATTATAATACTTCAATAAGTGACATAAAAGATATCTATGCCCTCGAGTCAAATTAGGAAATAGTTCAACTTCAATGATCTTCTAATCCATGCTTTGCTCTCAAAAAACACCTTCACCTATAAATCACTTCAGAGATAGATAAAAGTATGGAATTAGTACAACCACATGTACTAAGTATGACATACTGCATATAATCATGAAAATGGACATTTATTGGAAATGTGCATATTTTGATTTAAATATTATAATAAAATAATAATAAAAACATTTAACAACTTATAAACAAATAAGAAATTAGTTATCCAATTTATCGCATTTTAGAAGCAACTTTATTGTGAACTACTTTACTATACAATGAAGTTTCTTAACATCATTTTAGACAACTTCTAGAATGTAATCGTCTCACTAAAAGTTATCCTAAGACCCACTTATGTAAGACAAAGGGAGACCACACATAAAACCTCTCTCGACACACCTTAATGATCCTAACACCACTTATAATAAGTTAAACACACTAACAATACATCAATCACATGTACATGACATTCTATAACAATTGGTGATTCTCCGTCTCACTTGAGTGAGTTGTGAAGCGACCGCCCATACAATACCTTACACACAATTAATAGATCTTATAGACTACATAAGATAGAATCATTATCACTTAATACAACTACATACAGATGATATGACATTCTCTTTTCAAAGTCTATCAAAAGACATACTTAAGTTAATCAAGAAGATAACGTTTATGATTACCTATTCAAGACTACCTAAATAATCCTTAAGACTACGTAAGGCTTATATTATGTCTATATAAACAACCATCTTCCCTGACTAGAGTCATTCTTAAGACTTATCTAGGTAATGTACGAAGTGACCAATCGTATGCCCCCTTCACACCTTAACTAGACAATCCTTAACTAATCTAGATAAGTACTCATTCATTTAACATGTTTCCTTAACTTAAGTCATTACATACGTTGGTTCATTTCAGAATCATTAATCACATAAAGGCATTCAAGTAATGGTCTTGGAAAAGACCTAGCGACTCTTACTAACATCTTCAAAGCCTATCGTGCAATGTCCAGATAGCGCCCCATACCACCATATACCGATATAGACCAAGATACCTAATCATGAAATCTGGAATTCTTACCTACTCCAATGGGGGTGTGCTACTTGTCACGGGTAGAATAAGCTCACATCTGATGTAAGTACATGGTTAAGGAATATGAAGGGATTTCATGCATTCTGGTCCCATTCTCATGTAACATTGTAATATAGTATCTTTCTCAAGTAGAGGTACTTCCAATAACACAATCAATCGTTGATAGCCTTTATTCTCATAGATTTCACTTACATTAAACGTTCATAGAAAAGGGTTCCATATCTAGTTCATAAACAAAAGAGGTCCACGGGGGCTACCTTACAATTGTAACATATATAGCTCATCATGATATTCAAGGATAATAAGATGTAGTTCCATCCAATCAACAATATGTTCATCACCTTTATATGAAGGATACAATTACAGCTCTCAACTCCAAAGTTCATAACCTTACCACTAGGTTTAAGGTACCATGTACATGACCTTGTTAACAACATTTAAGGCCTCACTTATCATTCATTCAGACATGACAAGGGTGTACTAAGACTTCCTAGTGAATACATCTCATATTCACATATAATTCATACATGTATCAAGTAAGGGCCACAATTCTATAAAAATAAGACACAACATACTTTACTTTATCACATATAAGTATATCATTCTTTAAAGTACTTACGAATGAAGCTTATAATCTTTATGTTATCCTATACATCACCCTATCATAATCATTTATAGAAATCATAAGTCATATAGTAAAGTAGGAACAATCATGCATCAACACTAAGACTACACATATAAGCCCATAGTCATAGTCTAAGATAATCTCCAAATATACATAGAAGGAACACATACTTTCACATTACTTCACATGTAGATAGATATGCTCATACTTCACATTAATCAACTAAAAAAATCATCATAGTACTTCAAGTAGTGCCAACATGACCATGATCATCATAATACATAAAGTAACGCCACAAGGCCACATTAATAAGAAATAAAGCACATATTAGCGCCACCATAAGTGTACAATACCAATCATAACATATTTGAAGTGTTATTAACATAAAATAAAGGGAATTAGAGCATAGTACCATCAATCCATTCTCTTCACTTCAATCCGTCTCAAAATCATAGACAATAATTCAAGACATAAACTACAATATTCAATGAAACTAGGTAAATTAAATATAGATTAATCAATCTAAGACAACATAGATATCAATTCAATAAAACTATTACATTAATCAACAACTCATAGAAAATTACATAGAATTGATAAGCATTAATTCCAAATCACTTAACCCATAAAGTAGTCAAAAAATAGGGTTCATCAATTATATGGGTGCATAGGTTAATTGATTTAAAATAATATAATTACCAATAATTCAATAAATGTACAATGATTTAAAATCTTTTGTTGCAAGAAACCATTGATAGATCATAAAATTGGACAATTTATCTTCGATAACTTTTAGAAAACTTATTTGAATATGGAATCCTTGATGAATAGAGTTTCAAGGATTAAAAACCATACCTCACTGTGCTAATCCACCAATTTTATGAAGAATCTCCAATAAATTCTCCAATCCAAGCCCTTCCTTGAGTTTTGGCTCCAATGGAGTTCTAGAGAATTTCCAAGGGAATTTGAGTTTTTATTTTGAAGAATGAATTCTATTAAGTGTTAAAGGCTATAAACGTGTTTAAAATACCAAAAAAAAAAACTAAGTAACCACCTTTTGTCTTATTTGTATGTGGGGTGAATTTACAACTGCACCCTTAAATTAAAAGTAAATTTGCGCAGAAAACCAGTACCATCAAAGATTGCGAATTGATGTACCATTGGTCAACAAACAGACGATCCTATCTTCTCGTCGTTTAGTTCAGAGACTTGCCTGTGGGATATTGAGATCTCTAGTCTAAGTAGTGCCCCGCGGCACCATCGGAAGGGATTTGACTGGACCACAAGGCATTTTTTGCCTCAGTCATTTGGGGCCTGGTCTAGAGAGACTTGGGTCTTGAGAATTGTCCTTCCTCAAGGACCCTTGGTTTGTCCTTGGGGACTTTCACCCAAACTTTTTCAACTTCAATATGATCTTGTACGATTTTAGGACCCCGCGTATCAAATTAGGCCAAAACGAACGTGTAAAACTCTATGAAACATGCAGAGATACACAAGGTCATTTAAAGGCAAACCTTCCAAATGTCATGGACGTTGTTGTACGTTTGACATCCAAACATAACGAAACTTGACACACTGCAAATAAATATCCTATTAACTCAGTTAAGTACCTTTTATACTCTTTATTAAGACATAAATACGTAAAACACATATGAGATACATAGGTGACTTAGTTGTCGAACTTATTGGTCGTCCCTTAACATTTCACTTCCAAATAACCTAATGTCTTTGACACTAAATGAATACCACATTATAGACCATTTTATTTCCTTAAACGATTGTGACAAACATGTTAGCATCTAGCTTTACCTTAGTAATTTTTGTGGTATTAGAATCTCCCCCACTTGGACAACATTCGTCCTCGATTGACACTTGCGACTCGTTGAACACTAGCAAGAATAGATATTCACCATGACAACTCTTGAACATAACATATAACACCTTATAAAACACACAATAAAGGAGAAATATTCATTTCACATATTCAAGAGAATCATAATACAACAAGAAACTAAAATAAATTCTACCACTCATCATGCTAAAACTCACATCCTTGATTCCAAATAGCAAAAACTAATTATATATTCAATATCAAGCTCATATACATAATTTCTAACAACCCTAAAATAATTTTTGATCAAAGAATGAATTATTTAATTTCTCTAATTTTTTATAACGAGCAGGCAATATTTATGGTAATTATACAATTTTTTAAAAAAAATGTAAGTTGTAGGCAATTCATTATCGATACATACATGCTAATATACAATATAGAACCACATAAAATATTCTTACAACATAATCATAACTTCCTAAAATGTAAAATGCAAGGAATCAATGAAATTCAATGTCAACAAGACCCCTAAACACAATGCAACATGCACACACTTCTATGACTTTCTACACTCATGCTTCAGTTGAATAGAAAAGATAAAACAATCAACCAAAACTCTTTTAGTTACCATACTCCCCCACTTAGAAGGAACTCATACTCTTGAACAAATACATCATCATCCGTCTTTTCTCTTCTAGCCCGGTGTGCATAGTAACGCCTCTTATTTGGAGCATCATCCTTTGGAACATAAGATTCAACTTGCTTACCCTCTCTTCCTCTATCCGTAGTGGTAAGAAAATCTCTCACCTTATCATCATCTTTCCCACAACCAAAGCAACCACTAGTACTGGCTAGACACTTCCCATAGTGCCTTTTTCCACAGGTGTCACATGTAGGCTTTTCATTTTGAGAACCACCTACTTTGTCAACTTTCACCATAGCACTACTAGGTTATTTAGTTGAGCACTATTTTTGAACCTAGGTTGATCTTGGTCACTTTAACAATTCCTTTTCAAGTTTTATACATACTCCTATGTTCGGAATCCTCTATGGATTGAACATACACCATGAATCTATCTAGGTTCAAAAAATCATGTACCATGATCTTACGACATTCTTCTCTCAGTTGATCGGCGAGAGCCATCACAAACCTACTCGTCTCATCTCTAGGGTTTGACACAAGGGACATATCATATTTAGACAACATAGGGAACTTCAAAGAGTACTCTTCAACACTCACATTACGTTGCTTGATATAGATAAACTCCACTACCTTAACCTCCCTCCTCTCACGGGTAAAGTACTTTACTAGAAAAGCTTCCTTAAATTCTTCCTTCATAGTAGACCCGACTCAATCGGCCTATTGCATTTCCATTGTGTGTACCACATTTGAGAAACATATCCTAAGTTATACTAAGCCAACTGCTCTTTCTCCGTAGAAGTAACTCCAATAATATGCACGATCTTATACACCTCATCTAACAACTCTTGGGGATCTTCTCCCACGTTAGAGACAAGAAAGATAGGAGGATTCATCCTCACAAATTCTCTAAATCTTGATGTCATAGTGTTCTCTATAACATTACCCTAGGCCCCATACTCAAATTCACTTGAGTAGTCATGACTCAGGAAAAGGGAAGCAAAATATTTTTAATCTCTCTATTAGTCAATTACGGGGTAACCACCGGAACATCATGACCTCCTTCCACAATAGGGAGTTTCTCACCTTGAGAAACTTGAGAAACTTCCTCTACTTGCTCAACATAAGGAGGAATCTCCTCATTCACATCATTCTCTTCAACCCTCCTAGCCGGTTTCCTCCTTGTATTCAGCTTCCTAGAAACACAAGCAAAACCATAAGAAAAGAGTACTCATAACTTTTACTCTACAACACGGCGTAGGATTAGAATAGAAGGGAAACTCTATCGTCGTATACCCTCTTGCCCAAAGAGTTATCACGGCTCATACCTATGGTCAAGACTCTACTATATGTGACTTAATGAGACATTTTGGTTCAGAAGACCACTTTAATAAACTATGATCTCATACAAAGATTGCCACATCCCGAGACCATACCATAGAAGTTATGACAATCTTGAAGTGAGACCGGCGTACTTCACCTCTCGGAGGTCTTGTACAAGACCTTCCGTATCATTCATCGCATATAAAACATATGAAAAGTAGTGCAAAATTAAAGATTTCATAAACATTATATAAGTCTTTAAAATATCTTTCATTTAGAACTCATAGGAAATACTAAGTCTCATTTCATCAAAACATAGACACAAGAATACTTTGCGACAAGGCCCATATAATACTAATATAACAATACTTAGCTTATTAAAATATTTCAATATGAGCGATAAAAGACATCTATGCCTTCGAGTCAATTGCGTACATACTTCAACTTCACTTGAATGATCTTCTAATACAAACTTAGCTGTCAAAAGGCACCTTCACCTATCAATAACTTTAGAGAAAGATAAAAAGCATTATATTACTACAACCACATATACTAATTATGACATAATGCATAAAATTATGAAATAAACATTTGTTTGAAATATGCATCTTTTGATTTAAATATCATAATATAATCATAATAACAACATTTAACAACTTAGAAACACATAAGAAATCAGTTTAATAATTTATCACATTTTAGAGGCAAATTCACAATGAGCTATTTCACATTAAAAACTTTTTAACTTCACTTTAGACGCCTTCTAGAAAGTAATTCTCTCACTAAAAGCTATCCTAAACTAATTTAAGTATGACACGGAGAGACTGTCCATAAAACCTCTATAGGAAAACTTAAATGATCTTTAAGACAAATTATAATGAGTTACACACACGCACAATATATCAACCACATGAACAGAGATTCTCCTACCAAAGATGATTCTAAGTCTCACTTGAGTGAGTTGTGAAGCGACCGCCCATACAATCCCTTACACATAAACTCTTAAGATATCCTATATACTACCTAAGATAAAACTATTCTCACTTAATACAACAACTTATAAATTATATGACATCCTTCTTTGAAAGGATATGAAAAGATTTAGTTAAGTAAATCAAGAATATAAAGTCCATGATTGACCATTTCATGATTACCTTACTAATTCTTAAGAATACCTAAGGCCAGGCCTACATAATAAACCATCTTCTCTAACTAGAGGCATTCTTAAGATTTATCTAGGTAAGTACAAAGTGCCATTGGAATGCCCCCTTCACACCCTAACTAGAGAACCCTTAACTACTCTAGATAAGTACTTATTCATTTCACATGCTCTCTAAAATTAAACGATTACATTCATTGGTTCATTTAAGACTAATTCATCACATAAGGACATTAAAGTAATGGTCTCTGAAAAGACCTAGGGACTCTCAGTAAAATCTTCAAAGTCTATCGTGCAATATCTAGATACTGTCCCATACCACTACCTAAACTTCATAAAATTGATCTAATGAAAGTAGGTATCCGCAATAACCGACATAGACAATAATAGCTAAACATGGAATCTAGAGTTCTAACCTACAATGATGAGGGTGTTCTACTTGCAAAGGGTTTAACTAGGATACATCCCATTTAGGCATATGGTTAAGGAATATGAAGTGCTTTTATGGACTCTAGTCTCATTCTCAAGTTAAGCTACATTGTTTTGTAGTCTCCTTCTCAAGTAGAGCAACTTCCCATAACATAATAACATGGTGCTAGACTTTTTTTTATCATACATTCATTTACATTAAAGGTTCATATAAAGGGATTCCATATCTAGTTCATAAAACAATCACATTCACCCTACAAAAGATGTCCACTAGGACTACCTTAAAATGGCAACATAGATAGCTCATCATAACTTTCCTAAGGATGATATGATGTTGTTACAGCCAATCAACCCTGTGTCCATCATCCTTTACATGAAGGATACTAAACGACTTTAGAATCCAAAGTTTATAACCTTACCACTAGGATTAAGGTTCCACGTACATGACCTTCTTAACATCATTTAAGGTCGCACATATGATTAATCAGTACATAAAAAGGGTGAACTAAGCCTACCTAAACAATACATCTCATATTCACATATTTTTCATATATTTATCAAGTAAGGGACACAAGTCTACCAAAACTAGATATAACATTCTTTACTATATCACATATAGCATATTACTCTTCGAAGCACTTAGGAATGACCCTTATAATCTTTATGTCATCCTATATATTACCTTATCATCATCAATATACCCATCATAAATTATATAGTCATGTAGGATCAATCATGCATCATCTCTAAGATAACACATACAAACACATAGTCATAGTCTAACATAATCTCCTAATATAGATAGAAGGAACACATAGTTTCACATTACTTCACATGTTGATATAGATATGATCATACTTCACAAACCTCAACTACAGCAAACATTGTAGTTCTTCAAGTATTGCCGACAAAGCCATGATCATCATAATACCTAAAGTAACGCCGACAAAGATATATCAATCGCAAATAAATCACATAGCACTGCCACCATAAGTGGACCATATAAATCACAATATATTTGAAGTCTAATTAACATAAAATAAATATAATAAGGGAAGAGTACCACAAATTCATTCTCTCCACTTCAATCCATGTCTAAATCATTCCGTTTAATAACATAAGGCCCTTAGCCATGACCATAACCAATAATTCAATATATAAACTATGATATTCAATAAAACTAAGTCAATTAAATATAGATTCATCAATCTATAAAAACCTAGATATCAATTCATACAATTATTACATCAATCAATTTCCCATATGAAACAAAGTAGAATTTCATAAGTATAAAGTCCAAATAACTTAACCCATAAGGTAGTCAATATCTAGGGTTCATCAATTATATGGGTTCATAGGTTAATTGAGTTAAAATTATCTAATTAAAAACAAATGAATCAATATACAATGCTTTAAGTATTTAATTTAAGAACCTATGGATAGATCATAAATGGGACAATTAAATTTTGAAAGCTTTTAGAAAACACCCTTAAATTTGGGATCCTTTATGAATTGAGTTTCAAGGATAAAAAATCATACCTCACTGAAGCTAATCCACCAATTTGATGAATAATATCCACTCAATTCTCAAATCTAATTCCTTGCTTGAGTTATGGCTCCAATGGAGTTCTAGAGAATTTCTAAGTGAATTTGGATTTTGATTTTGATGAATGAATTCTTCTAAAGTGTTAATGTTTTATAAACATGTTTAAAGTACCCAAAATATACCTAAGTAACCAACCTTTCTCTTATTTGGACTTTGGAAGGATTTAAAACTTCATCCTTAATTTAAAAGTACAGTTGCGAAGAAACCAGTACCATCAACGACTTGAAGTCGACTAACCGTTTGTCCATAAACGGATCATCTTGTAGTCTCGTCGTTTGGTTCAGATACTTTCCTTTTTAATCTTGAGTTCCCTACGCTATGTCTTGACCCACAAAACCCATCGACGGGGCGTCGACTGGCCTACGAGCCGTCGTTTGCCTCAATCGTTAGGGCCTAATCTAAACTACCTTTGCTCTTGAGTAGGGTCCTTCCTCAAGAACCCTTGTTTTTTCCTTGGGGACTTTCATACTGGTTTTTCCAAGATGAATATGATCGTATAAATGTTTAGTACCTTCCACATCAATTTCATCCAAAACGAACATGTAAAACTTTACAAAACATGCAAAGACACACAAGGTTGTTTCAAGGCAAACCTTTTGAAAGTCATGGACGTTCTTGGACGTTTCACCTACAAACTTCACCAAACTTTACACACTATCTATAAATAGCGTAATAACTCAGTTAATGACCTTACAACCTTATAAATTAAACATAAACACATAAAACGCATCTGAGACATATATTTGACTTAGTCATCCAACATCTTGGTCGTCCTTAGACGTTTCACTTCCAAATTACCTAGAATCTTAGACACTACCTCTATACCCTTTTAGGCTCTAGCTTCACCTATGTCATTTTTGAGGTATTACAAGAATCTCCTCATTTATATCTTTCTCCTCAACTCTCCTAGCCGGTGTCCTCCTCGTATTAATCTCCCTAGAAACAGAAGGAAAATAAAAAGAAAAGAGAACTCATAAATTTTACTCTACGGCACGACATAGAAGTCGAAAATAAGGGAAACTTTATAATCCTATAGCCTCTCGCCCATAGATGTGTCGCGACTTACATCGATTGTCAAGAATCTACTAAACGTGGCTTGATTAGACTTCTCGACTCCTAAGAAAACTTTCATAAACCTATGCTCAATACCAAGCTTTTCACATCCTAAGACCAAACCCTAGTAGTATGAAACTTTTGTAGTGTAACCGGCGTACTTGACCTTTCATAGGTCTTGATCTAGCCCTTCCATATCATCCATCACATATAAAGAAATCAAAAGTAGTGCAGAATTAAATCTTTTCACAAACATTTGCAAAGTTTTTAAAATCACTTTCATATTAAATTCATAGGAAATATTAAGTGTCATTTAATCTAATCTTAGGCACAAGAATAACTTTTAACATGGCCTATGCACAAAAGAAATATTGTAATACTAAGTTTATTAAAATAATTCAATAAGAGATATAAAAGACATCTACTTCCTCGAGTCAAATGAGAACATATTTCAACTTGCTTGAATGATCCTACAATCCAAGATTAGCTCCCCAAAAGAACCTACATGTATGTTTCACTTTAGAGATAGACAAAAGCATGGAATTAGTACAAACAAATGTAATAAGTATGACATAATGCATAAAAATCATGAAAATGGACATTTATTGGAAATAAGCATCTTTTGATTTAAATATCATAATATAAGCATAAGCACACCATTTAATACCTTAGTAACACATAAGAAATAACTTAGTAAATTTAACATATTTTTAATATCATTATAGTAAACTATGTCAATTATAGTAAACAACTTTCCATGTTAAAGTGAAGTTTCAGAACTTCAAGGAACACTTCCTAGAAAGAAACTCTTTCACTAAATGCTATCCTAAGACTCACTTATGTAAGACAAATAGAGACCCCCAATAAAAAATCTTAGGCACACCTAAGTGATTCTTAAGACCACCTATAATGAGATATACACACATTCAATACATCAACAACATAAACATGAGATCCTCTTACCAAAAGTGCTTCTAAGGTTCATTTTAGTGAGTTGTGAACCGATCAACCATTGAATTTCTTTCACATACACTTATGAGATCCTATAGACTACCTAACATACAATATTTCTCCCACAATATTAAAACATACAAGTACTATGACATTCTCCTTTCGTAATATTATTAAAAGACTTAATTAAGTAAATCAAGAAGATAATGTTCATGGTTGACCTATTGAAGAGTACCAATGTAATCCTTAAGACTACCTATGTTTGGAACATGTCTACAAAATCAACCATATTTCCTAACTAGAGTCATTCTTAAGAGTTATCTAGGTAAGATACTAAGTGACCATTCATATGCCCCCTTCACATCTTAACTAGAAAACTCTTAACTACTGTACATAAGTATTCATTCATTTAACATGCTTTCCAACATAGGTCATTACATTCATTAGTTCATTTAAGAGACATCCATCGTATAAAGGGCATTCAAGTAATGGTCTGGGAGATGACCTAGGGACTCTCACTAATATCTTCAAAGCCTATAGTGCAATGTCCAGATAACGTCCCATATCACTTACTAAACTTGATAGAACCTCTATAATGATAATAGGTATCCAACATGATGATAATTGGAAATAACATAGACCATGGTAACTAAAAATGGAATCTGGTGTTCTAACCTACTCCAATGAGGGTGTTGTACTTGCAAATGGTAGTACTTGGACATATCCCATGTAGGAACATGTTTTGGGAAAATGAAGGGATTACTTTGTACTCTATCCTTAATCATAATTAGAGCTACTTCCCTTACCATAGTCACTCGGTGATACCATTTGTTCTCATAGAGTAATTGAAAGTTCATACTAAGGGTTTCATATTTTCTCCATAACCCAATTACTTTCACCCTACCATAGAGGTCCCCTAGGGCTACTTTCAATGGCGACAAAGATAGATCATCATGAATTTCCTATGGATTATAAAATATCGTTCCAACCAATCAAATTTAAGTCCATCATTCACTGCAAGAAGGATATTACTGCGGCTTTCGACTTAAATGTTCATAACCTTCCCACAAGGTTAAGGTATTCACATACAGACCCACTTAACATCATTCAAGGTCACATGTCATTCATACATTAAATATTAAAGAGACTTTAGCATCCTAAGTAAAGACATCCCATATTCACCTTCATAAAGGTATCAAGTAAGGAACACAAGATATACAATACTTTACATATACCCTTTAGCATGTCATTTTAAAAGAAAATAGGCAAAACCAACATCATCTTTTGGTAATCATATACACTACTATAGCATCATCAATACACCCATTATAGACTCATGTAGTAAAGAAGGAACAATCATGCATCATCTCTAAGACTACATATATAAACATCATCACAGTCTAACATGATCACCTTACAACACAAATCGAAGAACACATACTTTCACCTAATGACAAGTACAACAACCTGATCATACTTCACATAATCAACTACATACATCATTAAAATACTTCAATTAGTTTACCAAAAGGTTCATGATCATCATAATACATAAATTAACGCTAACAAGGCCACATTAATTGCATGTAAAACACATAGCACCACAACCATAAGTGAATCATACTTATCAAAACATAATTAGATTCTAATTTAAATTAAATAAAGAGAATTAGGGCAGTGTACCTCCAATCCATACACAACACATCAATATATATCTAAACCATCCTATTCAATATCATAAGGCACTTACCTATGACCACGAACATTAATTCATTACAAAAACCATAATACTCAATGAATCTAGGTCAATTAAGTATAGATTATCAATGTTAGACCAATTAGACATTAAATTAATACAATTCTTACATCATTCATTAGACCATAGAAAACTACGCTAGTTTTCATAAGCGTTAAGTCAATATCACTTAACCAACAAAGTAGTCAAAAACTAGGGTTCATCAGTTACTTGGGTTCATAGTATAATTGATTTAAAATCATATAATAACAAAAATTCAATCAACATACAATGATTTAGACCTTTAATGCAAGAAACCGTTGATAGATCATAAAATTTGACAAGTTCATCCTTAGAAACTTTAGAAAACTCTTTGAATGTTGGGTACCTTGATGAATTTTTTTTCAAGGATAATAAATCATACCTCAATTATGTTAATTCACAAATTTTATGAAGAATATCCACTAAATTCTTCAATTAAAGCACTTCTTTGAGTTTTGGCTTTAATGGAGTTCGAAAGAATTTTTAAAATATTTTGGGTTTTGATTTATGAAGAATGAATTGTCCTTAGTGTTTAAGGCTAAATTTTTTTAAAAAATACTCAAAGTAACCCTGAGTGACCTACCAAAGTCTTATATGTACGTGGGGTGAATTTAGAACTTCACCCCTAGAATTAACAGGAACCAAATCTTACATACGGTTGCCAAACGACAGACCGTTTGTACAGAAATGAACATGGTAGCATCTCACTTTTTGGTTCAGAGACTGTCCTATAGGAGATTAGTATCCCTAGGATATATATTGACCCACTACACCCATTAACAAGGCGTTGAATGGCCCTCAAGACGTGGTTTTCCTCAATCAATTAGGGCCTGGTCTAGACAACCTTGGCTCAAATGAAGGGTCCGTCCTCAAGGACCCTTGTATGGTCTTTGGCGACTTTTCTGTGGATGTTTCAAACCCAAATATGTTTGTATATGAAAATAAGACCTCCTTCATAAATTTAATAAAAAACAAATATTTTAAACGCGATGAAACATGCAAATATAGAAAAGGTCATTTCAAGGCAAACCTTTCGAACGTCATGGACTTTTGACCTACAAACTTCATGAAACTCAATACACTAACTATAAACATTACTATAACTCATATAGTGACCTCATTAAGTCATGAAACACCAATATAGGCACATTACCACACATGAGGCGCTCATAGGTGACTTAGTCGTCGAATTTGTTATTGTCCCTTAACATTTGACTTCCAACGCACCTAAAACTCAAGACTCTGCCTCAATACGACATTATAAGACAATTTAGGACCTTAGACCCTCATGACAAAAATGTTAGGTTCTAGATTCACCTAAGTCATTTTTGAGGTATTACAATACTCTTTCGTGTTGTGCAGTCGTCATTTTGGTCAGAGAGTGTTCTAAAATGACTATCAGCCAAAATCGATAAGTGTTTGTTGAAGGAGTCATTGATGCCTCGTTTATCAAACAACACATCGTTGCCTGCACATGTAGTTAGATAGTGCCCCTTGGCAAATATTAGCCTACTTTACAAGGGTCCTCCTCAAGGGCCCTTTGTTAGTTCTTGGAGAGTCCTACCCGGATGTTTTGACTATAAACTAACTCTAATACGTGTTACACATATTACCACAAAATTTCATCCTTTTTCGACTCTTAACAATTAGTAAAATAGGCTAAGGCGCGCTAACACCTCTTGAACTAGTTTGCTGACATCATGGACGTTCTTTAACGTTTTGATTCTTCAACTTCCTAAGTAACTTATATTCATTATTTTTACCTTAAAATAGTGACACAAGATTTAAACACTCATGTTAGGCACTAGAACAAATCTTAGACTTCCGACGTATTACAATTCCCTCCATAGGAACATTCGTCCCCGAATGACACTAAAATTCATTAAAAGTACAGAATATACTCAAGTCTAGTAGTTCAATAAATTACACATAAAATATGAGTTACTAGATAAATTATGACATTTATGTATAGCAATTCAAAACTTCAATTACTACACATAAAGCTCAACATCACCATATAAGGAATTTCCTTCTCAGAAGAACATGAGCTAAACATCGTATTAAGGATTCAATTTTTCAGAACTAAATCTATCAACATAATGAATATCATTTCATAGTGACTCACTATATAAACATTCACAACATAATTCAAAACATGAAAAATTTACAATATATTTCTATAGGCATAACATCACTGTATTTCAGTGTAACATGAACATTTTTGCAAAACTTTACCAAATATCAAAGTAATTGATTATTTCCTTTTTTAGAAGGAATAACTGACCTTAGTTAGCAAATAGATGAGGGTACGAGACTTCATGCTGGCCTCGGCCTCCCATGTTGCACCCTCAGCTAGGTGATACTTTAATAATACATTTACGGAAGCCACCTGTTTGTTCCTTAACCTCATTACTTGTCTATCACGGTTTTGAACCGGAACCTCCTCATAGTTGAGGTTATCTTGAACACCTAGACCTTCAAATAGGAAGAATGGACTCGGGATCACTGATACACTTCTTAAGAATGGCAACATTGATCTCCAGATGAACCAAAGCCAATTCAATAGGCAACTTCAACTCATATGAAACCTTACCAATCATTTTCAAGATTTCACAAGGACCCACATAATGAGGACTCAACTTCCCTTGGTTTTCAAAACTCACAAACCCTTTCATAGACAATATTATTAGATTGTAACACCTTGAAATCCAAGACTCATGGAAAAGGCCTAACATATGTGTCATAAAGTATACACACTGTTTCTAAGTCCATTTTTAATGTATATCGGTCGTTTAGAACGTTTAAGAACAAGAATTTCCAGGAAGTTCGTTTAAAGGGGTTGTTAGTGTGCCTTAGCCTTTTTACTAACTTTTAGAAGTCGGAAATGTACAAAAAGGTGTGGGTAGGTAGCTAATGGGTGTTTGAATTGTTTCATGATTTAAAATGTATGAGTATGACTCTTCAAGAACCAACCAATGACCCTCGAGGTGAACCCCTGCAGTTGATGCAGCATTGATTGGCAGTGTGCGTCGACAGGGAAGAACACGGTTCGTAAGCGGGCCAACGGGGAATCGAAGGTCACCATCGTCCCTCACTTAGAAATATTTCTGAAAGCCCTTGTTTATCTAGCTACTGTTACACTCAACGAAAGGGCTCGACAGGGCGTCATGGGCTTGACGGGGAGTGAGGACACTGTCATCCCATACTTAAAAACAATGTAGAAAGCCTCGCATACAAAGTATCGGATATAGATGACGGAAGTGAAGGACAGAGGAGGGGCTGTCCTCGACCCAACG
This sequence comes from Solanum peruvianum, assembly GCA_027705065.1. Taxonomy (NCBI): domain Eukaryota; kingdom Viridiplantae; phylum Streptophyta; class Magnoliopsida; order Solanales; family Solanaceae; genus Solanum; species Solanum peruvianum. Next base: position 21,756,900 of record JAKWJD010001756.1, on the reverse strand, counting down.
ACGGATCATCGACGGTGTCTCGTCGCTAGGGGTCAAATTTCAGTAATAGATTTTAATGATTTCATTTAAAATAACTATATGGTGTAGGGTTTAAATATTTATTTAAGGGAAATCAATTGAGTTAATTCAATCCCCTCTATAAATACCCTTAACGCTCATTAACCAAAACTCAACTCTTAAAGTATACTCTCTTTCTTCTCTCTTATTTCCTTTTCTATAAGAACACATCATTTGAAGGCTAGCAAGAAGTAGGGTTTTGGATCTATAAAAGGCTGAATTATTCATCAAAACATTGGGAAATATTAAGTAATGGGTTCAATTCACCTTCGAGATCCTTTCCTCAAAGAGTTCCTTAAAAAGGTATTTCAAAAAGTTGAGTTATTTTATCAATTTTGTTCAATTACAAAATTCAAGTGATGGACTGATTTGTTAGTGGATTCTTAGGGTTGTATTAAGAATATTTAGATGTTATTCAACTTTTTTATGATAATTATTGATGGTTTGGTCAAATTTTAGAACATGATCTTCTACACCTAACCATAGGTAGTAATCTTCACCAATGTTGTATGTTGATTATTCAATTGAGATGATTGTTGATAAGATTACAATTCTATGGTTCTATTATTGTTGAATTAAGATTAACTATAGGACTATCATGCTAGTTATTGAGCTGTAATTTAGGTTATGAATTGTAATGTGAAATTAGCCTATGTATCTTGTCTCAAGGTGTGATATCAAGATGAATTGTGTTATAGAGATGCAATTGGCCTTGTTATTCTATTTATTACCATTGTGTTATGACGTTACTCTCCAAGTTGGGTTGAGTTAGGGGTTGATGGTAATACCTTGATAATAGACTATGAGAAAGACTTGATAAGTCTTAGAATCTTAATCTTTACATCCAATTGTGATTAATTGGTGTTAAGATATGATATTACATTGAATTATGTCTTATATTAAGATTATAGGGAGGTATGATGCTGAATTGAAATGTCTTGACTATGTTGTGACGTTGATTAAGGTGCATGTGCTATTACAATGGGGAAGACTATCAATGTTCCTTAAAATATGATGAAATGCTAAAGTGTTAAACTCACTTATATGAAATGTGATGAATGGACTTAAACTCGCACAATTGTTCTTGAGCTTTTGATGATGATGATTATACAAGGGGTATAACATATGGCATAAATTAACCTATGATTGATAATTAGAGGCTAAAAGGCATTTCAAAAAGGGACTGTAGCTTAGCACCGACTGAACTAGATAGAGTAGTGTCCCTTCCCACATAGGAAAGGTAGGATCACTACATCACTCTTGAGATTGGAGATCATAATGCATGGTGAATAAAGAGGATCCCAACTAAATCTCCTAGTTCTTGAACTATGCTGCCCCTAAGAAATATTAGCTAGTGGATCCACGCAGTTGCTATGTTTTATGTTTTTGTACTACCTTGGCAAGTAGTCCGCCTTCTTTCGGTGTAGGTTTTTATGACACCTGATTACGCACTAGCTCATGTGTTCTATGTAGGTTAGAGAAAGATGTTGACAAAAGTTAAAACTAATTAAAGGACTTCAACTCTAACTTGGATAACCTAAGGGGTCTAACTTAGTGTAGGTAGGGGTATACGACTCTACATAGACATTGCACTAGTTAGTATTGAGCGGAGTCTTAGGAGGAGATTCTGAGGTGTTTATATTATGATAATATATGATGTATATATATATATATATATGATGACCATATCATATTGTTTATACTATAAGTTGATTAGTTCATATATGAATATGCATTGGACAATGCTCATGTTTTCTTGTTGAGGTTACTTGATTGAGTAAGATTATGGGCTTTGCTTGGTCATTGAACTTTTGGACTTAATAAGAACTTGTCAGTAGTGTCTTGCTTATTGTGATATGCTTAACTCTTATTCATTCTTGTGATATTATTCCTTGATGTTAGAGTTGTGGTAACTCATGACTTTAAGTGTGTTGGGATAAGTGTTACTTGTTGGGATATAAAACATATTTTTTTGATTAGTATGATTTACTTGACTTTTCATTAAGACGAAAAAAGGGGGTAAAATAACATGTTTTAATAAAAAGTCCCTCTTTAGAATATTTTGCTTGTGTATGTGCATAAGATCTCATACTTAGTAAATGTGGAGTACTAACCCCATTTTCTCCCTTTTAACCAAACATTTTAGGTTCCGGTTGTTGAATTTTATTTGAGGCGATTTGAAGGAAGACTTTGATATTCTATCATCAAAGTGGTAGGTCCTCATTTTCTGCGAGGACGATGCCAATATTCTCTATGAGAAGTTACTTAGTTACTTCAACTTTTGTATTGACTCTATTTCCTATTAAAGGCAAAGTTAAATAAATCCTATATGCGGCTTACTTTTATTGATGTAGGGCTATGCCCAACATTATTGTCCTCGTTTAGATGGTTTATGAGACGAGACATATTTATGACTCAATTTCTTTACTATATAAATGTGTGAAATAAATGTAGAAGACTATGTAATATTCTTATACGAAAGATTCTATGTATACTCAATATTATGATTATGTGTATATAAAGGTCTATGTAAATCTCCGTTTAGAAGTACTTGAAAAGTTTTAAACTTTATAATATTTTTAATCGATCAATGCAATAATGTAAAACCAAGAGGCTTGTCTTAGTCTTTCAAAGAAGACGCCGCCGCCAGTTACGTCTAGGGGGTAAACCCGAATGTGATAAAATTGGTATCGGAGCATGAGGTTTAATATCTAGGATGTTGACGTCTCTCTCAACCATATCTATGTAGGTTTGTATTCATAATTGTGAAGCGCGCCAAACTTATGAATAGGAACTTATATGATTTTTAGGAATCAGTCTCTTTCTTAAAAATCTTGTATCGTGCCAATAGAGTATACTTATGGTGTGCTTTTACATCTAATCGTATTGTTGTGCTTATTTGAAGCATTAACACTCGATGGAATACGGCTTGAATACTTGATGAGGAAGTTTATAATGTGGGATCTCCTCCCCATGATGAACAAGTTTTTCCACTAGAGGAAAATGCTAATTTTGATCAAGGCCCGGCTAACCCTCCACGTATGAGGGAGGCGGAGATGAGGTTTATTCTTTCTCAAATGGACCAAGCTATGACTACCAAAGCACATGCCGCAACGGTTCAAGGCCAAGCTATGACGGCTCAAGCCAACCGGGATGTTTCTCCTCATCCTCATCAACAAGTCACTACTATGGCTTCCCGTCTAAAGGACTTCACTTGGATGAACCATCCTACTTTCTATGGGTCTAAGGTTGATGAATACCCCCAAGAATTACTTGATGAGGTCTACTAAGTACTATACGCTATGGGGGTGACTTCATGCGAGAAGGTCGAGTTGGCCTTATATCAACTCAAGGATGTTGCCCAAATTAGGTTTGTGCGTTTGAGGGACAACAGGATGTTGAGGGGCGGTACGGTAACTTGGGAGGTCTTCAAGGTGGAATTTCTAAAATTGGTTCTTCACTAGAGAGATGATCTAGGAGAAAGTGACAGAGTTCATCAATCTTCACCAATGAGGGAGGAGTGTTCCTGAGTATTCTTTTAATGCCACCCTCAAATCGTTCATGTGATCATCCTCATTTTATTAAAATATCAAGATGTCATCAATGAAAACAATGACAAATGAATCTAGGTATCTTGGAAACACCCTATTCATGAGATCCACAAACGTCGACGGGGCATTTGTGAGACCAAAATACATTACTAAGAACTCACATTGACCATATGTAGTATGTGTTTTATCGGAAAAATAATTTGAGAAGAGTTTGTTTTATTTTAAGGGTATTTTCGACTTTTTTAGGAGTCGCCACATAATTTTGAGAAAATTAAGGAAACTCATTCTCAAAACAACTTAAACAGAAAAAATTGTTTTGAAAATATTTTTTAAGGGAAATTTTGCTTAACTCTAAACCAACTTTCAAATTTAAACCTTTATTGTTTTAAAGCTTCAATTTCTAGTTTTAAGTTTGATAAAGTGAAAGGCGTTTCGAAGGGGGTTTGGAGTTTTCTGAACCTAAGCTAACGACATTTAAGCAAAATTACGTAAACAAATAGTAAAGTGGGAGGGAGAGAGAGAGAGAGAGAGAGATTTTTGCGTCCAAGTTTTTGAGTTCTGTTCGCCTTGACCGAAACTTGGACCCACCTGTTTTTTGGGTTTTGACCCATTTTTCCACCTGTCCTAATCTAGGCATACGAAATAAAATACAAGAAAAGAAAAATAAAACTCAAGGGCTTAGGCCCATTACAAATAAAATACAAAGATATATAAAGAAATTTCTAAATGACTTCTTCAAGTTCTTAATATTTGCGATTCTGAATCTGGCATGTTTCACCTATATGGGTTGACTTGACAACAATTTCTGAGCTTTCGAGGCTCTCCCGAAATGTAAGGGTAAGATGGAGTCCCGAACGGACTGTCCGAGGGCAACGAACGGGACGAGGACGAGCAGCAAACGATAGCAACTTCCACACCAAACGGAAAGATACGAACACGGAATATCGAGACGGAGGTCGCAGAATCGAACAACTTCGCAGACTCCCTTTGACATTTCTCCAACCTTCGGTAATGTTTTCAGTACTTATGAAAAGAAAACTAACAGAAGGACTCAAGGATTTGTTCTCGATTTTTAACTCTCCAAAATTCCGACCCACAGTTTTCCCTCTTTGAATTTTTTTTCACAAAAATCTCTAACCCAATTTCTAACCAAAAAATCCAACAGCAGACGAAAGAAGAAGCAGAGTCTTTTCGAAAAAATTTTCAACCCCCTTCAACATTTTTTGGAGGGGGTATTTATAGAGGAAACTAGGGTTTTTGGATTTTAGGCGGGATCGATGGATTTCTTGGCCCATTTTAGACTCGAATTTGAAATTCGAAATCCTTTCCCTTAACGGAGCAACAACCTTTTTCTGAAAATCTGCCTTATTCCGAAAACGAAAAAGAGGGAGGGACGGTCGAGATGAGTCGTGTGTTCTAGGCGGGCGACGTGGAGTCATCTCGCTATGGCAAGGACGGAAGTATGACCTGCTACGCAGCAGCTGGAGACGTACTGATTCCAGATAGACGTTGGGAAAGAGGAACGCGTAAAGAGGATTTCGCGTGGGAGAGGTCGCGTGAGGGAGACGAGAAACGACTGGGGGCTGTTTTTTCGTAAGCAGCTTTTGCGTTTTTCTGGGAATTTCCTTTTTCTAGGGTTTTTCGTTTGAAGGGGGGGGGGAATCGCGTGGGGGAGGGAAAGAGAGGAGGGGAGAGAGCGTGGGAGGAGACGCGTGTGAAGGGAAGGGATTTTCTGTTTTGGGGGGGGTCTGTTTTTCTGCGTTTTTCTACGTTTTTCTGGGTTCTTTGGCGTGCCTTCCTTTCTGGGAATGGCGTGGTGTGATGGGGGAAGAAGGAAGAGGGGAGAGGGCCGGGTCGGAGCAGGTATGGGCTGGGTTGAAAATTAAAAGGGCTAGATGGGTCGGATCGGAGAGAGAGAGAGGTGTTGAGTATTTTAATGGAATTAGGTTGGGTCGGCGGAATGGGCTTGGGGTTAATTTAAATTGTGTGTTGGGTTGGGTTTTAAAAGAAGTGGGCCGCTGGGAATAAAGGGGAAAAGGATGAAGTGGGCTGAAAGTAAAACAAAGATGGGCAATTGGAACAAAAGGGCAGAGGCCCAAACTCGACTCAAAAGGGAAAAGAACCAAATTAATTATAAACAAATGGATTTAAAACAAGATGAATTCGGTATAAATTTATTAACGAGCTTACTTATTTAGTAATACAATTGTTTAAATTGTAAAATGGCGACTCAAAATACAACTGTGATTTAAAATAAACTAGTTAAATAAAACATTTGAACGTATATTTTGATTGTTTTTGAGATAATCATAAGATATACTACTTATATACAATATTATGTAAATATGTATATTACCTAAAAATTATGACAAAAGTATTCGAAGCAACATAAAATTCATGTATTATATTATTATATTCGTAAAATTTATAAAACTGATTAATTTAAAATATTCGGAAAATTTAGGAAGCTCGATAATTAATTTATACCGACGCGGGTAAAATTGGGTGTCAACAAGTGTCCCTCATTTTACTTGGGTTGATGCAAGCAACTCGAGGAAAATGAAATTGACCGAACCAACTTTGACCAACTCCATTCGCTTTTTAAAGGAAGGATTTGACAAAGGGTTTGGGAATTACGGCCGAACCCTCGCAATCAGGTTTCCTACATATCTCAGGCTATGCGAGAATTCAGGCCACTTGTAGTTGAATAAGCTTGATTTACTGCATGATTTTGAAAGAATCAAAAGTCACCTCGATACCAAATTATGAAGGTATTGAAACGCTCGAGAATTGAATTCGAGAGCAAATGTTGGGTTACAGCCGAGTTTCCAACATTGAATACGCCTACATATCCTTAAACCTTCAGAATCAGGCTGTGTGTAGTTCGACTCGATCGGCGGAAAAAGAATTCTATTATGCTAGATAACCTTTGGTTTGGGACAAGCGACAAATTAACGAGTATGAAAAGGAGGCTTGTAATCTCCTAGCCATGAATGTGGCGCGCTTCACACCCATAATTAATAACTTACACGGACGTCATTTTCAAAGCTCCTGGCGCATTGTCACTCAGATTGGAAACTTGCTTCTGGTAAATCGAAACTTCCGGATGCGAGACTGAAACTGACAGAACTAATGAAAGACCTACATGCCTCGAGAGGGTGGTAAGATTATGGTGGAAGTCGCTCCTCTGCTCGCGTCCTAAGAGTTTGACATTGCTCTTCGGACTATGTCCCAGTTCGCTGCTAAGAAAAAGTTCCACGCCGTGCTGCACCCTTTTTGATGTCGTCCGCACCTGTGGTTTTTTGGAGAATTCATCCTTTTGGATGCTCTCGACAAAAACTGAGATAAAACTCGTCAGCTTAAAAAATGCAATTAGGATGGGAGACAATGTCTTTTTACCATGTCGACACTTCATTGTTCTCCTCAATATTCGACGTCGACTCGATCGGCTTGACATCTAGCAAGTAAAACTTATGCCTTGTGTTTTGCGATATAATCTTCAACATACTCTATAATTGATATCGAAATAAATAAATAATGCTGATGCGATGTTGATGTCTGTTTTGTCGTTATCTTCGATGCTCTTCTTGATATTTATTTTTATAAGAAATAATAGAATGCAATCGAGGCCAATGAATAAGTGTTGCTCTTTCTTTATCCGTGTATGCCCTCTTGAGGGGCATGAATATCTTCCCGTGATACGTAAATTCCCGCAAGGCATGAATCTTCTCGTGATGCATAGCTTTAAGCGAGGCATAAAATCTTCTCGCGATGTATAAATTTTGACGAGGCATGAAATCTTCTTGTCGTGCATAATTGTTGACTTGTGATGCATTATTTTCCGCAATGCATGACTTTTCCGCTATGCATGATTTTCAACGAGCCATGGACTCTTCTCGTGATACACAAATTCCAGCGAGGTACAAATTCTTCTCGGGATGTCTAAATTTCAGCGAGGTATGAAATCTTCTTGCGATTTATAAATTTTGACGAGGCATGCAATCTTCTCGCACACAATTGTTGACTTTGCAATGCATGATTTTCCGCGATGCATGATTTTAAACGAGGCATGGATTCTTCTCCTGATGCACAAATTCCAGCGAGGTATAAATTCTTCTCGCGATTTCTAAAATACAGCGAGGTATGAAATCTTCTCACGATGTATAAATTTTGACGAGGCATGAAATATTCTCATCTCACATGATTGTTAACTCAAAATGCATGATTTTCCTCGATACATGATTTTCAACGAGGCATGGATTCTTCTCGTGATGCACAAATTCCAGCGAGGTATAAATTCTTCTCGCGATGTCTAAATTTCAGCGTGGTATGAAATCTTCTCGCGATGTATCAATTTTGACGAGCCATGAAATCTTCTCGTCTCACATGATTGTTAACTCGTAATGTATGATTTTTGCGATGCATGATTTCCCGCGATGCATGGTTTTCCGCGATGCATGATTCTTCAGTGTATGACTTCCGCGATGCATGATTCTTCGGTGTATGAATTCCGCGATGCATGATTCTTCAGTGTATGAATTCTGCGATGCATGATTTCTGCGATGCATGATCCTTCAGTGTATGAATTCTGCGATGCATGATTTCCGCGATGCATGGTTTTTCAGCAGCACATGATTTTCAGCAGTATATGAATCTCCGTGATGCATGAATATTTATATCGTCTCTGTTGATAATAACGGCAAAACGACCTCCAAATAATATATCGACTTGATCGATAATAGCAAATAATAATAAAATAACTATCTCTTCTGGGGTAATGCGTTGTCTTGATTGAAAATAATTATCTTATCTTGATAACGTAATGCCAATAGCGTGCCACACAGAAATCGTGAAATCCTCGTTGAGATTCCTGTTTGATTCCTCTTTGAGTCTGGCCAGACACTTTTGTAAATTTCACATTGTTGGGAATGGCTTGAAATAAACAAACACATTCCCAAGCATCCCAACACAAACGAGACGAACAACCTCCTGCTCTTAGTAAGATCACTGGTTTTTGAGATAGTTTTCTCCTCTTTGGGAGTCTCCGTATTCATCCATCGGGAGAATTCGGCCGATCTCAAAGCAAAGCTATAAACCTGTATCCACAGAAAAATTGTCAGTTTTTAAACATACTGATCTGTGTCGATTCTTTCGGTTGTTTGCTCCTTGTCTTGATATCTCCGGTTGATTTCCCGATTTCCCGACTCTTGATAGATAAGAAAATATCTTATGCCAAAATAAATAAAACATAAAAGGGAAATTTTAAGAGTAACAAGAAATTTTTAAGAAATAGTATCTTGAAAAGGTCACTGCCAAGTCACGTCACATCAGGCTTAACGAGTTCCTTTGAATCTGACACTTGCTGATGAGTTTCAGAGGCACTGCGGACTTGTAGGGAAGATTCTGATGAAATTTTGAGGCCCTCCATAAAATTTCTGTCCTAGTTTACTGTCATGCTTATGTTTCTACTATAATCGAACAGATCGCGGGATTTTTGCGATATTCTCAAAAATTTTGTCGCAGCCGCAAATCTCAAGACGTTTTTTGTTTGATCCACTGAAGAGAAGGTTCCTCCTGGTGAATTTTTGAGTCCCTCTCAGTAATTCTGTCCCTGTTCCATTGTAAAAGGGGGGGGATAGAACTTACGATATATATGACCGAGCCCTTGTGGCGCCTACGTATCCCGTTGAGGTGGGACAGGTCAAACGTAGTTCCCTTAAAGATTAATAAAATAAAATTTCAAAATAAACCGACCGAGGCCGACAAAGGCCGCCTACGTATCTAATTCTTGAGAATTCAGGTGTAACGTAGTTCAGATCAAAGAAATAATTAAGGGGGATGAATGGGGTGACCGAAGCCAACATAGGCCGCCTACGTATCTCGTTTTTGAGAATTCAGGTCAGACGTAGTTCATTACAAAGAGGGATAATGATTCAAAATAAATACAAGCGAATAGAACGATTACTAGTAAATAATAGAAAAATGCATAAAATGAAACTTCACGCATAGTTTCTCTTGACAGCATCTGAGTTGATAGGTTTGGGCCATACAGCGCCATCCATCTCTGATAGGACCAACGCACCTCCAGATAGTACTTTACGAACAATGTAGGGGCCTTGCCAGTTTGGTGAGAACTTTCCTTTGTACTCGTCTTGATGAGGAAAAATACGCTTAAGAACCAACTGACAACCTTCAAAATTTTTCGCTCTTACTCTTTTGTGAAAAGCGCGAGTCATTCTCTGTCTGTACAACCGGCCATGGCAAACGGCGACCATTCTGTTCTCATCAATCAAAGCTAGTTGATCAATCCGTTTGCTAACCCACTCACCATTGCTTAACTCAGCTTCTTGGATGATCCTTAATGACGGTATCTCGACTTCAACAGGCACGACTGCCTCTGTTCCATAAACTAGCAAGTATTGAGTAGCCCCAATCGATGTTCTGACCGTCGTTCGATAACCTAGAAACTCATATGGCAACATTTCATGCCAACCTCACTGTTTGTCAATCATTTTCCTCAAAATCTTCTTGATATTCTTGTTGGCAGTCTCTACAGCTCCGTTCATTTGAGGGCGATAAGCAGTTGACTTTCGATGAATGATCTTAAATTGTTCACATATCTCTTTCATCATATGACTGTTGATATTTGCACCATTATCAGTAATGATGGATTCTGGAACTCCAAATCTGCATATCAGATTGTTGCGCACAAAATCGGCCACTACTTTCTTGGTTACTAACTTGTAAGAGGCTGCTTCCACCCACATGGTTAAATAATCAATGGCAACAAAAATGAATCTGTGTCCGTTGGAAGCGGGCGACTCTATAGAACCGATGACATCCATTCCCCAAGCTACAAATGGCCAAGGTGAACTCATAGCGTTAAGTTCGTGAGGTGACACCCGTATCAAATCGCCGTGCACTTGAAATTTGTGGCATCTTTGCACGAACTTGCAACAGTCATTTTCCATAGTCATCCAGAAATAACCGCCTCAAAGAACCTTTCTTGCTAAGGTAAGCCCATTCATGTGTGTACCGCAATCTCCCACATGTATCTGTTCAATAAGTCTCACAGCTTAAGTAGCATCCACGCATCTTAAAAGACCCAAATCTGGAGTCCTCCTATATAGTACTTCTCCATTCAGAAAGAAATTGAGAGCCATGCGACGTATCAACTTCTTCTTATTAGATGTAGCATCTTCTGGATATGTCCCAGACTCCAAGTATCTCTTTATGTCAAAATACCAAGGCAAACCGTCTGGTTCTGATTCAACGTGTGAACAATGGACTGGATGTTCCTTCAACTCTATATCCATCGGGTCGATGTAATCAGCATCCGGGTGTTTGATCATCGAAGCAATAGTGGATAGAGCATCAGCTAATTTATTTTGTATACTGGGAGTATGTCTGAACTCGATCTTGCGGAACCTCTTGCACAGATTTTGCACACACTGTACGTAAGGTATAATTTTCAGGTTCTTCACAGCCCATTCTCCTTGAACCTGAAGGTCTGAATCTCTGCCAGTAACTCGTAAACATTCATGTCAATGGCCATTTTCAAACCAAGAATACAAGCTTCGTATTCAGCCATGTTGTTTGTGCAATTGAATCGTAGTTTAGCTGCCATAGGATAGTGCTGTCCAGATTCCGATACTAGGACTGCTCTGATACCTCTACCTTGGTGGTTTGCCGCTCCGTCAAAGAATAATCTCCAACCTGGGTACGTTTCAGAAATATCTTCATCCACAAATGACACTTCTTCATCGTGAAAATATGTCTTAAGAGGTTCATATTCTTCGTCAATGGGATTTTCCGCAAGATGGTTAGCCAAAGCTTGTGCCTTTATTGCCTTCTGAGTCACGTACACGATATCAAACTCACTCAACAGCATTTGCCATTTAGCTAATTTTCCAGTCGGCATCGCTTTCTGGAAAATGTACTTCAACGGATCCATTCTGGAAATGATATACGTGGTGTATGAAGACAAGTAGTGTCTCAATTTCTGGGCAAGCCACGTCAGAGCACAACACGTTCTCTCTAGAAAAGTGTACCGAGACTCGTACGGAGTAAATTTCTTGCTTATGTAGTAAATAGCCTTTTCCTTTTTTCCTGTCTCGTCGTTTTGGCCAAGTACACATCCAAAGGCACTATCCGGAAAAGACAAATACAGCAACAAAGGACTCCCTTCTCGTGGAGGAACCAATACTGGTGGGTTAGACAAATAACGCTTGATAGCGTCAAAAGCAGTCTGGCACTCCTCGGTCCACTTGGTCAGGGCGTCTTTCTTCAGCAACTTGAAAATAGGCTCATATACCACTGTTGATTGTGCTATAAACCGACTGATATAGTTTAACCTCCCCAAGAAACTCATCACCTCTTTTCTCGTCTTCGGCGGAGGTAACTCTTGAATCGCTTTAATCTTTGAGGGGTCAAGCTCAATGCCTCTTCTGGTGACTATGAACCCCAACAAATTCCAAGCTGGGACTCCGAAATCACATTTGGCTAGATTTAGCTTCAAGTTGTACCGACGCAAACGCTCGATGAATTTTCTCAGGTGTGTCAAATGATCCGAACTCTCGCGGGATTTGATTATGACGTCGTCCACGTACACATCAATTTCCTTATGAATCATGTCATGGAAGATAGTCGTCATGGCTCTCATGTAAGTGGCACCGACTTTGTTGAGGCCGAACGGCATGACCCTGTAGTGATACACACCCCAAGGCGTAATGAATGTCGTTTTTTCCGCGTCTTCTTCATCCATTAAAAATTGGTGATAACCGGCGTAACAATCCACAAATGACTGCATCTCATGTTTGGCACAATTGTCAATCAAAATATGTATATTTGGCAATGGAAAATTATCTTTCGGACTAGCCTTGTTGATGTCTCTGTAATCGACACAAATCCTGATTTTTCCATCTTTCTTGGCGACCGGAACGACATTGGCCAACCAGGTTGGATATTGCGTCACCTACACCAACCGAGACTCTATTTGTTGTGTGATTTCTTCCTAAATTTTCACACTCAATTCAGGCTTGAATTTCCGAGTCTTTTGTTTCACCGGTTTAAACCCTGGGTTGATAGGTAGCTTATGAGATACGAAATCGGAAATCAACCCCTGCATATCATTGACTTCCCAAACAAACACATCACTGTATTCCGCAAACATATGAATCAGGCTCTCCTTCTGAGTTTTACTCAGGTGGGTGTTGATCTTAACCTCTTTGACACATTCTGAATCTCCCAAATTCACCTTTTCTGTCTCCTCTAGATTCAGTTTGTGCTGATTTTCTAACTGTCGAAATTCTTCTGCAACATAATCTGGTTCCCCACTTTCTTCTTCATAGTCGTCAACCTCATCGTCATTTGTCCCATTTTGCTCATTTAGCTCATGACATAACATGACATTGGCAGGTCTGTAACTTACGTTACTGAAATCATAAACAGACAAAATTAGGAATGTAAAATATAACAGACAATTAAATAAACGAAGTCAAAATAAGGAGGCTTTCATTTAAATAAAAATGCAAACTTGGTTCACGGCACAGGGCCGTGTCGCCCTATTTTGACATCACGACGAAAATTCAAAATTCGAGCGATATAAAAAAATGCAGAAATGATGGGTCTCGGGCCTTTTCCGGACGACCACCGATTTCAATATGCACAAAATAACTCCTTTCTACCACAGAGTTCGGGACATCAGGATTGTCGTGGAAGTCCAATTCTGTAGCATCTCCCCTGGTTCCACATCACGAATGCCAGCCGGCTCGACCTCCTCTTCGATGATAGCATTGATCTCCTTGAAAAGGTCACAGATTCCGTCCCCACAGTCTTTAGGCTCGGCACGCTCCTGGACTGGAAAGGATTGGTACAGATGTGGGATCGGTTTAGTCAACTCTTGATCCTTTTTCTTTTTTTATCTTTGCATCGTCATCTGTGGGGATGTACCCCAAACCATATTTGGATCCTTGAGCAAGGACCGGAACTGGCTTGATGATCCCTTGGGCATTCTTTCCCAATCTGAACCCTCGTTAGAACCCGTTCTGTAGCATTACTGTGGCGATCATTCTGTACACGGCCGACGTTGGAGTCTGCGGGGCTAAATCCTCATCGGTGGCATTTACCAGCTCCATCGTGTAAAAATCCAAAATTTGCGGCGTCTCGTCAAAGACTGGCACCTGCTTGCCCGAGTGGCTCCTTTCACAGTGAATAACTAGCTCTTCATTTTTCCATACTAGTTTCATCACTTGGTGGAGAGTGGAGGGGACAACTCCAGCCGTGTGAATGAATGGCCTTCCCAAAAGAAGGTCATAGCTAGTGTCGATATCCAACACTTGGAACTTCGCGTCGAACTCCGCAGGGCCCATTTGGATGGTCAGGTTCACCGCCCCTAATGTGTCTCTTTGCACACCATCAATAGCTCTTACATTAACCTGGTTTTGCTCCAACTTTCCGAGGTCAAACCTCAGCTGCTTCAATGTTGACAAGGGGCATATGTTTAAACCAGATCCATCGTCTACCAACACGATTGACGATTTTTCCACGGCATATCACGGTGACATGTAGAGCTTTGTTATGGGATCTCCCTTCGGCTGGCAATTCATCATCGCAGAAGCTGATGCGGTGTCCTCGAATGACTTGGTGAATCATGGCAGCTACGTTGTCGCCGTTTGTACCTGAGGACACATACGTGTCATCCAGGACTTTCTTCAAAGCCTATCTGTGGGACCTGGAGCTCATCAGTAGGGGCCACACAGAAATCTGGGCTGGAGTCTTCTCCAAGTGCTTGACAATGGAGTAATCTTTAGGCTGCATTCTCCTCCAGAACTCCTCGGCTTCTGCTTCATTTATGGGTCTGTTGGCATGATCTTTCTTTTGTCCTACAAGAGAAAGCTCATCAAGAGTGTAACATCTGCCAGATCTAGTCATGCCTAGGGCCATGACCGTTTCTATGACGAACTAGGGTTTGGCGAGAGTCTTTGAGGGCACCATGGAAACAACCTTCACAGGTGTCAGAATAACGAACTCTCCTTTTTCCCTACGCTTAAAGAAGAGACAGCCTTTTCGAAGACTTCCTGCGCAACAGGAGTGATCCTCTTGGCTTCACACTCATCTTCGTCTGTTTCTATCATGTTGATGTTTCTACCCCCATGATTCGGCAGTGGATTCGTATTGACGTTCGGCGCCGCAGGCTGAAGGGAGACTTCTTCCTGGTCGATCAAATCCTGGATCTTGTGCTTAAGATTGATACAGTCTTCAGTATCATGTCCAACACTGTTGGAATGATAAGCACATCACTGCTCTGGTTTCTAGAATTGGGAGTTGACATCCACTGTCTTGGGCCCCACAGGGTGGATGTATCCAGCTGCGGATAATCTTTCGAACAACTTGGTTCAACTTTTAGCCTGTACGGTAATGTTTCGCGAGGGATTCTTCTCAAACCTGGGGTGGGAAGGATCATACCCGCTCTGTTGAGGGGGAGGCACTTGTTGATAGTTGCGAGCATTTGGGCGAGGAGCTTGGGTTCTAGGGTAGGGAGTTTTATGGTAGTTTGGTACTGGAGCTTGGTAGTTCGGGATGGGGTTTTGATATACTGGAGTATGGACTTGATATGTGGGGGAAGGTGCTCGATAGTTTGACTGCACGTTAGCACAACTGGGAGCTATATTTTTGTAAGGGGGAGGAATTTGATATGACTGGGGGTAATTTGGGTATACGGAGGGAAAATTCTGGTGACTTGGGCGTGGATTTTGATATTAAAAAAATTGGGCATCTGGATAAGTGGGGGCAGCATTGTAATTGCCGGAATGATTGGATGGTGGACGATAGGCTTGGTGGGACTTAGGCGGAGGCTTGGAGCGGTCTTGAGGACGCGAGGAGTTTCTGGGGACTTTTCTTCCCCCGTACGAAATAGCAGCAACCTCCTCTCTCTTCTTCCTCACCAGTCCGGAAGATCCAGGCGATGCGGATACTCGAGCTATCTTCCTGACTTCAGGCCATCTTCGATAGTCTCACCCACTTTGACTATCTCGGCAAATTTGGCTCCGATCAACAAGATGATTCTGTCGTAATATTCGGGCTCCTGCACCCGTACGAACACCTATACAATCTCCTTTTCTTTCATCGGAGGCCTCACCCTCGCTTCCTCTTTCCTCCATCTGTAGGCGAATTCCCTATAGCTTTCTGTCGATTTCTGCTTCATTTTCTCTAAGGAGTATCGATCAGGGACTATCTCGACATTGTACGCGAAACGATCCATGAAGTCTTTGGCTAGCGCGCTCCAATTGGGCCATTGTCGAGTTTCATGTGACGTGAACCATTCCAGGGCCTCGCCGCACAGACTCCGGCTGAATAACCTCATCAATAGAGCTTCATCTTTGCCAACTCCCACGAGTTGGTCGCAGTACGCTCTCAAGTGCGCCATGGGGTTGCCCACCCCTCCGAAGGTATCAAACTTCGGGATTTTGAACCCATTAGGGAGGTTCAAGTCTGGGTGGATGCAGAGTTCTGTATAACTCAATCCGGCGACGTCTGGAGTGCATTGCAATTCTTTCATTGCGCTTTTGATCTCCTCTTTTATGTCTATCTTCGCTTCTTCCCTCTCCCTCCACTCTCTCTCCTGCTCCTCGTAATGATCCAACTCGGAACCGTGCACCTCATGCTCGGCCGGGACGGGGACTTGGAATGTGGTTCTTTTAGGGAGGGGTGGAGCTATGGAAGGGCTCGGTACGTTTTGTGCAGTTTGATAGTTTTGTGGATAGTTTTGGGGATTGGTATTTTGGTTCAAGTGGGGATCTGGTGTTTTTGAGTTGAAGGCGGTGGGATTTTGGTTCTGATTTTGGGGTGGTGGGGCTGTCTGAGTGTTTAAGGGTTGTGGTGGGATTTGCGGAGGGTTGTTCGGAAGCGGTGAGGGAGTTTGATTGGCGATTGAGGCGTACTGGTGGTTTTGGGTCGTCATATCTATCCTAGACGGGTTATGTACAGGCGTCGATGAGTGGTTCTGAGCTGGATCCAAGTTGGACGAGGGGAAGTATGCAGGAGGTCTTGCATCGATAAAATTAGGGCCGAATCCGGGTGGAGGCGTGTCATGCCTTCGTTGCATCTCGACCCTCATATCAGTTATCTGCTGCATCAATTGCGCAATTAGCTCACTTTGTTCTTCCGCGGTGGGCTGAGCCACCACCACATCAGTGAGTCTAACTTCATCATTGTTGTCTCCCATGGCTGTGTTTCTTCTGTCTGAGTTCGGTCCGGGGAAGGAATCTGCAGGACCTTTTGATCTTGTGAAGTAGGGGTGATCTGCCAGCTTTTATCGACACAGATCAGTTAAAGGTACCTGAGAGGTGAAACAACTCAAAGGCTAATTTGTTAGTGCATATCTGGAGTACAAAATACATAATATCGCACAGAGAGCAGATAAACACATAAATCGCTTCGTTTGAGGATATTTTAACCCACGAATGAGGAAGAAATATATTTTGAACAAATAGGAATTTGCTTGTTTTGACGCTATCTCGGGAAGGCTGAATCCCGTTGAGCTATGGTCTTCTTGCAGCTATTTTTCGATGCCTGTTGATCTTATCTTCGTATTTTTGAAACACGGAGGAGAATGAAAAATTTCAGCGATAGGGGCCGGGCCGGGAAAGGCTGCCTACGTATCTCACTAGGAGAATTTAGGTCCAACGTAGTTCGGTTTAGGATGAGATATTTTCATTCATTCTTTCATTGCAATTACAAGGGAATTGAAAAACAACATTGAAATTCCTAGAAGATAACGATAACATTTTGGTGATTTCTCAACTTGTGGCTGCATCATTCCTTTCCTTTCAAACAGTTGGAGACGGAGGCTTGTAGACGATTTCCTCCTCATCGTCCTCCTCAATGGATTCTTTGTCGGGGCCACTGTCGTCTGCTTCCTGGCCACGGGTGAGGTATTTTCCGTCCTTAGAGTTGCTAAAGGTCGTCTATTTCTCATCTAGTGACGCACTTCTGGCCAACAACACGGGAGTCTCGATATCTATCTTCGCTTCTCTCGCCTTACCTTCGTGCACCTCCAAACAAAGCAAGCACAACCTTTTCCTCAGGCTTTCGGTTTCCATCTCGACCTCCTTCTTTCTTTTTAACTGCGACGCCAGATCCTCATCCAGTGTCATGGCTGCGGCATTGATTGTCGTTGTCATGTCTACTTTGAGTCCTTCCTCCTTAACCTTCTGAATCTCTAGAGTGACTTGCTCAAACTTTCTTCGCAATTCCTCCTCACTAAGCTCCGTTTGGACGTTCTTGCCTTTGTCCATAGCGGTGATTCACCTTTCCTGAGACGATAGAGAGGTGTTTAGGATTTGTGGTATGGGAGATGGATTTTTGCGTGAGAAACTTGATACTCGGGAATTTGGTCGGACATTCTGAGCTCCGTTTGGACGTTCTTGCCTTTGTCCATAGCGGTGATTCACCTTTCCTGAGACGACAGAGAGGTGTTTAGGATTTGTGGTATGGGAGATGGATCTTTGCGTGAGAAACTTGATACTCGGGAATTTGGTCGGACATTTATGATAGTGGTTTCCGTATATTCGTTGGAGTTTTGGCTAGGAGTGGGTTTATGACATCCTCATTCAAAGCAACATAACACATAAGCATTTAAATACACACATATATCGCGTCCTAATCATGCATGGGGGACCTTTTGTGCGAAGGGTAGGCCTAGCGCATTCGAATGATGTACGTGTGAATTTAAACCAAATAAAAGATTCCCCACAAAATAATATTTAATAATGAGTAAAATGTTCGAAAAGAGAAATAGACAAACCCACGCATGGGCTATTAGAAATTGCAACAAAATCAGACCCACGCAGGGGCTAAAGTAGTGTAAATACAAGTAAAAACCCGCGCAAGGGTGACGTCCACTATGCTTCTCCAGATGGTCCTGCTCCGTCGTCGTCTTTCTGGATTTTGTGTTGCTGAAACATGTACCTCAGCATCAACAGAAAACCTTCACCTAGAAGTCCTTTGTCTTCCAGACTCTCGTAGCGCATCCTCTCGATTTTCTGCTGGATCCAGCTGTCAAATTAATCATAGCCCTGCCTCAGTCTATCGATCTCTCGAGTTGCCCTCTCAAGAGCATCTTGGTTTTCTACGAACTTGGCATAGACCTCATTGGCCTCTTACTTTAACTCTCGCAATTCGGCCACTTCTTCGGCTTCTTTGTCCGTCACACTGCGAAAGCTACGCGGGATCTGGAAGGAGATATTCTGTATATCCTTCTTCACCCATGTTATGTAACCTTTGTCATATCCAGCGTTCAAACGGTCAGAAGCGATAGTGTTTTTACCCATGCGTCTGGCGGTTTTCCACTGCCTGAGCATTTCAGAAGCGTCGTCCACTCTGTTGTCCCCAATGTCGTACACATAAGCGCTATAATATTCTTCTCTTGGCACGGTCTGTTTTCTTCCAAACTATCGCAAAACTCGGGATGGCGGGTAAGGGCGAATTCCCCGAATGCCAGGTAGAGGGAGCACGACACATCTACGACTCTCCACGAAAACTTCTTTGGATATGAATCCGACGAGCATCCATTGGAAGTCCTCTTCTCTCAATTCAGAGAAAATCTGGGCCCATCTTTCTCTCGTTCTCCGGTTGTTCATGTTTGCCCAGAATAGTAAGTCGTTTAGGTCCTTGAGAGTGTTCTTGTTGTCGAGAGTATGCAATTCTCGAGTTTCAGCACCCTTCGCCAAGTGACTGAGAATCCACCATTAGAGGAGCAGATTACACCCCTAGAAATACCGGTGTCCTTTTTTGCATTTACCCAAGACACGATATATGTCAGATGATATGATCGGGGCCACAGAGTAGTACTTTGTTGTTCCTTGGTTTTCATATCCCTTGGACAACGTGTGGACAAGCGTTATGATTCTGGTGTTGCTGCTCAAACTCGGACCGTGCGGGCCATTGTTCCCAACAAGGCCACGGCAAACGCCAAGGGGCGGAATTCGTTCTATTCCCTGTAGGAAATCTTAAACTCCCGATTATACGCGGCGTAGAAACTCGCGTGTCCGAACCTGACGTAGAGATCTCTAAACATCACGTGGGAATCTTGAAACCAATAGGTGAAGTATTTTCTTAGTCCCAACCAATCCGCGATGTTCTCTACGGAAGGTTTGTTGGGGATGAAAACTTTCTCTTGTTTTCGGGCTCTCCTTTCTATACCCGTGCCCACAATGTCTATGCAATCCCTTATCTCTTCCAACGTCAGGGTAATTTCGGCCATTCCGAAGCGGAAGACCATCCTCTGACTATCCCAATATCCCGTAAGCACCTCGATTAATTCTGGCCAACCATCCATGTTGATTAGCTCGGCTAAGTCCCCTACATACTTATTGAGGGTTCGCCTATGATCTCCGTCTAAGTCATTGTGCAACATCGTAAGCTGAGGTGGCGCTGAGTTGACCATATCGAATTTGGGGAAGAGGTCCATATCTGTAAAATAAAAACCCGTTAGATTTCCCCTACCCCCATATTGGTTTTCACACATACATTTCCGAATGTCAAGCAATATGATGCGTCGTGAGGTTGAAGACCTTAGACGCGATTTTGGCGGTTTTATACTAAAATGGATTTAATACGCCTTGGGTATTCAGTCATCCTAGGCTGATACCTAATTTTGGTTTTGGTTTCGCTCTATCTTAGGCTTTCTAGAGTTGTTTCAAATGGACAGTTACCCAAGTCGGAAAAACATCGGGGTGGAGCTATCGAACAACGTCGGATGACCGCATTCCGACTATTTGTTCGATACTCCCAAATGACTTCTTGGGGTATTTCTGAGAAAAGTCGCGGTAAGCCGCGTAACATCCGTTTCCTAATGCAACTATTTGCTGTTTGGCGGAAGTTATGCCATGAGAAAAATGCAATTTTCAGAAATTAAAGTATTTAAACAATTTAAACAAGTAAACAGTTATCGCAAATAGTCAAACAAGTTAACCTTAAGATTAGAATCCTTCAAAAATTCTCCAGCAGAGTCGCCATTCTATTTTATCCGAAAAATTATTTGAGAAGAGTTTGTTTTATTTTAAGGGTATTTCGACTTTTTTAGGAGTCACCACTTAATTTTGAGAAAATTAAGAAAACTCATTGTCAAAACAACTTAAACAGAAAAAATTATTTTGAAAATATTTTTTAAGGGTTCGAGATTCCTATTAGCGTCTTAGGAAGGTTTCGAAAAAGAAAGCACCTAAGACGCTCTGTTTACTACAGTTTTCCGGTGATTAACAATTTGACTATTTTATTTTAACGTTTGCGAATCTTCTGTTATTTCTAAGTTATTAGAATATTACCTTAGGCGAATTATCAAGTTTTGAAACATTTATTGTTTTATCTTGCAAATTTTCAATTAAGGTTAAAGCTCTTTAAATTCAAACGAACTTGTGAAATATTATTGTTTTAAGATTTCATTAAAGTTAAACTTTTAAAACCTTAACTCTAAGCCAACTTTCAAATTTAAACCTTTATTGTTTCAAAGCTTCAATTTCTAGTTTTAAGTTTGATAAAGCAAAAGGCGTTTCGAAGGGGGTTTGGAGTTTTCTAATCCTAAACTAACGACATTTAAGGAAAAATACGTAAACAAATAGTAAAGTGGGAGAGAGAGAGAGAGAGAGATTTTTGGGTCCTAGTTTTCGGGTTCTGTTCGCCTTGACCGAAACTTGGACCCACCTGTTTTTTGGGTTTTGACCTATTTTTCCACCTGTCCTAATCTAGGCATACGAAATAAAATACAAGAAAAGAAAAATAAAATGCAAGGGCTTAGGCCCATTACAAATAAAATACAAAGATATATAAAGAAATTTCTAAATGACTTCTTCAAGTTCTTCAATCTTCGCAATTTCGAATCTGGCATGTTTCGCCTATATGGGTTGACTTGACAAAAATTTCTGAGCTTTCGAGGCTCTCCCGAAATGTAAGGGTAAGATGGAGTCCTGAACGGACTTTTCGAGGGCAACAAACGGGACGAGGACGAGCAGCGAACGATAGCAACTTCCACACCAAACGGAAATATACGAACACGGAATATCGAGAAGGAGGTCGCGGAATCGAAAAACTTCGCAGACTCCCTTTGAAATTTCTCCAACCTTCAGTTATGTTTTCAGTCCTTATGAAAAGGAAACAAACAGAAGGACTCAAGGATTTGCTCTCGATTTTCAACTCTCCAAAATTCCGACCCACTGTTTTCCCTCTTTGAATTGTTTTTCACAAAAATCTCTAACCCAATTTCTAACTAAAAAATCCAACAGCAGACGGAAGAAGAAGCAGAGTGTTTTCGAAAAAATTTTCAACCCCCTTCGACGTTTTTCGGAAGGGGTTTTTTAGAGGAAACTAGGGTTTTCGGATATTGGGCGGGATCGACGGATTTCTTGGCCCATTTTGGACTCGAATTTGAAATTCGAAATCCTTTTCCTTAACGGAGCAACAACCTTTTTCTGAAAATCCGCCCCATTCCGGAAACAGAAAGGAGGGAGGGACGGTCGAGATCAGTCATGTGTCCTAGGCGGGCGACGTGGATTCATCTCGCTATGGCAAGGACGGAAGTGCGACCTGCTACGCATCAGCTGGAGACGTACTGCTGCCAGAGAGGGAATTTCCTTTTTCTGGAGTTTTTCATTTGCAGGGGGGAATCGCGTGGGGGAGGGATAGAGAGGAGGGGAGAGAGTGTGGGAGGAGACGCGTGTGAAGGGAAGGGATTTTCCATTTTGGGGGGGTCTGTTTTTCTGCGTTTTTCTAGGTTCTTTGGCGTGCCTTGCTGTCTGGGAATGGCATGGTGTGAGGGGGGAAGAAGGAAGAGGGGAGAGGGCCGGGTCTGAGCGGGTATGGGCTGGGTTGACAATTAAAAGGGCTAGATGGGTCGGATCGGAGAGAGAGAGGTGTTGGGTATTTTAATGGAATTGGGTTGGGTCGGGTCGGCGGAATGGGCTTGGGGTTAATTTAAAATGTGTGTTGGGTTGGGTTTTAAAAGAAGTGGGCCGCTGGGAATAAAGGGGAAAAGGATGAAGTGGGCTGAAAGTAAAACAAAGTGGGCCATAGGAACAAAAGGGCAGAGGCCCAAACTCGACTCAAAAGGGAAAAGAAACAAATTAATTATAAGCAAATTTATTTAAAACAAGATGAATTCAGTATAAATTTATTAACGAGCTTACTTATTTAGTAATATAATTGTTTAAATTGTAAAATAGCGACTCAAAATACAATTGTGATTAAAAATAAACTAGTTAAATAAAACATTTGAACGTATATTTTGATGGTTTTTGAGATAAGCATAAGATATACTACTTATATACAAAATTATGTAAATATGTATATTACCTAAAAATTAGGACAAAAGTATTCGAAGCAACATAATATTCATTATTATATTATTATATTCGTAAAATTTATAAAACTGATTAATTTAAAATATTCGGAAAATTTAGGAAGCTCGATAACTAATTTATACTGACGCGGGTCAAAAATTGGGTGTCAACAGTATGAATGTCGTCTTTTGTATATTTTCACCTGTCACACTAAGTTGGTTATACCCTGCTCTCAAGTCAATGTTAGAAAACTAGCTTGCCCCTTGGAGTTGATCAAACAAGTCGTCAATCCGAGGGAGAGGGTACTTGTTCTTTATTTTTTATTTATGGAGTCGGAGGTAAACAATGCACATCCCAAGGGACTCATACTTCTTCTACACAAACGCAACAGGAACACTCCATGGAGAAATAATAGGTCTAATGAAGACCATGTCTAGTAAATCTTTGAATTTAGCCTTTAACTCTTTCAATTCGGTCGGAGCCCTCCTCTAAGGAGTAATTGAAAAGGTATTTTTATCCAATAACATTTTGATACAAAATTAAATTTCCCGATAGGGAGGAATTACCGGGAAGATCGTTAGGAATGACCTTCGGAAGTTCCTTCACTACAAGGGCAGACTCAATGGCCAGAATTTCGAATTGTAGATCTTTGAGTCTTACCATATGATATAAACACCCTTTAGATATGATTTTGCGTGCTTTCATACAAGAGTTGATACGACCTCTAGGTATGAAATTTCCCCCTTCCACTCTGAAACGGGTTCATTTGGAAAGTTAAACTTCACCACCCTCGATATACAATCTATAGAGGCAAAGCAAGCATGAAACTAATCCATACCTAAAATGACATAAAAATCTAGAATATCATGTTCTACTACTTTAACATAACAAAATCTATTGGGCAACATTATAGGACAATTTCAATACACCCTTTTATCTAAATCAGACTCACGACGCCGGGGTAGACACTATAGAAGGTTCATGCAAAATATCGGGCAAAATGTCAGACTCTTTTGCTACTAGAGGATAAATAACTTATAAGTTAGCACAGGGATAAAGTAAGGCATATACATCAATAGAGAAGACTTTCAACATACCGGTCACCACGTTGGGAGAAGTCTCTTTCTCACCCCTAGAGAGGATAGCTTAGAAAATGTTCTTCTTTGAAGTCTCATTTGAACCACGTGATTGATCTTGAGCACTACCTTTGTATTGACCCCTCACATTTGGGAAAACCCTCACCCTGTGCCCACTATTACCCCAACCAAAACAATTATCTGTTCCCTTAAGACAATCACCGTAGTGCTTCTTGCAACACATTCCACAAGTTGCCTTTTAATCCCTAGCCTAAGGAAAGTTAGAAGGAACATTATTAGAAACACTCTTCTTAAACGTAGGTTTTTCTTGTATCTCAAACCTTCCTTTTGAGGAACCTCTATAAAAAGATCTTTCCCTCTTCGCATCTCTACACTTCTACATAGCCCTTGCCTATTCTATATGTTGGACATGAACCATAAGACAAGATATTTTCATGTTGTATTGTAGCATTGCCTAATGACACTCCCCTTGTAAATCATTCACACCCCAACACAAAATGGTTATATCATTTCTAGGATCGTAAACCAAAGAAGGAGCATATTTTGAAAAATTAGTTAATTTCAAGGAGTATTCATGAACACTCATACATCCTTCATTAAGGTTTATTAGCTCCACTACCTTAGCTTCACTCTTCTCCCTAGGTATGTGGCGATCAAGAAAAGCCTTCTTGAACACTTCACAAGTCACGTGTCCACCTTTTAAAGGACTATTGTGCCTTCATTGGCATACAATTCTTGAGCCACATCCTTGAGTTGATATGTATCTATCTTGGCCTTCTCACAAGTAGAAAACCCCATAGAATAAAGGATCATGTAGATTTCATCGATGTACTCATGGGGGGGGGGTGTTCTTCAATCTTGGACCCATAGAATGTAGAAGGCTTCATCCTACATAAATCCCTTACACGGGAGGCCATGGTAGAAACTTGTTTGTGAGATCGGGGTACAACCTCCCGTTTAGCTTAGGTCGTGATGGATTGGGTTTGAGTATTATCGGCTTGTGCTTGGGTAGTAATGTCTTGGGCCATTTGCAGGAGAATGAACCTTCTGTTCTTATCCGTCAAGGGGGGAGGATTCACCGGGGCTTGGTCATCATTCAGATCTTCCTTAAGAGGAAATTAATCACCACGAGGAGGAACTCTCACATTAGATTCAAAATCACATACGGTTAAAACTCTAAAGGCAGAATATTGGACTCCCAAGAAAGTTATAGTTTCCTAAGCATCTCGTAGATTCTTACTGATAAGTGTGGAGCGCTTCACAATTATGAATAGGAATATATATATATACGTGGTAGAGAGAGACATCGACAAAAAGATATTTCACCTCATGCTCTGATACAATTTTTATCACATCTGGTAATATCCCCTAGATGTAAGAGTTGGTGTCATTCTCTTTGAGGACTAAGACTAGCCTCTTCGCTTACATCATTATATTTATAAGTATATCTACTCGGAGGTTTACATAGACCTTAACCTACACATATTATACATATATCGAGTGTAAGTAGACACTTTATATAATAATAAACTTAGTTTTCCACTTTTATTGCACATAAATTTATATAGAACATAACATAATCAAAATAGACATCTCATCTCATAAACATCTAGGGCATTGCTCATACATCAAACTAAGAATGCATCACATGGTCTATAGAATGTTACACACAAAATGTAGAATAAAGAAACATATAAGTCTTAAGCTCAAAATAACTCCATTATCTAGATAGTGGCATCGCTCTTGGAAAGTGAGGACCTACCCTACTTGGATGATCAAGAGATCCAAGCCTTCTTCAAGTTGTCTTCAAAAGTACTTCAACTACCAGAACCTAAAATGTTGGGAAAAGGAAGAAATGGGGTTAGTATCACGCTTGTACTTAGTATAAGATCATATGCGCACATAGTTCGAAATCATGCTAAGAAAAGGGACATTTCATAAAGCATGCACTTTTTATTAAAAACCTTTATGCATATTCAACAAGACCATTCCAACAAATATAACATGTTCATTAAATTATAATCAGGTATATCACAAGACCAACAACATCAAAAACTAGTGAAGTCAACATATATATACTATAATCGAACACATAGCCAAGTAACTCTATCCCAAGTTCTAATAGCAACAAACATGAATAAGAGTACATTTCAACATAACCAAAGCAGGAAAATTACACATGCACCCCTATCAAGTAAAAAGGTGCAATGAACAAGCAAAGAACATATATCATAACATTAAAGTGTACATAACATCATACTTTATCAATATAGTCCATCACATATTCATAAATGACACCAATAAACATATTGTAGCAACAATGTGTAAGTTCATCATATACATGTCATATAGCAGTATAAGACTTTTAATACATAAGAACATCCTCCTAAGACTCCCTTCAACACTTACACCCCTTAGCTAATCTTAGATAGATTTAAATCCTTTATATCATTTTACCTTTTGAGAACATCTTGCCTTAAATCGCATAGAACACAAGAGATAATGTGGAATCCAGTGTAACTGAACCCTACATCGAAACAAGGGGAACTACATGCCAAGTAAGTAAAAAAACGTGAACATAGAAACTACGTGGATCCACTAGCTAGTATTTATATGAGGGCAATATATTTCAAGAACTAGGAGATATATTTGGGACTCTCTTTATGCTACATACATTGTACACTCCAATATCAAAATACACTATTGATCCTACCTTCCCTATGTGGAGAGGGACACTCCTCACTCTAGTTCACTCGGTGCTAAGCTATAGTCCCTTTTCGAAATGTCTTTAATGACTAAATGAATCATTACAGATTATTTTAGGTCATAGGGTCTAACCCTTGTATATTCATCATCCTCATAGCTCAATATGAATTGCATGAGTATTGTCCTTTCATTACATTTCATATAGGTGAGGTAGCACATTAACATTCTCATATCACGATAAGGCACATTGGTAAATCATTCGCCATCCTTATAACATTTAAATCTTAAGTAAACCCCTCACAAAATCATAGTAAAGACATTTTAATTAAACATCATACCATCCTATAAATCATAGTACAAGCCATACTCCAATACAACATCATGACTTAATCACAATAAACCATAATTTGTTGTAATGGAGATGTATCATAAGACATATCAAGTCTTCTCCATAGTTCATCATCAAGATCTTAACACAAACCCTCAATTCAACCCAATTTGGATATACATCATAATAAATCAATTACCAACATGATAACAAGGTTAGAATAAACATTATATCACAATTAAATACTATATCATATATTAAGATAAAATACTTAGGTCAATTCACACTATACCTCAAAACATAGATCATCTTGTCAAGAAATGGCATGAATGACTACAAGTCACCCTAATATATTCATGATTAGTCGACGGGCAATGTGGCCTCCGTGCTACACGTCTTCGGTTTTAGTTAAAGAGTTGCCAAAACGAATTCCCAATAAATTTGACAAGTTTTCATATACGAAGGCATCAACGGCACGTCCATTCATCAATGAATCATCTCATGAAATCCGTTGATGGACTTTTCCTCTTGGCTGCTTTTTGCGAATTTGCAAGGTCCTCGTCAAGGGCTCTTGGTTGTTCCTTGGGGATTCATACCCAGACGTATCAATAAAGAATAAACTTACACACATATTATACACCCTTTTAAAAAAATTCATTATTTTACAATTTCTAAAAGCTAGTCAAATAGGCTAAGGCATCATGGACGTTCTTCGACATTTTGGTTTCCTGATTTCCTTAATGAATTATAATAATTAAAATTGTCCTTAAAACCGTTTCTATAATTTATGTCACTCATGTTAGGCTCTAGAACACTTGTTGGATTTTCAAAGTGTTACACTATAACTCACAAAATAACTAGAAGGGCTGTCGGTGGACGTTTCTTCAAAAAAGATCTTTGGGTTTTCTCCTATTTGATGTATGGTAGTCATCTTTGAACACTATTCCATTGAAGGAGTCATTTATGAATGATTTCAAAAAGTATTCTTCAACCCTAACTTCTTCTATCTTTTACACTAAATATCGGTCTTGCATGAAAACATTTTAAATGATTCAAATATGATGTTTCAAATGTTAGTTGGTGATTTTAATGATAAAACTTCAATGAAAACATTATAAAGATTTTTATCAAATTTTGGCTTGAGGAATGCCTTAAATGATCATGATTTTCTTTTATTTAAACTTTGATCTTCTTATGTTGATATTGTTGTTTAGCTACTGCCCTAAGGGATATATTATGATGGAATGTTGAGTAAAATATTATAGGTAATGGAACCTTGGATAAAATGTAAGTTTGTTATGTTGTTTAACTTTATATATGAAATGTTCTTGAGTTTTATGGTCCACCTTCATCGTCACGGTGTTTACTTGATGAATTTGCATATATTTTGTTCCATGACTGGATTCAGATACTAGCCAAAACCTTCGCGGTTGACCTCTCAAAGGTCGAAGAAAAGCCTACATACGTCATCATTACATCGTATAGATTAATTATAGCACAAAATTTCAAACTTTTGTTTGCTTTGAAGTATTCATAGACTTCAATATATAGCATCGTTCAGCACAACCATCTAATAATGAGATATTCAAATGAAGGAAATAATTCATAACTGAATGAATATAAAGATGCCAAAATGGCACCAATACAACGTCTGAAATATATAGGAAAGAAACACTAGTGGAACACTCTCCACTACATCATTCCTACGTCGAAGCATGAATATAAAACATATGCATCTTCAAAAGTAGGAGGGCCTACCAAGTCCAGCTTAATACTCTACATGTCGATAGATCCAACGTAGTCTCGTAAGCTATAGCATCCACCTGCACATACACCTAAATGTAGTGTATTGTATGAGATTATTAAACACTTGTACTAAGTATGGGTGTATGCAGGCACACACCAAGTACATGCATGATTAAGAAGAGCTTTCTCCTGATGACATGAGTAATGGAAAGTCAAGTCAGTGGACTTACCAAATCGGATTAGGAAAGTGATGCTATGAGAGTAACATGCATCATGATTCTTTTCATATTGCACACAACACATAACATATTTCATATAGCACGTACATATACAACATATCATTCATTCATATGCCAGGCAACCCTGGAATAATGGATTTATCATTAAGACTTCCCAAAATTAGGGCTCAACATATGAGACTTCAACTACGAAGCATTCTTTAGCAAACACAGAGTCTGCTTCATCCAGTCATGCATTATTCATTTGCATTCATTTCATTCATTCATAGACTTGTGCAATACAAGCTAAACCTAAGATGTAGTTTAAGATTCTCATCGGGTTCACTGTGAAATGTCCAAGAACGACTTAGTGTCATTACTTGAGTCAACTTCACCTCTTGATTATCCTAACCAAACACCTTTGATATGATTCATTTCACATGGTGCATTACTGAGGCTGGCCTCATTCTTTCTTTGCGAACTTTAACTTTAACCGACATAGATCATGTGAGCTCCATGAAATCCTCTTTCTACCCCACACCGAAAAGAGGTGGAATCACCGGCCAATGTGAAACAAAAACAAGCTAGCTTATAAAGGAAAACGAATCATACTAGAATCCTATGTTTGCTGCATAGGTTCAAAGACTAGGAGATGTTAGGAGATGCATACACGTATGGATAGACAGTCTCATCTATTGAGAATTACATGATCATGTGCCTTCCCAAAAGAAGGAATCGCAACTCATATGTAGCCTATCAGTGCTCCATATAAAATTCCATTACATTTATCTCACACATCATAGAAGCTGACTTCTAGCATGAGGGCATCATAGCTCATTAGATGATTTCTCATCTCACAATTAGTATTAAGTATGCATCAACTTTAATACTTTCAATAGAGTATTCATAGAGAATGGTCTCTTCATTAACTTTACACTCTCATAGGTGAGTACGTTTTGGAAACATTTACATAGGCTCAATTGAGATCGCTCTCATCTTTTACATTAGTCTCTTATCATGTTGTCACAACATTCATTCGCATTAGCACAATTCTTCTTCATAATTACTAACCCCTTTACATGAATGTTTATTTCATCATATGCCAATGAACTTGGCATTTTTAGTATGTAGACACCCTTACTTAACCCTTCTATAGGTCACATCATTCATAATATAACATTTTAGGTTCACTTACTTTATAAACGTATGCGGGACTTTTGAGTCCATACACATAAGCCAAGGGGTATCATTCATAGTATATTTAAGTGATTCATATTTACCCAAGATTACGTGGTACAAGACTTATGCATATTGTAAGTATGCCAAGATCTCGTTTCAATCCTTATAGGAAGCATTCGTTGAAATGTTTATTTGCATACGAATTATGTGTCAATACGAAATTAGGCCAGGGAACCCGATTTCGAATCCCTTGGACAACACTTAGCTTCCACTTAATTTTTGATTTAGCATTTCAGCTTGGGACTTGATTTCTAATCCGTACACCTACATTTCTTTTTCTCTTCTTTTTTTCTTTACTTAATTTCAAACGTCTAAGCTTGGGATCCGAGATCAAATCTCCACACTCTTGTTTTATTTAATTTCTTTCTTTCCTTAATTCTACTAAGTTGAACCGAGAGGTAGTGCGATCAATCCCCAACAACCTCACCCTCTTTTTATTTATATTTTCTCCTTACTTTCTCATTTGGCCAAAAGGTTGTGGGTTTAATCCCCACAAACCTCATTTTATTTTCTTTTAATTATTCTTCCTTTTCTACTATTTGACCGAGATGTTGTGGGTTCGAACCCCACACTCATCATTTTATTTATGTCTTATTACACGGGTTCGAATCCCATATGCCTCATTTCTTTTATTTACCCTTTTTTTAGCTTTTTTGAAGTGAGGACTCGAGTTCAATCCCTAATGACCTCACATATTTTAGTTTATTTTTATATTTCCAGAATGTCCAACATTTGGTCGAAATCAAATATCCTAAAAGCTGGAAATTTGATCACTTTTTTGCAGTCTGTTTTCTCAACATTTAAATCTTAGATTTTTGACAATTTTCGTGTAGCATCTAGTGCATCTTTAGGTGCATTTTTATGGTTATGTTTGATCAAGATTTATAAGTCTATTCACAAACACATATGAATGATAAAATTTTAACTTATTTCTACACGTAAAATACAACTATTTAACATGTTGTTTTTAAGCTTCAAATCGAGAACAAAGTCACAGCACGCACATGCACCCAAAAGTTAACATATTAAACATTTTCGGAAACACTTTGTCATTTCTCACATAATTTCCGAATACACATACAAACAGGTAATCACAATCAGCCCTAAAATAGTCTACCAGAAGTCATACGAACGCATGAATCGATTCTTTCAGATGATCTAATGACACGGGCATGCGACTGGGACAACCTTTATTTTTCTGTTGAGATTAAACTGAACCTTAGGGGTCTCTTTTGAAAGGGACAAAGAGGGAACAAAACCCATACCTTAGTGTCGTTAAACACTTTTTTCAATACTGCCAATTTTCAAGAAACCAAGACTCACCACCAAAACCTCATCACAATCCCGTCTAGACACCGCTTTTTGCTCTACATTTTTAGATTGTCTTTACTATTGAGTTTTAGTGTTCATATTCTTGATGAACTCAATTTTTTTTGTTCTGTTCTTTTATTTTAAATAAGAATGATCGTGAAAATGAGCTGGGAGTAGAGAGAGACGTGAGAAAGAGTGGTAGCTTAGTATTAGGAGATTTAGGTGGAGACTTAGTCAAACTAAGACTTCTCCTTAACTTATTAAAAATATTGTTTTTCAAAGGGTTAGTGAAATGACCACCAGTACCCTACAAAATCAGATAATGATCATCAATTCAATCCATCTAGATGTTGCTTCAACCAAGGCTCGAACCCGGGTAAAGCCCCCATCACGAAACGGGTCATTCCAGGTTAACCTGACCTAAACTGTTCCTTCAATTAGATTAATTAATTAATTAATTAATTCAATATGGTAATTACAATATTACCCTTGGCCTGGAAAAGACCATTTTACCCCTAGACCCTCAAAACCTAAGATTACCCCTATTATGTTCGTTAATAACTCATTTCTGTTTATCTCTTCTATTCGGGTGCCTTAATTGGTTTGTTCCCACCTTGCCTATCTCAACTAACTCACCAAGTTGGTTGGCTTGGATAGTGAATAGGTTTTGAGATCTTGTTCCACGCGCAAAAATACGTGTGAACCTGTTCTATCCAGGCGTTCAAAGTATGTTTAAAAATTACTTAGCATAGTCATTTTCATGTTGTTACATTATCCCCTCCTTAGCAATATTCAGCCCCGAATGACACTTCTAATGATCTAGCACAATGCCAGTCATATCATAACATTAGTAATTTACAGAGTCAAGTAATATCAACAAAAATAAAAGAGATAAGGAAACTTAGATCCAAGAATAAGGAGTCTAACCTCAAAAGCTATAAAGATAAGGATAACGGGAAATCATATCGGCCTCGGCCTCCCACATAGCACCCTCAACAAGATTGTTCCTCCACAATACCTTCACTGTTGCAACCTCCTTGCTTCTCAGCCGATTTACTTGACGATCTAAAATCTAAATAGGAACTTCCTTATAGGATAAGTCTTCATCAACCTTTTAAACCTTAAGGCAAAATCGATGCTAGATCACCAAGGCATTTCATTAACATAGAGACATGAAAGACTGGAGGAACAGAAGCTAGATCTGTAGTCAACACCCCTTCCTTCCAGACCTCATCACCCCCTTAATGGGTAATATCTTCAAGTATACTTGGTCACAAACATAAAACTCTAAGCTTCTTGTTATATGCATAAGACTTCTACCGACGGTAAGCATTAGCCAACCTGTCCCTAATCACCCTGACCTTCTCCAAGGCCTCATGAATGATCTCATAACCCAAAATGGATGACTCTCCAACCTCGAACAACCACACTGGAGACCTACAATTCCTAGCATACAGTGCCTCAAACCGTGCCATCCCAATGCTTGAGTTATAGTTGTTAATGTATGATAACTCTATCAACGGTAGATGGTCGGTCCCACTATCTCTAAAGTTGACCACACACGCACTTTAAATGTCCTCCAATGTCTGAGTGGTGCGCTCTGCCTGCCAAACTGTCTGAAGAAGGAAGGCAGTACTGAGCATTACCCGCATGCGTAAGATCTTTTTGAAGGATCTCCAGAAATGCGAAGTTAACTGAGCTCTTCTATATGAAATGGTAAATAAAGGAATCCCATGACACCTCACAATCTCATCAATGTAGAGTCTCGAATAATTTTTGGCCTTATAGGTAGACATCACAGGGATCAAGTGCGCAGACTTAGTCATCCTGTCAACAATAACCTATATGGAGTCATGTTGTCACCTAGTACTTGGAAGACAAACCAAGAAGTCTATGATAATGGACTTCAACTTCAAAGTCGGAACCTAAATAATCCGTGTGAGACCACCAGCCTTGAGGTGTTTTGCCTTAACTCGCTGATAATTAGGACACATGGCAACATACTCAGTAATGTCCTACATACCATCCAACCAATACATCTGCTTGAGGTCATGATACATCTTGGTGGAACCTTTATGTATCGAATACCTTGAACGATGGGCCTCTGCTACAATCTTTGCCCGCAAATCATCCACGTCTGGTACACACAGCCTGTTCTAGTACCTATGTATGTCGTCACCTCTAGAACCAAAGGACCCATTCATCTTTATCAACACCGAGTCATTCAACTCCATCAAAACAGGATTAAGATGCTGACCCTTCTTGACTTCAACAAATTAGGATGATTCAGTACTAGGATAAACTGAAAGACCGCGGCTAGTAGAAGCCATCAATTAAACACCTAGTCTGGCAAGTCTATGTACATCCTTCACGAACTCCTTCTTCTTATCATCAATGTGGGTTGTACTCCCAATTCACAACCTTCTCAAAGCATCACCTACAAAATTTGCTTTCCCTGGATGGTAGTGGACACTCGTGTCATAGTCCTTCAACAACTCCAACCATCTCTTCTGACATATATTCAACTCCCTCTGTGTGAACACATACTAGAGACTCTAGTGGTCTGTGAACACATCCACATGCACTCCGTTCAAGTAATGCCTACACAACTTCAATGCAAACAGTAAAGTTGCTAACTCAAGGTCATGAGTGGGATAATGCTTCTCATGAACCTTCAGCTGTCTGGACGCATAGGCTATCACCTTACCACCATGCATCAAAACACAACCCAAACCAACCCTAGATGCATCACAATAAATAGTGTAATTCTCACCACATTTACGTAACGTAAGCACTGGGGTTGAAGTGAGTCTTTCCTTTATCTCGTGGACACTCTTCTCACAAGTATCCGCCCATTGGAACTTGGCTTTCTTCATAGTGAAAGTTGTTAGTGGGGCAGAAATGGAAGAAAGACCCTTCATGAACCAGCGGTAGTAACCAGCCAATCACAGAAAGCTACGGATATTGGTATGAGTAAGAGGTCTTGGTCAGTTCTTGAAAAACTCACTGTTCCTGATGTCCACTTCCACACCCTGATCGGACAAAACATGACCCAGGCAGGTCACTGATCTAAGCCAAAATTCACACTTGAAGAATTTGTCATACAACTGATTTTGTCTAAGTACCTGCAAGGTTAGTCTCAAATGATTTTCACGCTCTTCCTTGGTCTTAGAGTAGATGAGGACGTAATCAATGAATACTATTACGAAAGAATCAATAATTTAACAGAAGACTCGATTCATGAGGTCCATAAATACAGTTGGTTCATTAGTAAGACAAAATGACATGACTAGGAACTCATAATGACCAAAACGGGTACGAAAGGCTGTCTTTGGGATATATTCATCCTTAACCCTAAGATGATGATACCTGGAATGAGGTTCAATGTTAGAGAAGAAACTAGAACCTTGGAGCTGATCGAATAAGTCATATAAACTAGGAAGTGGATACCTGTTCTTTTTCGCAAACAACATTAGAGCTCTCCAAGGGGATATGCTCGGCTGAATGAAGCCCTTATCAATGATATCTTTTAATTGCAACTTCAACTCTTTTGAGTTCATCTGGAGCCATTCTGTATGGAGGATTTGAAATTTGTTCGATATTGGGATCTAGGTTGATACAAAAATCAATAATCTTGAGGTGGAGGAACTCCAGGCAAATCATCGGGGAAAACATCATGGCACTCATAAACTACAGGCACAGAGTCTATGGAAGGAATTTCATGATCTAGATCATTGACACTCACAAGATGGTATAGCAATCCCTTATTCATCATTTTATTATCTTTTAGGTTCAAAATCAAGGGACATGAACGACTCAAATTGTACCCCTCCAAACCAGCTCTACTTCATAAGGGAAATAGAATCTTACAACCCTACAACGACAATCCTTAAATTCATAACATTTATGGAGCCAGTACATACCAAGTGTAATATAAAAGTCATTCATAGGTAACTCAAAAAAGTCTTCACACATAGTCTTACAACATACTACAGTTTGGCAGTCTTTATGAACCCTATAAGCTCTCACATTTTCTATTAAGGGAGTACTAACTACAATAGGATATTGCAAAACCTCAGGTAGTGTTTCAAAAGTAAGATCAAGCAAGGAAGTCACAAAAGAAAGCGTAGATGCTGGATCAAGTAAAGCATAAATAGAGGTTGAAAAACTTTGCAGCATTGTTTCTGGGATGCTGCACATCACCTCCATTTCTCTTTTGGGCTTGTGTCTGCCTCCTCTATGTACGTCACTCCTCTAAGAGTTCTAGTTTCTTGAACTTCGATGCCTCTTCTTAAATCTGGGCTGATCACAAACTACAAAAGTTCTCTTGCCACCACCTCTGCTGGAACCTGTCTGGTCATAAGGGTTAGACCACCTGAGCTCACGGACACTCCTCCTCTTCTGGTTGTCCTCAACCTACTAGACATGTACCCTTACACTGGACAAGTCTATGCTATCATGGAGCATCGCGTCCCGACAATCCTCTAATTCTTTTGAGATTTCTGTAAGGAACTTGTTCATCTCGTCCAAACTTTTCGATACTAGAGAAGTGGCATACCTGGAAAATAAAAAAAAATCAGGAAATACTCCTTGACATTTATCGAGTTGTGCTTAAGGTTGATGAACTCCAAAACCATAGCCTCTCTGATCTCTTTGGGGAAGAACCTCCACAAAAAGTCTCTCTTAAACAACTCCCATGTGATCGGACCTCCACCCAATGCCCTTCTATCCTACTATATATTTGACCAAGTCTGTGCAACATCCTTCATCTTGTAGGAGACCAGCACAACTTTCTCAATGTTTGTGGCCCTCATCGCCACCAGAATCTTTTGGACCTCCTCCACGAACTCATGACGATCATCTCCAATATTAGATACTATAATGATTGGAGGATTCATCGTCGTAAAATCTTGCAACCTGTTCACCATGTTGTGAACTAGTGGATTCTCCTGTTGAACCTCTTTTCTCTTGTCTCGGGCCGCATAGACTGAGTCGGCACAGTGGTGGCTTGAGCAATCTATGCCAATGTTTGTGTACCTCAGCATCAGACAACCAAGCTTGGTCAATTGGCATGGCTACAACTGCAGTCGGAGCCTGGGGTGGAACTATTTTGTCTCCAGCAGCTGCTCCTACTCTTCCCCGACCAACGTTTCCCCTTGTGTTCCTTTTAAGAAAAAAAAATAAATTGATGTTAGGTACGCTCATAACACCAAGAAATCAAACATAAAGGAAAGCACGATAAGATTAGGAGAAGGTAAATTTTCCTACGCATCATGCAGTCTTTAATTCATGATAGTGGTGCACTTCACTACAATAAGTTAGAATCAACTTGATATGGTGGATGGATACTTATTATCCTTGGAATATAACCTAGTGCTATCATACCATATTTTTCATGACTGGGGTCTATACCCTAGTCAAAAATTGACGTTGATGAACTCGATGAGGTCGCAGACAAGACTACATACATCATCATTACATCATATATTTTAGTTTTAGTGGAAAATTATAATACTTAGTTTTCTTAGAAGTAAACATAGATTTAATAGTAAGAATTGAAATATATAACATAAGTTCACCACAACCATATAATAATGAGATATTTAAATCAAGGAAATAGTTCATAACTGCATAAATATAAAGTTGCAAACATGGCACCAATACAACGTCTGAAATAAATAAGAAGAAATGCTAGTGGAACACTCTCCACTAGATCATTCCTACGTCTAAGCTAGAATATAAAAGATAAGCATCCGTGAAATAATAAGGGCCTAGAAAGTCTGGATGAATGCTTCATGTCCGGATAGCTCCAATGTATTCTCGTAAGCTCTAGCGTCCACCTGCACTTGAACCTAAAAGTAGAGTACTGTGTGGTATAAGTACACACTTTTACGAAGTATGGGTGTATGCAAGCACACACCAAGTACATGCATGATTAAGAAGAGCTTTCTCCTAACGACTTTAGTTATGGAAAGTAAAATCATTGGACTTGCCAAATCGGATAGGAAAGTCACGCTATAAGAGTAACATGCATTATCATTCTTTTCATATTGCACACTAAAAACAACACATTTCATATAGCACGTACATATACCACATATCATTAGTTTATATGCCATAAGACCATGGAATCATGGATTTATCATTAGAACTCCCCAAAATTAGGGCTCAACATATGGGACTTCAACTAGGCAGCCTTCTTTAGCAAACACAGAGTGTGCTTTATTCATTCATGCATACTTTATCGTCATTCGTTTCATTCATTCCTTGACAGGTGCATAACCAGCTATACCTAAGATATAGTTTAACATTCTCATCGGGTTCCCTGTGCAATGTCCAAAAATGAATTAGTGTCAATACTTGAGTCTACTTCACCTCTTGATTATCCTAACCAATAACCTTTGATATCATTCATTTCACATGGTGCATTACTGAGGCTGGCCTCATATTTCTTTGAGAACATAAAATTAAACCGACACAGATCATGTGATCTTCATGAAATCCTGTTTATACCCCACACCGAAAAGAGGTGGAATCACCGGCCAAAGTGAAACAAAAACATGCTAGCATATATAGGAAAATGAACCATGTTAGATCCCTATGTTTGCTGCATAGGTTCAAAGACTAGGAGATGTTAAGTGACACATACCCGTCTGGATGGATAGTCTCATCTAATTAGAATTACATGAACATGTGCCTTCCTGAAAGAAGGAATCGCAACTCATATATAGTCTATCAGTGCTCCGTATAAAGTTCCATTACATCTATCTCACACATCATAGAAGCTAATTTCTAGAATGAGGGCATCATAGCTCATAAGATGATTTCTCATCTCATAATTAGTATTAAGTATGCATTAACTTTAATACTTTTAATAGAGTGTTCATAGATAATAGTCTCTTCATTTACTTTACACTCTCATGGGTCAGTACGTTTTGGAAATATTTACTTAGGCTCAATTGAGATCGCTCTCATCTTTTACATTTGCCTCATATCAGGTTGTCACCACATTCATTAGCATTAGCACGATTTTTCTTCATAATTACTCACCCCTTTACGTGAATGTTCATTTCATCATATGCTAATGCACTTGGCATTTTTAGTAAGTTTCACACTGTTACTTAACCCTTCTACAGGTCACATCATTCATAACATAACATTTAAGGTTCACCTACTTTATAAACTTATGTTGGACTTATGAGTTCATACACACAAGACATGGGGTATCATTTATAGTATATTTAATTGATTCATATTTAACAAAGATTATTTGGTACAAGAATTATGCTTCTTGTAAGTATGCCAAGATTAATATTTAACCAATATTATTAGCGTACGACTTATGTGTCAATACGGAATAGGGAAAGGGAACCCGATTTCGAATCCCTTGGACAACACTTACCTTCCACATAATTTTTGATTTAACATTTCGTCTTGGGACCGGATTTCAAATCCCTACCCTTACATTTCTTTTTCTGTTCTTTTTTTTTCTTTACTTATTTTCAAATGTCAATGCTTGGGATCCGAGATTAGAACCCCCACACTCACGTTTCATTTAATTTCTTTCTTTCCTTAATTCTTCTCCATTGAACTGAGAGGATGTGGGATCGATTTCCCACAACCTAACCCTATTTTTATTTATATTTTCTCCTTACTTTCTCATTCGGTGAAGAGTTTTTGGGTTCGATCCCCACATACCTCATTTTATTTTCTTTTAATTGTTTCTTCTTGTTCTCTTCTTTGACCAACAAATTGTGGGTTCGAACCCCACACGCCTCATTTTTTTTCTGTCTTATGTTTTGTCAAGGCACACGGGTTCGAATCTCATATACCTCATTTAATTTATTTGCCTTTTATTGAAGGTTTCATGTAGTGAGGTATCGGGTTCAATCCCTAATGACCTCCCATATTTTAGTTTCTTTTTAAATTTGCAGAATGTCAACCATTTGTTCGTTCCATAAAGCTGGCAATTTGATCACCATTTTGCAGTCCATTTTCTCAAAATTCAAACGTTAGATTTCGGACAATTTTCAGGTAGCATCTAGTGCATCTTTAGGTGTGTTTTCATGGTTACTTTTGATCATGATTTTTCACTCAATTGAGCAACATTACACTCATATGAACATCAAGATTTTCACTTATTCTTACACATAAAATAAAATAATTTAATGTGTTAATTTTAGGGTTCAAACTGAGCCAAAGTCACGGCACCCACATGCACCCACATGATAACATATTACACATTTTCAAAAAACGCTTTGTCATTTCTCACATAATTTCTGAATGGACGTACAAACACGTAATCACAATCATCCCTAAAATCATCTACCATATGTAAGACTAACTCATGCATCGATTCATTCAGAGGATCTAATGATAGGGGCATGCGACAGGGACAATCTTATTTTTTCGATTAAGATTAAACTGAACCTTAGGGGTCTCTTGGGAAAGGAACAGAGAGGGAAGAAAACTCATACAATAATGTCGTTCAACACTTGTTTCAATGCTTCAAATTCCCACGAAATAAATCCTCACAACCGAAACCTCAGCACAATATCGTCGAGAAACACCTTTTTGCTTTACGTTTTTAGATTGTCTTTACTTTTGAGTTTTAGCATTCAAGATCTTATAAACTTCATTTATTTCATTCTGTTCTTTTCTTTTAATGAAGAATGATCATGCAAGTGAGGTGGGAGTAGAGAGAGATGTGTAAATGAGTGGAAGCTTAGGATTAGGAGATTTAGGTAGAGACATAGTCAAACTAGGACTTCTCCTTAACTTATTAAAAATCTGAATTTTCAAATGTTAAGTGAAATGACTACCATGACCCTACAAAATAGTATAATAATCATCAATTTAATCAATCTAAACTTTCCTTCCACCAAGTCTTGAACCCGGGTGAAGCCTCCATCGCGAAACGGGTTATTTCGGGTCAACCTGACCCAAACCGTTCCTCCAACAAAATTAATTGATTAATTATTTTGTTCCTTAGGGTAATTACGGTACTAATCTTTGCCTGGAAAAGACCATTTTACCCCTAGACTCTCCAAACCTAAGATAACCCCTTTTATGTCCGGTAAAAACTTATCTGGGTGAATCTCTTCAATTCAGGTGACCTAATTTGTTGTTTGCAACCTTGCCTAGATCAACTAACTCACAAAGTTGGTTGGCTTGGATATTTCATATGTTCTGAGGTCTGGTTCCACACGCAACAAGCCGTGTGAACTGGGTCTAATCCAGGCATTCTAAGTACGTTTAAGCATTACATAGCATAGCAATTTTCAGGTTGTTACATTTGGTATGTATTGTAAGTGTATGTTGAAGGCCAAATGTATTCAATGAAGTGATAATGAAGATAGTTCTAGTAATGTTTATAATGAACCTTGAATTACATGAATGAAAAGTTACTTGTGTATGCTGAAAGAGAGAATGAAGATATATTAATGTAAACTAAATGATTATGATGTTATTCTTGTTAATATGACTTAAGAATCTTATTAAGAGGCGTATGCTAGAGATTATATCTAAATGAATTATATGACTAAATGAAGTATGTTATAGTGCGTAATCTTATGAATAACGGCCTAAGCATGTATAGAATTGAATGTAAATGAAATGATGCTTATGTGTAAGGTATGTTCACATATACACACACATACTCACACTTCGAATGAATGATTGAATTTAAAGAATGTGAATGAAAAGGGATTTTTGCGGTGAACACTCTCCTTGAGTTGAGGTGAAGTGGTTAGTAGCAACTTCATTATCATCCAATAGCTTTCTAAGATGGATAGAAGGATGGATACTCTTCGTGAGTTGAGTTGTGGTTTCCACTAGTTATCCTTAACCTATAGTTTATCATGTTGAAAGTCTACGGGGATTTATCCCTAGCACAAAGAGGATATGATGAAGAGGTGGTTACACTTTGTTAGTTGAGAAGTTGTATTCCAATGTACCTCTTGAGATGAGTACTCATCGTAAGAAGAGAGTGAGTTACTTAGTAGAATTCTCCTTATCCCTTAACTATGCGCTCACATAGATGTATCTATTGAGAAAACCATGTAAAAAATAAAAGAAAATATCCTACTCTAGGAAAGTGGGGGGACCCTTCTTCTATAAGGGAAGTATCGGGATTCCATGAGTAACTCTCATGGTCTATGTCAGTTAAGCTAACCCCCACAAAAGTAATGAAAGTAATAAGTCTTCTAAAAGAGTGTACTACTTCTGGTAAGTAGTGGAATGGAACGCTATTTATCCATTGCACTAGGTAGGCATTCCGAAAGGGGAGTCATTGTGAGTCTTATATGAATTGAAAGTATTAGGTCTTCTAAAAGAGATTACTACATAGGGTAGGTGGTAGAATGAGACGACATATATTCAACACAGTAGGTACGAATTCCGAAAGGGAAGTCTTGGTGAGTCTTATATGAATTGAATGAGCTAAGTCTCCTAAAAGAGTGTACTACTTAGGGTAGGTGGTGGAATGGGATGCCATCAACTCATTGCATTAAGTAGGCATTCCGAAAATGAAGTGTTGGTGTGTTGTTTGAGTGTTCTTCAAATGTCTAGTAATTTAGTGATGACTTGTTCTCCCGAGGTGAGTAATCCTTGATAGGGTAGCATTGGGTATCACCTAGATGTGTATTCAAGGAGGTGTATGGGCATTTATTACATGTCTTACCTTTGTGAGTTTTAGGATAACTTTAACTAGTGTAACTCCTTCATAAATGAGTTTAATTTCTCTTTGCTTGACTTTCACATTTTACTGTTTTGGGATTTAATGTGTTTAGTATAATGTTGAAAGGGATCGCTGTAACATCTTTTGATGCTTCACTATAAAATGGTTCTTTGGTTTAAAATTATTGAATACCCTTCCTAAGTGTTAAATGATGATCTATATATTGGTTTACTTCTATATTCATGAATGTTTTACTAAATTTTTCATGAAAGTGTATTTTTACTAAAAGTTCCTTTTTTGCATGTTTTTGCTTATGATATGCATAGTACATTATTTGTACTAACCCCATACCTTTCTATTCTCTATATAATCTATAAGTATAGGTTTGGAAGCAAGGTTGAAGTTCGAAGACAAACTTGGGAAAGACTCTCAATACTAGGTATTTCCTCATTTATTCGAGGGCATAGTTCTATATCTTAGTTTCAATATTTAAGACTTATTTTATATTTTACCTTCAAATGTAAAGGTCCGTGTGCCTAGGATATTATGTCATGTCTTTAAGTTGGATTGTAACGATGTGATTTTACTAGTATATATGAAAGACTTCTTTTTTATATTAAATATCATGAAAAAATTTAATTCCGCACTACTTTTCATGTCTTATACAATGATGATAATTAAAGGTCTTGTACAAGACCCCAAATGGTCATGTACTCCTTCTGACGATCCAAGGAACTCCCTAACTTCTAGGGGGTACTTGCGTGTTGTGACAATATAGTATTGAGGCAGCCACTCTCTAAGAATCATAATACACATTCAACCATAGACCACACACGACATTATAGCATAGGACACAAAACACCTTAATCATTTGAATGTAAGACTCCTAACCATGCTTAGAACAACAAATCCATATAGGGGTACATTCATCAAGAGAATTCAATCAAGGATAAACGTATCAACCTTCCTAGCCGTAACATAATCATTCATATGTAGGAGACATTATCAAAACCTAGAACATGATACTTGATTAGAAGGCTAAGCATATAACTTCATAGGTGTTATCATCATAAAAACACTTCACAACATCAATTTACCTACAAAATCTTGATCACTACATATATATATTGACAAGAAAGTGAACACCGCCACCATAAGTGGACCATACAACACAATTATATTCAAGACAATTCCATAATAAATAGAGAAAATAGGCCAACTTACGAATTCTCGAAGATTTGATCACCATTCTGAAATTCCCAAAAATTCACTGTCAATTCATACAGAAACCAGTAGCAATAGTCAATGTAACATAATCGAAATCACATTCATCAACATCTCAACAAGATCACATTACCCATATTATCAGCTAAATTGAGAATTTAGGAGGATAATGGTGTCTTAATGAATTTGCATTGAAAATCATCACAAAAATATAAGCTAATATTAATTTTATCACGAGAATGCTTTGAAATTATTTTTACAATGAACCCATGGCGAGAT
This sequence comes from Solanum peruvianum, assembly GCA_027705065.1. NCBI lineage: Eukaryota > Viridiplantae > Streptophyta > Magnoliopsida > Solanales > Solanaceae > Solanum > Solanum peruvianum. The sequence continues at coordinate 21,713,132 of JAKWJD010001756.1, read as the reverse complement.
TGAAATAGAAATTTGGATCATGAAATAACATTGAAAGCCTTTGAAGAAACTCCTTAGATTAAAGGTTAAAAAAGGATAAAGGATTACCATAACTCATTATAAGAGATCACCCCAAAAAATTGAATGAGAATCCATGAAAATCCCTCCCTTATGCTAATCTTGTGCATCATCTCCAATAAAGGTTTCTAGAGAGAGTGTTTTGAGAGGGAATGGTGAAATTTTAAGAATGAATTGGGATGTTGAAATTTGATATTTTTAACCAACTTAATATACACAAAAGAATATACTAAATAACCGCCTATAATCTATTTGGGACCTGGGGTGAATTTCCCATTCACTCCTATAAGTTGGCAACATGCAAGACAAGATGCAGGTTCCATTACTGAGGGCAATTGACGGACCGTCGATGGAATGACGACCCCATACTTATGCTCCTTTTGTTTTCAAATGAGTCCCCATTTTGGGGTTACAAGCTCCCAAAATTATGTGTGGATCAATACCCTAAATTGACAGAATGATGGTCAAAGTACAGGGCGTCATATGCGAGTTGTTCTTTGGACACTACCAAGGAAGTGTATAGCCTACATTTTGGTCCTCCTCAAGGACCCTTTTAGTGAACCTTGGATAGTTGTCCTGGACGTTTAAAATGTAAATACACTCATACACATATTAAGGATCTCTCCTATGAATTTTAGCACCAAACCACACATAAAACATACCTAGGCACAGTAGAAAACACTACGACGTCTAAGACTAACTTTCGAACCTCTTAGATGTTCTTGGATGTTTGACCTACAAACCACTTCAAAACAAACATACTATCTCTTAAACACTTTATTAACATATTATTAACATTTTAAGCCACTTAATTATCATAAAAACAAATAATGACCTTTTAATTTTGAGTGTCTTTAACGTAAAATTGTTTATCAGATTCATTAATCTTTAATTTATTTGCGAACATAGTTTTCTAAAACTTCCCATGTCTTTATTTGGGATCTTGTTTATAGTTAAATATTTACTTAACAAGTTAACAAACATTATTTTCTTTAACAAAACCACAAAGCCCTCTGTCACAACTAGAATCTAGACCCTAGACGAGACCGACGTCGTTAACCTCTCACAGGTCGCAGAGAAGCCTACTTTTCTTATTTTTACTTCACATAGGTTAACGTTAGCGAAAACTTGGAACATTTTGTTCTTTAAAATAATTGCTTAACATTCTTAGCATTTCATAATTGTTCATCATACACCGTCTAACAATATGAGATAAGCAACTGAAACAAATAGTTTAATAAGTATAAAGAGTATAATTGCCAAAATGGCACCAATACAAAGTTTGAATAAAAATAGGAACGAAACGCTAGTTGAACATGCTCCACTATCTTAACTCTAAAACTAAACTAGAATGTAAAACAATAGCATCCTCGAAAGCATGAGGACCTAGCAAGACCGGATGAATGCTTAACGTCTGGATATCTGCAACGACGTCCTGTAACTCTATTGTCCACATGTGCTTGCACCTAAAATAGTAGAGTTGTATAGGGTTAGTACACACTTTTACTAAGTATCGGTATATGCAAGTAGACATCAAGGACATGAATGAGAAAGAATAGCTCTTCTATAACAACATGATTATGGGAAGTCAAGTCATTGGACTTGTCAAATTTGGATTATGAAAGTCAGTGAATTTTCCAAATTTGGATTAGGAAAATACATGAGCTTCACCAATTTGTATTAGGAAAGTAATGCCTTGAGAGTAACATGCATCATCATAAATATCATATTGCACACAACACCTAACATATAGCATATATCTTGTTTCATATCATTCATTCATATACCAGGAGACCTTGGAAACTTGGACTTAACATTAAGACTTTCCAAAATTAGGGCTCAACATATGGGACCTCAACTAGGGAGTCTTCATTAAAAAAACACAGAGTCTGCTTTATTTATTCATACGTACTTCATTTCATTTTGTTCATAGGCTAGAGTGGACACCAGCTATACCTAGGGTGTAGTTTAAGACTTTCATCGGGTTTGGTGCGGAATGATCAAGAATAACCTAATGTCATTACCTAAGTACAGCTCACCTCTTGATTATCATATCCTAACAGATTTAGGTATTATTCATTTCATTATGTGCTTCATTTGAGGCTGGCCTAATTTATTCATTGGAATTTTTAACTTTAACCGACATAGATCATGTGAGCATCATCAAATCCATGGTCTCCCTCACACTAAAAGAAATGGATTCACCGACCAAAGTGAACCAATAACATTCTAGCTTATATGGGAATTCAACCTCGCTAGATCCCTATATTGGAAGTATAGGTTCGAACACTAGGAGATGTAAGGAGACCCATACACGAAAAGCCAGACAGTGTCATCTTATAATAGTTACGTGAACCTCCACCCTTCCCGAATGAAGGCATCACCACTCATAGCTAGTCTATCAGTGCTCAGTATAAAGTTCCATTACATTCATCAGATACGTCATGGAAGTTGGCTTCTAGTATAAGGAAAACATAGCGCATTAGATTATTTCTCATCTCATCATTCGTATTGAGTGTCTTAAGCTCTATACTTTCATTAGAGTGTTCATACAGACTGCTATCTTCATTATCATACACTCTCACAGGTGAGTACGTATTGGTAACAGTTACTTAGGCTCATTTGAGATTGTTCTCATCATTTAAATTAGCCTCATATAGTGTTGTCACCACATTCTCATCATTAGCACCTTTGCTTTTTATAGTTACTCACCCCTTGTTACGTGAATGTTCATTTTATCAAATGCCAATGCACTTTGTCATTTGGTGTAATTCACACCCTTACTTAACCCTTCTAGGGATTCATTATTTCATTGCTCATTTCATAATTTCATAGTTCATATCATCATATGACAATGGACTTGGCCATTTAATGTATCTTACACTCATACTTAACCCTCCTAGGGTTCATCATTTCATTGCATACATCGTAGGTTCACTCACTTTTGAACGTATGTTAGACTTATGTGTCTATACATTCAAGCCATGGGCTTCATTCATAGTTTGTTAAGTGATTATTGCTTTCCTAAGATTATGTAGTACAAGACTTATGTATCTTGTATATATGCCAAGACCTTGATTTTGATGTAAGTAGGTGACATTATTCTTGGATATTTTTGTTCACATATGACTTATGTATCAATACGGATGTTTGGGCAAGGGAACCCAAAACACCTTTTATTTTTCATTAACATCACTTTGCCCATTTTATCCCAAACCAAGAGGTTGTGGGATCAACCCCCATACCTCTTTTTTTTTTATCATTTCATTCACTGGAATATGGAGGTTGTGGGTTCGAAACCCCACAACCTCTTTATTTTAATTTAATTTCGCTAAGGGCTTGGGAGGTTGTGGGTTCGAATCCCACTCCTCCCATTTATTTGCTTAATTATTTTTCTCCTCTTTCTACTCCAATTCGCGAGTTCAAATCCCCTAGCCCATTTTGTTTTTTTTTTTGTTTTTTTTTCTCGGGAATTCACAGTGGCCAGGTTTGATTCCCCTTAACTCCATTTTCTTTTTCCCTTCTCGCGAAACTAGTAGGTAGGTTCGATTCCCATTAGCCCCATATTCTTTTTCTTTTTTTTCGCGAAAGCAGTAGTAAAAGGGTGAGGACATAGGTTCGAATCCTAGTGGCCTCACCTCTTTAAAAAACGTTAATTTCAAGATTTTTTAGTTAAGATATTGCCTAAAATAATATTGCATTATTGCTGCAAATTTTTGTCACTCTTCAACTCATTTTCATCAACATTTTCACATGATTCAAAGGGTGCATTCATAAATCGTTTTGATACATTTTTAGGCGCATCTTTCCTAACTTTATTTGGCTAAAAGATTATTATTCAATCAACCATATTTTATTATAATGAATATCACATTTTATACCCATTTCACACATAAAATACACATAATGAACTTGTTAATTCATAAATATAACAATGAGCTCATTCACTGCCAAATATCACTGCAAACATGCACCCATACACATCAGTTTTTTAAATCATACATTCCTTGTCATTTTCATGATTTCACGTACATAAACATATTCACATTGAATACGAAAACATCATACATGCCTAAATCTACCAGTATAAAATACCCAACCTAAGAAGTCATTTGGGAGCTAGTGACAAGGACATGCAATGGCGGAAACACCTTAGTTTTGGAATGAATATCTTCAATCGTAAGGGGCCTCTTGGGAAAGGGACCAAGAGAAAAGAAAACCATACCTTTTTGACGTTTAATCCACACATGACGTGCTGTCCAATAACCTCTCCAATCACTTCCAACACCGAAACATTCAACAATTCTCGACGAAACACCCCACCCTTTTGCCTTACGTTTTTGGTTAACATGGTTTCATAGAATTTTGGTGTTTGTTCTTAAAGTGTGAAGAAATTTTTTTGTTAAGCAGTTCTTGAGTTTTCTTTTGTTAGGCAGAGCGTGAGAGTTGGGAGACGTGAATGAGTGTTGAGTGATGTGAAAGAGATTTATTAGGATTAGGAGTGTGTGTTTGAATTTGGTCAAGGTAAGGTTTAATTTAATTAGTCAAATCTGATTTCTTTAGCTTAGGTGAAATGACCATGATGCCCTTACAAAAATTCAGTTTTTTAATCAACAATTAAATCTTTAATTTGATGCTTCTAGTGGGGCTCGAACCTGAATGACACCCCATTTGCAAAAATGGGTCACTTCGGGTTTCCCCAACACGAATTGCTCTTTTAATTTAAATTAATTAATTAATTTACCAGGGTAATGACAATATTACCCTTGGCCTAGAAAAGAACATTTTACCCTTCTACCCTCAAAACTTAAAATTTCCTATTTCAAGTCTTGTAAAGAGTCTTCTGATTAAATTTTCATTTTCGAGAGCCTCACATGGTTGATCTAGCCTTTCCAAGCTCAACCAACTCCCCAAGTTAGTTGGCTTAGTCGCAGTAAGGGTTCTGAGGTTTGGTTCTACGCGTATCAATCCATATGAACCTTGATCTAATCACAAGCATTCTTGACACCTTACGTATTTATCCTATTCATTTTTAAGGTTGTTACAATTTTCCCCCTTATTAACATTCGTCCCCGAATGATATTACCGCTTCATATCTTCATTCCAGTCAGATCATATTAAATTCACTATGCAACGTGAAGCAATAGCAACAAAATACAGAGAGATAAGAACATAGTATTAAGAGTAGGAAGTCCAGCCTCAAGAGCGGAAAAGATGAGGGTAGTGGGATCTCATGTTGGCCTCAGCCTCCCACGTAGAACCCTCAACAAGATGATTTATCCACAATACCTTCACTGTGGCAATTTACTTGTTCCTCAGCCGCTTGACCTATTTGTCTAAGATCTCAACAGGTACCTCTTCATAAAAAAAGTTTTCACCAACCCCAAAACCTTCAACATGTAGCATTGATACTGGATCACCTAAGCACTTCTTCAACATTGAGACATGAAAGACAGGATGAACAGAAGCTAGCTCCGCTTGCAATGCTAACTCATAGGCCACCTCACTCATACGTTGTAGGATCTCATATGGCCCAACATACCTCAGACTCAGCTTTCCTTTTCTACCAAATCTCATCACCCCTTTCGTAGATGATATCTTCAAATAAACCTGGTCACGAACATCAAACTCTAAGGGTCATTTTTTGTTATCAGCATATGACTTCTACCGATTGTAAGCAGTATCCACCTTTCCCTAATCACTATGACCTTCTTTAAGGACTCATGAATAATCTCTGGACCCTAAATTAATGACTTTCCAACCTCTAACAACCCAACTAGAGATCTACACCTCCTTCCATACAATGCCTCAAATGGTGCCATCCCAATGCTGGAGTGATAGCTATTATGATACGAGAACTCTATCAAAAGTAGATTGTAATCACAATTACCTCTTAAGTCAATTACACACGCTCTCAACATTTCCTCCAATGTTTGAATGGTCTGCTCTGCCTTCCAATCTGTCTGCGGATGAAAGGCGGAGCTAAGCTTTACCTACGTGCCCAAGATCTTCTTGAAATAACTCCATAAATGTGAAGTTAACTGAGCTCCTCTATCTGAAATGATAGACAAAGGTATCCCATGCAATCTCACAATCTCATCAATGTAGAGTCTCTCATAATCCTCGGCTCTATAAGTAGACTTCACAGGGATAAAGTGGGAAGACGTAGTCAATTTGTCCACAATAACCCATATGGAATCATGTTGCTTCCTAGTCCTCGGAACACCAACATCGAAGTCCATATGAATTGCCTCCCACTTCAATGTCGGAACATCAATAATCTGAGTTAGACCACCATGCTTAAGATTCTCTGCCTTAACCTGCTTACAATTAGGACACTTGGCCATATATTCTGCAATGTCCTTCTTTATACCATCCCAACAAAAAATCTACTAAATATTATGATACATCTTGGTGGATCCTCGATGTATGGGGTATCTTGAACCATGGGCCTCTGCAATAATCCTGGTCCGCAAATCATCCATATCAAGTACACACATCCTGTCTTGATACATAAGTATGATATCACCTCTCAAAGTTAAAGACTCATTCATCTTCATCAGTACAGAGTCCTTCAGCTCCAGATTATGACCCTGCTTGACTTCAACTACAAAGGATGATTCAAAACAAGGATGAAATTAAACATCCCCTATTGTAGAGTCAACCAATCGTACACCAGTCTGGCCAGTCTTTGTATATCTTTCACCAGCTCCTTCTTCTCATCCTCAACGTGGGTTGTACTTCCGATGCTAATTCTGCTCAAAGCATCTACTTCAACATTAGCCTTACCTGGATGGCAGGCACATTCATGTCATAATCCTTTAACAGTGCCAACCATCTCCAGTGACGTAGATTCAATTCCCTCTGTGTGAAAACGTACTAGAGACTCTTATGGTCTGTGAACACATCCACTTGCACTCCATACAGATAATGCTTCCACAGCCTTAGTGCAAACACCACAGCTGCCAACTCCAGGTCATGAGTGGGATAATTTTTCCCATGAACCTTGAGTTGTTTGGAAGCATAGGCTATCACCTTACCAGCTTGCATAAGAACATAACCCAAACCAACCCTAGATACATCACAATAAACCATGTAATTTTAACCACACTTAGGCAGAGTAAGCACCAAGGCTGAAGTGAGTCTGTCCTTGAGCTCCTGGAAACTCTTCTCGCAAGTCTCCGCCCATTAGAACTTGGCTTTCTTCTTAGTAAGAGCTTTCAATGGGATAGCAATGGAAGAAAAGCCCTCCACGAACCTGCACTAGTAACCAGCCATTCCCAAAAAGCTACGAATGTCAGTGGGGTTAATAGGCTTTGGCAAGTTCTTCACATCCTCAGTCTTCCTGGGGTCCACCTTCACACACCCTGATCGGACACAACATTACCCAGGAAAGTCACTGATCTTAGCCAAAATTAACACTTGTCGAATTTTGCATACAACTGTTGTTGTCTAAGTACCTACAATGTTAGTCTCAAATGTTGTTCGTGCTCTTCCGTGGTCTTATAGTAGATAAGAATTTCATCAATGAAATATATGATGAAAGAGTCAATGTATTCATTGAACACCCTATTCATGAGACCCATAAATGTAACAGGTGCATTCGTGAGACAAAATAACATGACTAGAAACTCATAGTAAACATAGCGGGTACGAAAGAATGTCTTTGGGAAGTCTCCAACTAATGGTACCGTGAACAAAGATTAGTTTTTGAAAAGAAACTAGACCCTTGTAGTTGGTCAAACAAGTCATCTATCCTAGGAAGTGGATACTTGTTCTTGATAGCGACTTTGTTGAGTTGCCGATAAACGATACACATTCTAAGGGTCCCATTATTCTACTCCATAAACAACAGTGGAGCGCCCCAAGGGGATATGCTCGGCTGAATGCAATCCTATCAGTAAGATCTTTTAACTGCATCTTCAACTCTTTGAGTTCTTTTAGAGCCATTCTATAAGGAGGAATTGAGATTTGTTTAGTATCGGGTTCTAAGTCGATCTCTCGAAGGGGAGGGATTCCAGGAAAATCTTCAAGAAACACATCTAGGAACTCATTCACTACAGGTACTGAGTCTATGGAAGGAATGTCATGATCTAAATCATTAACACAAACAAGATGACATTGTAATCCCTTGGACCGCATTTTATTGGCCTTAAGATTTTAAATCAAGGGATTAGGACGACTCAAATTGTACCTCTCCCAGACTAACTCCTCTTTATTAGGGAAGCAAAATCTCACAACTCTACTACGACAGTCCAAGCAAGCATAAAATCTGTGAAGCGATTTCATGCCAAGAATAACATCAAAATCATGCATGGGTAACTCAACATAGGTTGCACACATAGTCTTACCCGTTACATCTATTGGGCAATATTTGTATACCCTACCAGTTCTAACTTTTTCTCCTAAAGGCATACTAACCAGTAGAATCATGCAGAACTGCAGGTAGTACTTTAAAAGTAGGGGCATGAAGAGAAGTCACAAAGGAAAGCGTAGAGCGTGGATCAAGTAAAGCATAAATTGAAATTGAGAATACTTGCAACATACCTGTGACCACATCAGCAGACTACTCCTGCTCCTCCCTGCCCTTCAGGTCATAGAATATGTTCCTCTTGGGAGGCCCTGCTGCTGCTGCACCCTGTGGGTTACGCCTAGGCTGAGCAGTACCTCCAGTCTGACCTCTGTTTTGTGGAAAATCTCTGACCATGTGTCCACTCTTACCACAATAGAATCAGGCATTGTGCACAGTCTGCACTCTCCACTATGACATCGGCCACACTTAGTACAATTCTTCTTAGGACGTTGCATCTCACCTCCATTTCCCTTTTTAGCTTAGGTTTGCCTCATGTAGGTGTAGCACGCCTCTAAGGAATGGATTTCCCAGAACTCTGTTGCCCCTTTTTGAACCTTGGCTGCTCACGGACACCAAAGTTGTTTGTGTGGAATCCATTGCTGGGACTTGCGTGATCTTGATGCCTAGGCCTCCTAACATCATGAACACCTCTATTTTTGCGGTTGTCCTCTACCTTCTTAACATGCACCATCAAATTGGAAATATCCATATTATCATGGAGTATAGCAGATCAACACTCCTCCTCCATGCCTCCATTGTTTCAGTGAGGAACCTACTAATCTCATCCATGCTGTTAGAAACCAGTATCCTACCTGGATGATTTCAACAAAGCTCAGTATTCTCCCCATTCTTGCATTTAAATACTAGGGACAGTAACATTGCTTGATAGCTTAACAAACTTCAGAGAATACTCTCTGACTATCATAGAGCTTTGTTTAAGGTTGATGAACTCCTCAAACTTGTCTTCCCTTATCTCTATGGGGAAGAATCTCTCCAGAAATGATGTCTTGAACAACTCTCAAGTGACTAGCACTCCACCTAAGACACGACTGTCTTACCACATCTTGCACCAAGTCTGTGCAACATCATTGAGTTGATAGGAAACCAGCTCAGCCTTCTCAATATCAGTGTCCCCCATATCCACCACGAACTTATGCACCTCGACTACAAACTCTTGAGGATCCTCTAATGTCTTAGAACCTGTGAATATACCTCATGAAATCTTGCAGTTTGTTAGCCATGCTACGAACTGGTGGGTTCTCCTTTTGAACATCGTGCCGGTTGACTTGGGTAGTCATAGCCTAAGCCTGCATCGTGATGGACAATGCCATCTGGGCCAGAGATTCCCTCACCTCAGCATCACTAACCCAGCAGGTAACTTGCATGACCACTCGTTCAGCTAGAGCCTAGGTTAGAACTTGTATGTCCCCAGCCGCTGCTCCTCTTCTCCTCGGACCAATCGACATTGTAGTGTTCATTCTCTGAAAAGAACAAGTGTTCGTGTTAGACACACTCATAACACCAAGAAATCAGACATTAGGAACAACACGGTAAGATAAGAAGAAGGGAAATTTTCCTACGCATCATGCAGCCTCTAATCCAAGATAGTGGTGCAGTTCACTACCATGAGTTAGAAACTACTCAAAGTGGCTGATGTAAACTTATTATTCATGGAATTTTAACCTAGTGATCTGATACAAACTTTTTCACAACTGGAATCTAGATCCCAGACGAGACTGGCTTCGTTAACCTCTCAAAGGTCGCAGACAAGCCTGCTTGCGTTATCCATACTTCACTTAGGTTAATTTTAGCGAAAAATTTGAAAAAAAAAATTCTTTAAAATACTTTCTAAACATCTTAACATTTCATAGTTGTTCATCATTAATTGTCAAACATTAAGAGATAAGCAACTGAAAGAAATAGTTCAATAAGTATTACTTGTAAAATTGCCAAAATCCGACCAATACAAAGTTTGATTAAAAACAGAAAAAGAAACGCTAGTGAAACATGCTCCACTAGCTCAACTCTAAAACTAAACTAGATTGTAAAACAGAATAATCCTTGAAAGCATGAGGACCTACCAGGACCGCATGAATGCTGAAGGTCCGAATATCTGCAACGACGATCCTGTAGCTTTATCGTCCACCTGTTCCTGCAGCGAAAATAGTAGAGTTCCATTGGGTTAGTACACACTTGTACTAAGTATGAGTATATGCAAGCACACACAGAGGACATGCATTAGAAAGAATAGCTCTTCCCTAAAAAAATAATTATGGGAAGTCAAGTCAGTGGACTTGCCAAATTTGGATTGTGAAAGTTAGTGAATTTTCCAAATTTGGATTAGGAACATCCATGAGCTTCAAATATTTGGATTATGAAAGTCATGCCATAAGAGTAACATGCATCATCATAAATATCATATTACACATGTCACATAGCATATAACACATAGCTTCTTTCATATCATTCATTCATATGCCATGAGATCTTGGAATCATGGACTCGACATTAAGACTTTCCAAAATGAGAGCTCAACATATGGGACCTCAGGTATGGAGTCTTCATTAGCATACACAGAGTCTTCTTCATTCATTTATACATACTTCATTTAATTTCGTTCATAGTCTAGATTGGACACCAACTATACCTAGGGTGTAGTTTAAGACTTATATCCGATTTGTTGTGCAATGATAAAAAACCTAATGTAATTACCTAAATCTACCGAACCTCTTGATTATCCTATCCTAACACCTATTGGTATAATTTATTTCATTATGTTCTTCATTTGAGGCTGGCCTCATTCATTTATTGGGAAATTTAACTTTAACCGACATATATCTTGTGAGCATCATTAAATCAAGTTGATACCCCACACCGAAAAGAAGTGGATTCACCGACCAAAGTGACTTATTAACATGCTAGCGTACATGGGAAATTAACCCCGAACGATACCTATATTGGTATTATAGGTTCAAAGACTTGGAGATTTAAGGAGACCCATACTCGGCAAGCCGGAAAGTCTCATCTCATAAGAGTTACGTGAACCTCCGCGCTTCCTGAAAGAAAGCATCACAACTTATAGCTAGTTCATGGGTGCTTACTATATATTTCTATTACATTAATCTGATACGTAATGGAAGATGGCTTCTAGTGTTAGGACAGCATAGCTCATTAGATTATTTCTCATCTCATCATTCGTATAGAGTGTGTTAAGCTCAATACTTTCATTAGAGTGTTCATACAGACTGCTATCTTCATTATCTTACACTCTCATAAGTGAGTACGTATTGGTAACAGTTACTTAGAGTCATTTGAGATTGTTCTCATCATTTACATTAGCCTCATATCATGTTGTCACCACATTCTTCATCATTAGCACCTTTGTTTTTCATAGTTACTCAAATCTTATTACGTGAATGTTTATTTTATCAGATGCCAATACACATGGTCATTTGGTGTGTTTCACACCCTTACTTGACCCTTCTAAGTTTTCATATTTCATTTCTCATTTCATCATTTAATAGTTCATCTAATCATATGCCAATGCACTTGGCCATTTTGTGTATCTTACATTCATACTTAACTCTCCAAGGGTTCATAATTTGATTATATACATCTTAGGTTTACTTACTTTTGAACGTATGTTAGACTTATTTGTATATACATACAAGCCATAGGCTTCATTCATAGTTCGTTAAGTGATTCTTGCTTTCCATAGATTATGTAGGTACGACTTATGTATCTTGTATATATGCCAAGATCTTGATTTTAATCTAAGTAGGTGGCATTATTCTTTTTTGTTCACGTATGACTTAAGTATCAATACGGAAGTTTGGGCAAGGGAACCCAAGTTCGAATCTCTTGGATAACATTTACATTTTCATTGATTTAATTTTAAATCTCCATGACATTGGGACTCTATTGAACCCCATCATTAATAATATATCTTTAATTCTCTACTTGATTTTTTTTCTTAAATTGGCCGAAGGGTTGTGGGTTCAAACTTCCAAAACCCCTTTTAATTTTTCATTAACATCACTTTGCCCATTTTCGCCCAAACCAAGAGGTTGTGGGATCAAACCCCCACAGCCTCTTTGGTTTATCATTTAATTCACTTGAATAGGGAGGTTGTGGGTTCGAACCCCCACAACCTCCTTATTTTAATTTTATTTCGCTATGGGCTTGGGAGGTTGTGGATTCGAATGCCGCTCCTCCCATTCATTTTCTTAATTATTTTTCTCCTCTTTCTTCTCTAGTTCGAAAGTTTAAATGCCCCAGCTCTTTTTTTTTCTTTTTTTTCTCGCGAATTCACTGTGGCCAGGTTTGATTCCCCTACGCCCTATATTGTTTTTCCCTTCTAGTGAAATCATTAGCTAGGTTCGATTCACCTTAGCCCCATTTTCTTTTCCCTTTTATTTCGCCAAACCAGTAGTTAAAGGGTGAGGTCACAGGTTCGAATCTTGGTGGTATCACCTTTTCAAAATACGTTAATTTCCAGATTTCTTTGTAAAGCTTTAGCCTAGAATAATATTGCATAGTTGCTGGAAATTTTAGTCACACTTCAACTCATTTTGATCAACATTTTCATATTATTCAAAGGGTGAATTCATAAATCATTTTAGTACATTTTTAGATGCATCTTTAATAAGTTTATTTGGTTAAAAGATTGTTATTCGATTAACCATATTTCATTACATTGAACATCACATTTTGTACCCATTTCACACATAAAATACACATAATAAACTTGTTAATGCATACGTCTAACAGTGAGCTCATTCACTGCCAACGTGCACCTACACACATCATTTTTTTTTATCATACATTGCTTGTCATTTTTGTGATTTTACGTACATAAACATATTCATATTCAATACAAAAACATCATGCATGCCGAAATCTTCCAGCACAAAATACCCAACCTACGAAGTCTTTTGGGATCTAGTGGCAAGGACATGCAACGGGGGAACAACCTTAGTTTCGGAGTGAATATCTTGAATAGTAAGGGGCCTCTTGGGAAATGGACAAAGAGATAAGTAACCCATACATTTTTGTTTTTTAATCAACACACGACCTGCTGTCTAAAACCCTCTCCAATCACGTCAAACACCTAAACTTTCACCAATTCTCGACGGAACACCCCTCCCTTTTTCCTAACATTTTTGGTTAACTTACTTTCTTAGAATTTTTGTGTTTGTTCTTCAAGTGTGAAGAACATTTGTTGTTAAACAGTTCTTAGTTTTCTTTTATTAGGCAGAGCGTGAGAGAATGAGAGTTGAGAGAGATTTAGAAGGATTAGGAGTGTAGGTTTGAATTTGATCAAAGTAAGGTATGATTTAATTAATAAAATCTGATTTATTTAGCTTACTTGAAATTACCATTATTCGTTAAAAAAGTTCAGATTTTTAATCAACAATTAAATCCTTAATTTGATGCTTCTGGTTGGGCTCAAACCCGAGTTACACCCCATTTGCGAAAATGGATCACGTCGGCTCGCCTTAACCCGAGTTGCTATTTTAAATTAAACTAATTAATTAATTTATTAATTCCTCAGGGTCATTACAATATTACCCTTGGCCTAGAAAAGACCATTTTAACCCTGGACCCCCAAAACGTAAAATTTCCTCTTTTAAATCCAGTAAAGACTGTTTCTATTAAATATTCGTTTTCGAGATCCTCACATATTTGTTACAACCTTTCCAAGCTCAACTAACTGCCCATGTTAGTTGTCTTGGTTGTAGTAAGGGTTCTGAGGTCGGGTTCTACGCGTATCAAGCTGTGTGAACCTTTGTCTAATCGCAAGCATTCTTGACACCTTAAGTAATTATCCTATTAATTTTTAAGGTTTTTACACCCTCATGTTTTAATGTAAATTTGTTCCTTCAAATTTCCATTTTAAAAATCTATTTTCACATCCATTTTGATGAATTTGAACGACATATACCAAAACTAATGCAATTAACATAATAATTGATGCAATCCTTGTTAGTGACATTTATTTATCAAACAAGTCGATCTTATTGTCTAAAGCTAATGACATCAAGCATTGATTTTTCTTTCTCAATAGAGTCATCAACTTTATTTTCCTTTTGTAGATATACTTTGAACCAAATAGTTTACTGCATGAAGGAATATAAACCCACTCTCAAGTTTTACTACTCAAGATTGTATATATCTTACAATTTACACCCTCTTTCCAAAGATGGTAATTTCACACCCAACCTACATCATGTCCGGGACATGAGCTCGAAAACCATTGCTGACCTCGATAAGACCTTTGGATTGTCTTATTTAACTCAGCGAAAGACAATAATCAATAAATTTAACTAACCTGAAAAAATGGTTTTAAGATAAAAACATTTAAATTTGACAACTCTTGCAACCCAAGTCTTATCAATAAGAGAATATACTAAAAAAATTCAGAGTACTAAAATATCACATTCTATATATGAAGCATCTAAAACTGAGATGGATGTTGGGACAAACCCCACAACATCCTAATAACTAATATAGACAGCAAGTAAAGAGTCATACGTAATGCAATGAGGCTCACCAACTTACTCTAGAGTGCTCAAATGGATGAACAGTGCGTTGGATGCGGATTCTAATTACCTGCATTGGCATCATAATACTATGCGGACATCTAGTATCAATACATTGAATATACGAGTATGCGTGTTGGAATGCTTATACAACATAGGATCAAAAGTTTCGTAAAGAGACACTTACCTAGGCTCTTCTGAACTCATGAATACTTTATTGAACTCATTTCCTTAAAAAGTAGCTTTAAAAAAGTGCAATTTAAAGAAAAATAAATCTATTAAAACATGATGTTAACTCATAAGCATAATATCATAAAGAAAACCTACCATGCTCCCTCTCAAAGTCTACTTGTGAAATGCATTAATGAAGTCTCATACCCCCATTCACGCATTAATGAAGTCTCATATTTATAAATAGTTTTTGTTTTTGTTTTTATTATAAATATATTAGAAAAACCTAATAAAAGAAGGATTATAAGTATGCAAACTCTGTCAAAATGCATCTGAGTCGACGTACATAGTGACGGACCGTTATGGTCACGACGGGCTGTCATGGCCTCCATCGTACCATACTTCACAAATTCTTCTGCTGCTTTCTTAATTACCCTCAACGGATAGGTATGATAGACCATTGCAAGCACGACGGTCCATCGAGGGTCTCTATTCTATAATAATTTAACTTCTTGGAATTTGGGTACCTGACTACTCTCTGATCATTACGACGAACAAACAAGATGGACCGTCGTGGCTATGACAGTCCGTCATGGACGTCCATAATCGCACACTAGGTCCGACTTCCCAATCTTCCTTCAGCAGCTTCACTATGATACCACCTACGGACCGTCACAGGCTCGACGGACCGTCATAAGCTCCGTAGGTGGTCTCTGCTGCATATCTTCGCTCAAAAACTTCAGAGTTCATCTTTTGACAGATTTCCTGCAAGGGGAAATTTACATAAAAATCAATACAAAAAGGCTTTTGGAAACACACTAAACCTAAGGAAAAAGCATTAAAAATACCGTGAAACCACGGTATATCAACAACCTAAGCTTAAATTCGTTGTTTGTCCTCCGACGATGTACTATGACTCACTACAAAATCTTTGTACAAAACTATCCATATATTAGCTTTCGCGATCATTTGTCTATCAATACCGATCAATCTCATCATGTTTATGCATGTTGTCACTATTAGGCTTAAATTATGTGTAACCAAACCATGACACACACTCTGTGTGCACTGACACCTATCCTCTTCAATTTCTTACCGAGGTGAAAATATTTCAATTATTGCAACTTGTGTCCTCACTTCAAACCAACATCCTCATTTTTCACACAATGATTTCAGTTTGAGTATAAAGATTACTTTTCAACACTCACTCTCATAACAAATTCACTACTCATTCATACATATTGCCATAAGCTTGCCCTTATTTTCGCTGCTGCTTTAAGTTCACCATACAAGTCTTATGATCACGATATGAATTTCTTAGCTTGTAACATAGGCTAAGGGTAAGGTAGGGTATATTTAGGTATACTTTAGTGACTTTTTGCCCTCCTTGACATATCGGCTAAACATACCACCTTTTATCGTTTTATTTTGCCTAGTTTCTCATATTCTTTCACCATGCTATTTTCCCTTCTTTCTTCATTTATCTAGGTGACTCTTTTCTTTTCTTTCTTGTATTTATTATATTTTTTTTTATTTCACTTTTCTTTCAACTAGTTCTTGAGTCACTTTGCTTTTGTTCTCTCTCTCTTTGTTCTTTTAACCCCACTTTTCGGAGCATTCCTCATAATACCCACCCTGAACTCATGTCTTTGCCATGAGTCAAAGTAAACAATACTCAAAATTGGGTCTGGGCCATGAAAAGGTTGTTTACTGTAGTAGACACCCTCAATTTATGCTTTTGGCATAAGCTGAGGTGTACATGTCCAAAGAGGGACCAGAGCCAACATATTATTCCCAGAAAAAATCATTTGGGGTGAAAAATAAAGGTCTATTTAATTCTCCAATCATTAGGATCAAAGAGGGATTAATTCATTTGTTTTTTATTTAGGCTAAAAGTTGGCTATATTAAACAAGGGCCTATGATCCTTCTCGAATTGTCTATTATAGCTTACTTTTAGCAGAACTAACCAGGCAAGTTCTAGCTCAATTAAAAAAAAGGGGAGTATTAAAATTTTCCTCATACTCACTTGACATCTCATTACTCTACTAGATTATCAGACACCTAGTTCGAGTCTTACACATAGGGTCATGCAGTGGTGTATCTCTATGTCTTGCTTAGAGCCACAAATTTATTAATTACTATGCCTAGCTATTCATCATTTTTATTACATCAGGATATGATTTTTGTTTTAGACGTCATGATTCAGATTTATACTATGTACACAAGATATAGACATGTCGGTTCAACAATAAATATAATCAATCTCTTGGTGAAAAAGAAACCGTCAAGAAAAACCCAAAAGAGGATCGTGAATTGGCCTACTCAGGTTTCACCCTAGCACTCACTTTCCATTTACCCCACCCCCGACAAAAAAATATGTGATTGTCCCCAATGCATAAAACAAACTGAAATACTAGAGTGGTAGCTAAAGCATACCAAGGGCGCAAAGTGCCGGTGATCAGCAAGCTTGTGGGTCCGATTCCACGGAACCCACTTCATACGTAGTCTAGACACCCTCAGTAGTGTCCTCATCAGCAACAACACTATCAGTAGTGCCTCCCGCTGTCTCCACATTTCTGGAGCTAGATGCCCAAGCAGCTGACTATACAGCCCTGATCTGACGCGCCTCCTCATCAGCAATCGAGGCTCTCCTAGCAGCCTTCATCTCACAACGCTCCTTCTTTCATGCTCTAGACTCATCCTCCTCGCGACCCCTACACCTCTTGGAATGCTCTCGAGGATGAGGTGGTGTAATCTTATAATTTACGAATAAAGCAGCCAGCACTATGTCCTCAGCTGGATCTTTAGATGAGGCCTCAGTCTCTGGCACCTATCCTCTAGGATAATATCAATATTAGCTCGCCGACTCTCAACCACAGCCTGAAGGGTAGACACGTCCACCTTGGGGGGCTAGCCGGTCTAGAACCCACAACTAAATAGCATCTAAGCACTGATGAACCTCAATGATCTTCCGCTATGTGTGCTGGGCCATATTATGCTCCAAGCGCTCCTCCACCTCAGTAATAGACCTTTGCATCCAAGGATGGATGTGATAAAGAAGTGTGTCCATCTAAGCCTATAGTTTCTGTACCAAGCAAGTGGACTAGAGCAGGAAAGGGCCTGAGTGAGAGGAGCTAGGGTCAGTGCTACTACATGGGATAGACTCGATCGGGGTAGTGGTTGTGGTCGCTGAAGTAGCCTGCGTAGCCATTCAAGCATGTGCTACTGTATCAGCCTGATTTTTATCAAGTGAAGACAACTCTGGAAGGGGCCCTCTGCGTTGAGCCAACTCACTAGCCTCATCCCTTATGAGGCTAATATCAAAAGGGCCCAGCGGAGTCTTGAGCTAATAAAGTGCCAGATGGGTACACCTGTGGACCTGTATAAGGAAAAAATATTATGCGCGGAAAAGGGTAAGTAGTGGTGACCTTGAAATACCTCTCGTGCATGACCACCTATAGAAGACAAGCGAAGTCCACCTCAAACCCAACTATCATCGCTGCCATCAGAACTGCGTGATCCCATGTAACTATATTATCAGCAACCGTGGAGGAAATGAAGTGGTGGACAATCAACCATAAAAACTTAGCCGTGAAGGTCAAGTTAGCCTTCCTGATAGATCCCTTCGGCTCTGTTACCCAGTCGGCCCCCTCTCCATCAATAGATAAGTGCAGGGCGATCAACCTCTTAGTGGTCTCTCGCAGCGATGGCTCACGCAAGAATTGGTCATCTTTAACAAGTTGCCACCGGTAGTAAAACTTGGCAGTGAGAGTGGTCCTTTTGGCATAAACATCCTCTTCGTATAGATAGTGGCATATAGCGGGAAGGGAGATGTCTACCTGTATGCTGCATACTCGGACATGCTCAACTGGGGCCTGTTTTGCGGGTAAATTTCAAACTTTTGTTTGCTTTGAAGTATTCATGGACTTCAATATATAGCATCAATCACCACAACCATCTAATAATGAGATATTCAAATGAAGGAAATAATTCATAACTACATAAATATAAAGATGCAAAAATGGCACCAATACAGCGTCTGAAATAGATAGGAAAGAAACACTAGTGGAACACTCTCCACTACATCATTCCTACGTCGAAGCATGAATATAAAACATATGCATCTTCAAAAGTAGGAGGGCCTACCAAGTCCAGCATAATAGTCTACGCGTCGATAGATCCAATGTAGTCTCGTAAGCTATAGCGTCCACCTGCACCTGCACCTAAATGTAGTGTATTGTATGAGATTTTTAAGCACTTGTACTAAGTATGGGTGTATGCAGGCACACACCAAGTACATGCATGATTAAGAAGAGCTTTCTCCTTATGACATGAGTAATGGAAAGTCAAGTCAGTGGACTTGCCAAATCGGATTAGGAAAGTCATGCTATGAGAGTAACATGCATCATCATTCTTTTCATATTGCACACAACACATAACATATTTCATATCGCACGTACATATACCACATATCATTCATTAATATGCCAGGCAACCCTGGAATAATGGATTTATCATTAAGACTTTCCAAAATTAGGGCTCAACATATGAGACTTCAACTACGAATCATTCTTTAGCAAACACAGAGTCTGCTTCATCCATTCATGCATTATTCATTTTCATTCATTCATAGACTTGTGCAATACAAGCTATACCTAGGATGTAGTTTAAGATTCTCATCGGGTTCACTGTCAAATGTCCAAGAACGACTTAGTGTTATTACTTGAGTCTACTTAACCTCTTGATTATCCTAACCAAACACCTTTGATATGATTCATTTCACATGGTGCATTACTGAGGCTGGCCTCATTCTTTCTTTGAGCACTTTAACTTTAACCGACTTAGATCATGTGAGCTCCATGAAATCCTCTTTCTACCCCACACCGAAAAGAGGTGGAATTACCGGCCAATGTGAAACAAAAACAAGCTAGCTTATATAGGAAAACGAATCATACTAGAATCCTATGTTTGCTGCATAGGTTCAAAGACTAGGAGAAGTTAGGAGACGCATACACGTATGGATAGACAGTCTCATCTATTGAGAATTATTAACATGAGCCTTCCCAAAAGAAGGAATCGCAACTCATATGTAGCCTATCAGTGCTCTATATAAAATTCCATTACATTTATCTCACACATCATAGAAGCTGACTTCTAGCATGAGGGCATCATAGCTCATTAGATGATTTCTCATCTCACAATTAGTATTAAGTATGCATCAACTTTAATACTTTCAATAGAGTATTCATAGAGAATGGTCTCTTCATTAACTTTACACTCTCATCGGTGAGTACGTTTTGGAAACATTTACATAGGCTCAAATGAGATCGCTCTCATCTTTTACATTAGTCTCTTATCATGTTGTCACAACATTCATTCGTATTAGCACAATTGTTCTTCATAATTACTAACCCCTTTACATGAATGTTTATTCATCATATGCTAATGAACTTGGCATTTTTAGTATGTAGACACCCTTACTTAACCCTTCGATAGGTCACATCATTCATAATATAACATTTTAGGTTCACTTACTTTATAAACGTATGCAGGACTTTTGAGTCCATACACACAAGGTATGGGGTATCGTTCATAGTATATTTAAGTGATCCATATTTACCCAATATTACGTGGTACAAGACTTATGCATATTGTAAGTATGCCAAGATCTCGATTTCAATCCTTATAGGCAGCATTCGTTTAAATATTTATTTGCATACGAATTATGTGTCAATACGGAACTAGGCCACGAAACCCGATTTCAAATCCCTTGGACAACACTTAGCTTCCACTTAATTTTTGATTTAGCATTTCAGCTTGGGACTAGATTTCTAATCCCTCTAGACTTACATTTCTTTTTCTCTTCTTTTTTTCTTTACTTAATTTCAAACGTCTAAGCTTGATATCCGAGATCAAATCTCCACACTCACGTTTTATTTAATTTCTTTCTTTCCTTAATTCTACTAAGTTGAACCGAGAGGTAGTGCGATCAATCCCCAACAACCTCACCCTCTTTTTATTTATATTTTCTCCTTACATTCTCATTCGGCCAAAAGGTTGTGGGTTTAATCCCCACAAACCTCATTTTATTTTCTTTTAATTATTTCTTCCTTTTCTACTGTTTGACCGAGATGTTGTGGGTTCGAACCCCACACTCATCATTTTATTTATGTCTTATTTCACGGGTTCGAATCCCATATACCTCATTTCTTTTATTTACCCTTTTTTTAGCTTTCTTGAAGTGAGGTCTCGAGTTCAATCCCTAATGAACTCACATATTTTAGTTTATTTTTAAATTTCCAGAATGTCCAACATTTGGTCGAAATCAAATATCCTAAAAGCTGGAAATTTGATCACTTTTTTGCAGTCTATTTTCTCAACCTTTAAATCTTAGATTTTAGACAATTTTCGTGTAGCATCTAGTGCATATTTAGGTGCATTTTTATGGTTTTGTTTGATCAAGATTTATCAGTCTATTCACAAACACATATGAATGTTAAAATTTTAACTTATTTCTACACGTAAAATACAACTATTTAACATGTTATTTTTAGGCTTCAAATCGAGAACAAAGTCACAGCACGCACATGCACCCAAAAGTTAACATATTAAACATTTTCGGAAACACTTTGTCATTTCTCACATAATTTCCGAATACACATACAAACAGGAAATCACAATCAGCCCTAAAATAGTCTACCAGAAGTCATACGAACGCATGAATCAATTCTTTCAGATGATCTAATGACACGGGCATGCGACTGGGACAACCTTTATTTTCTATTGAGATTAAACTGAACCTTAGGGGTCTCTTTTGAAAGGGACAACGAGGGAACAAAACCCATACCTTAGTGTCGTTAAACACTTGATTCAATGCTGCCAATTTTCAAGAAACCAAGACTCACCACCAAAACCTCATCACAATCCCGTCTAGACACCCCTTTTTGCTTTACATTTTTAGATTGTCTTTACTTTTGAATTTTAACGTTCATGTTCTTGATGAACTCAATTTTTTTGTTCTGTTCTTTTCTTTTAAATAAGAATGATCGTGAAAATGAGCTGGGAGTAGAGAGAGACGTGAGAAAGAGTGGTAGCTTAGTATTAGGAGATTTAGGTGGAGACTTAGTCAAACTAGGACTTCTCCTTAACTTATTAAAAATATTGTTTTTCAAAGGGTAAGTGAAATGACCACACTTCCGCTACAAAATCAGATAATGATCATCAATTCAATCCATCTAGATGTTGCTTCAACCAAGGCTCGAACCCGGGTGAAGCCCCCATCACGAAACGGGTCATTCCAGGTTAACCTAACCTAAATCGTTCATTCAATTAGATTAATTAATGAATTAATTAATTCAATAGGGTAATTACAATATTACCCTTGGCCTGGAAAAGACCATTTTACCCCTAGACCCTCAAAACCTAAGATTACCCCGATTATGTTCGTTAATAACTCATTTGGGTGTATCTCTTCTATTCGGGTGCCCTAATTGGGTTGTTCCCACCTTGCCTAGCTCAACTAACTCACCAAGTTGGTTTGCTTGGATAGTGAATAGGTTTTGAGATCTTGTTCCACGCACAACAATACGTGTGAACCTGTTCTAATCCAGGCGTTCTAAGTATGTTTAAAAATTACTTAGCATAGTCATTTTCATGTTGTTACATTATCCCCTCCTTAGCATTATTCAGCCCCGAATGAAACTTCTAATGATCTAGCACAATGCCAGTCATATCATAACATATGTAATTTACAGAGTCAAGTAATATCAACAAAGAATACAAGAGATAAGGAAACTTAGATCCAAGAGTAAGGAGCCTAACCTCAAAACCTAAAAAGATAAGGATAACGGGAAATCATATCGGCCTCGGCCTCCCACATAACACCCTCAACAAGATGGTTCCTCCACAATACCTTCACTTTTGCAACATCCTTGCTTCTCAACCGCTTTACTTGACGATCTAAAATCTAAATAGGAACTTCCTCATAGGATAAGTCTTCATCAACCTTTTAAACCTTAAAAAGGCAAAATCGATGCTGGATCACCAAGGCATTTAATTAACATAGAGACATGAAAGACTGGAGGAACAGAAGCTAGATCTGTAGTCAACACCCCTTCCTTCCAGACCTCATCACCCCCTTAATGGGTAATATCTTCAAGTATACTTGGTCACAAACATAAAACTCTAAGCTTCCTGTTATATGCATAAGACTTCTACCGACTGTAAGCATTAGCCAACCTATCCCTAATCACCCTGACCTTCTCCAAGGCCTCATGAATGATCTCATAACCCAAAATGGATGACTCTCCAACCTCGAACCACCAAACTGGAGACCTACACCTCCTAGCATACAGTGCCTCAAACGGTGCCATCCCAATGCTTGAGTGATAGTTGTTAATATATGATAACTCTATCAACGGTAGATGGTCGGTCCCACTATCTCTAAAGTTGACCACACACGCACTTTAAATGTCCTCCAATGTCTGAGTGGTGCGCTCTGCCTGCCAAACTGTATGAAGAGGGAAGGCAGTACTGAGCATTACCCGCATGCCTAAGATCTTTTTGAAGGATCTATAGAAATGCGAAGTTAACTGAGCTCTTCTATATGAAATGGTAAATAAAGGAATCCCATGACACCTCACAATCTCATCAATGTAGAGTCTCGAATAATTTTTGGCCTTATAGGTAGACATCACAAGGATCAAGTGAGCAGACTTAGTCATCCTGTCAACAATAACCTATATGGAGTCATGTTGTCACCTAGTACTTGGAAGACAAACCAAGAAGTCTATGATAATGGACTTCAACTTCAAAGTCGGAACCTAAATAATCCGTGTGAGACCACCAGCCTTGAGGTGTTTTGCCTTAACTCGCTGATAATTAGGACACATGGCAACATACTCAGTAATGTCCTACATACCATCCAACCAATACATCTGCTTGAGGTCATGATACATCTTGGTGGAACCTTTATGTATCGAATACCTTGAACGATGGGCCTCTGCTACAATCTTTGCCCGCAAATCATCCACGTCTGGTACACACAGCCTGTTCTAGTACCTATGTATGTCGTCACCTCTAGAACCAAAGGACCCATTCATCTTTATCAACACCGAGTCATTCAACTCCATCAAAACAGGATTAAGATGCTGACCCTTCTTGACTTCAACAAATTAGGATGATTCAGTACTAGGATAAACTGAAAGACCGCGGCTAGTAGAAGCCATCAATTAAACACCTAGTCTGGCAAGTCTATGTACATCCTTCACGAACTCCTTCTTCCTATCATCAATGTGGGTTGTACTCCCAATTCACAACCTTATCAAAGCATCACCTACAACATTTGCTTTCCCTGGATGGTAGTGGACACTCGTGTCATAGTCCTTCAACAGCTCCAACCATCTCTTCTGACATATATTCAACTCCCTCAGTGTGAACACATACTAGAGACTCTAGTGGTCTGTGAACACATCCACATGCACTCCGTTCAAGTAATGCCTACACAACTTCAATGCAAAAACTAAAGTTGCTAACTCAAGGTCATGAGTGGGATAATGCTTCTCATGAACCTTCAGCTGTCTGGACGCATAGGCTATCACCTTACCACCATGCATCAAAACACAACCCAAACCAACCCTAGATGCATCACAATAAATAGTGTAATTCTCACCACATTTACGTAACGTAAGCACTGGGGTTGAAGTGAGTCTGTCCTTTATCTCGTGGACACTCTTCTCACAAGTATCCTCCCATTGGAACTTGGCTTTCATCATAGTGAAAGTTGTTAGTGGGGAAGAAATGGAAGAAAAACCCTCCACGAACCAGCGGTAGTAACCAGCCAATCCCAGAAAGCTACGGATATTGGTATGAGCAAGAGGTCTTGGTCAGTTCTTGACAACCTCACTGTTCCTGATGTCCACTTCCACACCCTGATCGGACACAACATGACCCAGGAAGGTCACTGATCTAAGCCAAAATTCACACTTGTTGAATTTGTCATACAATTGATTTTGTCTAAGTACCTGCAAGGTTAGTCTCAAATGATGTTCACGCTCTTCCTTGGTCTTAGAGTAGATGAGGATGTCATCAATGAATACTATTACAAAAAGAATCAAGAATTTAACAGAAGACTCGATTCATGAGGTCCATAAATACAGCTGGTTCATTAGTGAGACAAAATGACATGAATAGGAACTCATAATGACCATAACGGGTACGAAAGGCCGTCTTTGGGATATCTTCATCCCTAACCCTAAGCTGATGATACCTGGAATGAGGTTCAATATTAGAGAAGAAACTAGACCCTTGGAGCTGATCGAATAAGTCATACAAACTAGGAAGTGGATACATGTTCTTTTTTACAAACAACATTAGAGCTCTCCAAGGGGATATGCTCGGCTGAATGAAGCCCTTATTAGTGATATCTTTTAATTGCAGCTTCAACTCTTTTGAGTTCAGCTGGAGCCATTCTGTATGGAGGATTTGAAATTTGTTCGATATTGGGATCTAGGTTGATACAAAAATCAATAATCTTGAGGTGGAGGAACTCCAGGCAAATCATCGGGGAAAACATCATGGCACTCATAAACTACAGGCATAGAGTCTATGGAAGGAATTTCATGATCTAGATCATTGACACTCACAACATGGCATAGCAATCCCTTATACATCATTTTATTAGCTTTAGGTTCAAAATCAAGGGACATGAACGACTCAAATTGTACCCCTCCAAACCAGCTCTACTTCATAAGGGAAATAGAATCTTACAACCCTCAACGAAAATCCTTAAATTCATAACATTTATGGAGCCAGTACATACCAAGTGTAATATAAAAGTCATTCATAGGTAACTCAACAAGGTCTTCACACATAGTCTTAACACATACTAGAGTTTGGCAGCCTTTATGAACCCTATAAGCTCTCACATTTTCTATTAAGGGAGTACTAACTACAGTAGGATATTTCAAAACCTCAGGTAGTGTTTCAAAAGTAAGAGCAAGCAAGGAAGTCACAAAAGAAAGCGTAGATGCTGGATCAAGTAAAGCATAAATAGAGGTTGAAAAACATTGCAGCATTTTTTCTGGGATGCTGCACATCACCTCAATTTCCCTTTTGGGCTTGGGTCTGCCTCCTCTATGTTAGTCACTCCTCTAAGAGTTATAGTTTCTTGAACTTCGATGCCTCTTCTTAAATCTGGGCTGATCACAAACTCCAAAAGTTCTCCTGCCACCACCTCTGCTGGAACCTGTCTCGTCATAAGGGTTAGACCACCTGAGCTCACGGACTCTCCTCCTCTTCTGGTTGTCCTCAACCTACTAGACATGTACCCTCACAATGGACAAGTCTATGCTATCATGGAGCATCGCGTCCCGACAATCCTCTAATTCTTTTGAGATTTCTTTAAGGAACTTGTTCATCTCGTCCAAACTTTTCGATACCAGAGAAGTGGCATACTTGGAAAATAAAAAAAAATCAGGAAATACTCCTTGGCAGTTATCGAGTCGTGCTTAAGGTTGATGAACTCCATAACCATAGCCTCTCAGTCTCTTTGGGGAAGAACCTCCACAAAAAGTCTCTCTTAAACAATTCCCATGTGATCGGACCTCCACCCAACGCCCTTCTATCCTACTATATCTTTGACCAAGTCTGTGCAACATCCTTCATCTTGTAGGAGACCAGCACAACTTTCTCAATCTTTGTGGCCCCCATCGCCACCAGAATCTTTTGGACCTCCTCCCGAACTCATGACGATCATCTCCAATCTTAGATACTATAATGATTGGAGGATTCATCCTCGTAAAATCTCGCAACCTGTTCACCATGTTGTGGACTAGTGGATTCTCCTGCTGAACCTCTTGTCTCTTGTCCTGGGCCGCATAGCCTGAGCCGGCACAGTGGTGGCTTGAGCAATCTATGCCAATGTTTCCGTACCTCAGCATCAGACAACCAAGCTTGGTCAATTGGCATGGCCACAACTGCATTTGGAGCCTGGGGTGGAACTATTTTGTCTCCAGCAGCTGCTCCTACTCTTCCCTGACCAACGTTTCCCCTTGTGTTCATTTTCTGAAAAAGAAAATGAATTGATGTTAGGTACGCTCATAACACCAATAAATCAAACATAAAGGAAAGCACGATAAGATTAGGAGAAGGTAAATTTTCCTACGCATCATGCAGTCTTTAATTCATGATAGTGGTGCACTTCACTATAATAAGTTAGAATCAACTTGATATGGTTGATGGCAACTTATTATCCTTGGAATATAACCTACTGCTCTCATACCATATTTTTCATGACTGGGGTCTATGCCCTAGTCAAAAACTGGCGTTGTTGAACTCGATGAGGTCGCAGACAAGACTACATACATCATCATTACATCATATATTTTAGTTTTAGTGGAAAATTATAATACTTAGTTTTCTTAGAAGTAAACATAGATTTAATAGTAAGAATTGCAATATATAACATCAATTCACCACAACCATATAATAATGAGATACTTAAATCAAGGAAATAGTTCATAACTGCATAAATATAAAGTTGCAAACATGGCACCAATACAACGTCTGAAATAAATAAGAAGAAATGCTAGTGGAACACTCTCCACTAGATCATGCCTACATCTAAGCTAGAATATAAAAGATAAGCATCCTCGAAAGAATAAGGGCCTAGAAAGTCTGGATGAATGCTTCACGTTCGGATAGCTTCAATGTAGTCTCGTAAGCTCTAGCGTCCACCTGAACTTGAACCTAAAAGTAGAGTACTGTGTGGTATAAATACACACTTTTACGAAGTATGGGTGTATGCAAGCACACACCAAGTACATGCATGATTAAGAAGAGCTTTCTCCTAATGACCTGAGTTATGAAAAGTCAAATCATTGGACTTGCCAAATCGGATAGGAAAGTCACGCTATAAGAGTAACATTCATTATCATTGTTTTCATATTGCACACTAAAACAAAATATTTCATATAGCACGTACATATACCACATATCATTAGTTCATATGCCATAAGACCATGGAATCATGGATTTATCATTAGAACTCCCCAAAATTAGGGCTCAACATATGGGACTTCAACTAGGCAGCCTTCTTTAGCAAACACAGAGTGTGCTTTATTCATTCATGCATACTTTATTTTCATTCGTTTCATTCATTCCTTGACAGGTGCATAACCAACTATACCTAACATATAGTTTAAGATTCTCATCGGGTTCACTGTGCAATGTCCAAAGATTACATAGTGTCAATACTTGAGTCTACTTCACCTCTTGATTATCCTAACCAATAACCTTTGATATCATTCATTTCACATGGTGCATTACTGAGGCTGGCCTCATATTTCTTTGAGAACATAAAATTTAACCGACACAGATCATGTTATCTTCATGAAATCCTGTTTATACCCCACACCGAAAAGAGGTGGAATCACCGCCCAAATTGAAACAAAAACATGCTAGCATATATAGGAAAATGAACCATGTTAGATCCCTATGTTTGCTGCATAGGTTCAAAGACTAGGAGATGTTAAGTGACCCATACTCGTCTGGATGGACAGTCTCATCTTATCAGAATTACATGAACATGTGCCTTCCCAAAACAAGGAATCGCAACTCATATATAGCCTATCAGTGCTCCGTATAAAGTTCCATTACATCTATCTCACACATCATAAAAGCTAATTTCTAGAATGAGGGCATCATAGCTCATAAGATGATTTCTCATCTCATAATTAGTATTAAGTATGCATTAACTTTAATACTTTCAATAGAATGTTCATAGATAATAGTCTCTTCATTAACTTTACACTCTCATGGGTGAGTATGTTTTGGAAATATTTACTTAGGCTCAATTGAGATCACTCTCATCTTTTACATTTGCCTCATATCAGGTTGTCACCACATTCATTAGCATTAGCACAATTTTTCTTCATAATTACTCACCCCTTTACGTGAATGTTCATTTCATCATATGGTAATGCACTTGGCATTTTTAGTAAGTTTCACACTGTTACTTAACCCTTCTACAGGTCACATCATTCATAACATAACATTTAAGGTTCACCTACTTTATAAACTTATGCTGGACTTTTGAGTCCATACATACAAGACATGGGGTATCATTTATAGCATATTTAAGTGATTCATATTTAACAAGGATTATTTTGTACAAGAATTATGCTTCTGGTAAGTATGCCAAGATTAATCTTTACCCAATATTATTAGCGTACGACTTATGTGTCAATACGGAATAGGGAAAGGGAACCCGATTTCGAATCCCTTGGACAACACTTACCTTCCACATAATTTTTGATTTAACATTTCGTCTTGGGACCGGATTTCAAATCCCTACCCTTACATTTCTTTTTCTGTTCTTTTTTTTTTCTTTACTTATTTTCAAATGTCAATGCTTGGGATCCGAGATTAGAACCCCCACACTCACGTTTCATTTAATTTATTTCTTTCCTTAATTTTTCTCCATTGAACTGAGAGGATGTGAGTTCGATTTTCCACAACCTAACCCTATTTTTATTTATATTTTCTCCTTACTTTCTCATTCGGTGAAGAGTTTTTGGGTTCTATCCCCACATACCTCATTTTATTTTCTTTTAATTGATTCTTCTTGTTCTCTTCTTTGACCAAAAAATTATGGGTTCGAACCCCACACGCCTCATTTTATTTCTGTCTTATGTTTTGTCAAGGCACACGGGTTCGAATCTCATATACCTCATTTAATTTATTTACCTTTTATTGAAGCTTTCATGTAGTGAGGTATCGGGTTCAATCCCTAAGGACCTCACATATTTTAGTTTCTTTTTAAATTTGCAGAATTTCAACCATTTGTCCGAAACAAAATTTCCATAAAGCTGGCAATTTGATAACCATTTTGCAGTCCATTTTCTCAACATTCAAACGTTAGATTTCGGACAATTTTCAGGTAGCATCTAGTGCATCTTTAGGTGTGTTTTCATGGTTACTTTTGAACAAGATTTTTCACTCAATTCAGCAACATTACACTCATATGAACATCAGGATTTTCACTTATTCTTACACGTAAAATAAAATAATTTAATGTGTTAATTTTAGGGTTCAAACTGAGTCAAAGTCACGGCACCCACATGCACCAACATGTTAACATATTACACATTTTCATAAAACGCTTTGTCATTTCTCACATAATTTCTGAATGGACGCACAAACAGGTAATCACAATCATCCCTAAAATCATCTACCAGATATAAGACCAACTCATGCATCGATTCATTCAGAGGATCTAATAATAGGGGCATGCGACAGGGACAATCTTATTTTTTCGATTAATATTAAACTGAACCTTCGGGGTCTCTTGGGGAAGGAACAAAGAGGGAAGAAAACTCATACAATAACGTCGTTCAACACTTGTTTCAATGCTTCCAATTCCAACCAAACAAATCCTCACAACCGAAACCTCAGCACAATATCGTTGAGAAACACCTTTTTGCTTTACGTTTTTAGATTGTCTTTACTTTTGAGTTTTAGCATTCAAGATCTTGATAAACTTCATTTATTTCATTCTGTTCTTTTCTTTTACTGAAGAATGATCATGCAAGTGAGGTGGGAGTAGAGAGAGATGTGAGAATGAGTGGAAGCTTAGGATTAGGAGATTTAGGTAGAGACATAGTCAAACTAGGACTTCTCCTTAACTTATTAAAAATCTGAATTTTCAAATGTTAAGCGAAATGACCACCATGACCCTACAAAATAGGATAATAATCATCAATTTAATCAATCTAAACTTTCCTTCCACCAAGGCTTGAACCGGGTGAAGCCTCCATCGCGAAACGGGTTATTTCGGGTCAACCTGAACCAAACCGTTCCTCCAACAAAATTAATTGATAAATTATTTTGTTCCTTAGGGTAATTACGGTATTAATATTTGCCTGGAAAAGACCATTTTACCCCTAGACTCTCCAAACCTATGATAACCCCTTTTATGTCCGGTAAAAACTCATCTGGGTGAATCTCTTCAATTCGGGTGACCTAATTTGTTGTTTGCCACCTTGCCTAGATCAACTAACTCACAAAGTTGGTTGGCTTGGATATTTCATATGTTCTGAGGTTTGGTTCCACATGCAACAAGCCATGTGAACTTGGTCTAATCCAGGCATTCTAAGTACGTTTAAGCATTACATAGCATAGCAATTTTCAGGTTGTTACATTTGGTATGTATTGTAAGTGTATGTTGAAGGCCAAATGTATTCAATGAAGTGATAATGAAGATAGTTCTAGTAATGTTTATAATGAACCTTGAATTACATGAATGAAAAGTTACTTGTGTATGCTGAAAGAGAGAATGAAGATATATTAATGTAAACTAAATGATTATGATGTTATTCTTGTTAATATGACTTAAGAATCTTATTAAGAGGCGTATGCTAGAGATTATATCTAAATGAATTATATGACTAAATGAAGTATGTTATAGTGCGTAATCTTATGAATAACGGCCTAAGCATGTATAGAATTGAATGTAAATGAAATGATGCTTATGTGTAAGGTATGTTCACATATACACACACATACTCACACTTCGAATGAATGATTGAATTTAAAGAATGTGAATGAAAAGGGATTTTTGCGGTGAACACTCTCCTTGAGTTGAGGTGAAGTGGTTAGTAGCAACTTCATTATCATCCAATAGCTTTCTAAGATGGATAGAAGGATGGATACTCTTCGTGAGTTGAGTTGTGGTTTCCACTAGTTATCCTTAACCTATAGTTTATCATGTTGAAAGTCTACGGGGATTTATCCCTAGCACAAAGAGGATATGATGAAGAGGTGGTTACACTTTGTTAGTTGAGAAGTTGTATTCCAATGTACCTCTTGAGATGAGTACTCATCGTAAGAAGAGAGTGAGTTACTTAGTAGAATTCTCCTTATCCCTTAACTATGCGCTCACATAGATGTATCTATTGAGAAAACCATGTAAAAGTTAAAAGAAAATATCCTACTCTAGGAAAGTGGGGGGACCCTTCTTCGATAAGGGAAGTATCGGGATTCCATGAGTAACTCTCATGGTCTATGTCAGTTAAGCTAACCCCCACAAAAGTAATGAAAGTAATAAGTCTTCTAAAAGAGTGTACTACTTCTGGTAAGTAGTGGAATGGAACGCTATTTATCCATTGCACTAGGTAGGCATTCCGAAAGGGGAGTCATTGTGAGTCTTATATGAATTGAAAGTATTAGGTCTTCTAAAAGAGTTTACTACATAGGGTAAGTGGTAGAATGAGATGACATATGTTCAACACGGTAGGTACGAATTCCGAAAGGGGAGTCTTGGTGAGTCTATATGAATTGAATGAGCTAAGTCTCCTAAAAGAGTGTACTACTTAGGGTAGGTGGTGGAATGGGATGCCATCTACTCATTGCATTAAGTAGGCATTCCGAAAATGAAGTCTTGGTGTGTTGTTTGAGTGTTCTTCAAATGTCTAGTAATTTAGTGATGACTTGTTCTCCCGAGGTTAGTAATCCTTGATAGGGTAGTGTTGGGGATCACCTAGATGTGTATTCAAGGAGGTGTATGGGCATTTATTTCATGTCTTACCTTTGTGAGTCTTAGGATAACTTTAACTAGTGTAACTCCTTCATAAATGAGTTTACTTTCTCTTTGCTTGACTTCCACATTTTACTATTTTGGGATTTAATGTGTTTAGTATAATGTTGAAAGGGATCGCTGTAACATTTTTTGATGCTTCACTATAAAATGGTTCTTTGGTTAAAAATTATTGAATACCCTTCCTAAGTGTTAAATGATGATCTATGTATTGGTTTACTTCTATATTCATGAATGTTTTACTAAATTTTTCATGAAAGTGTATTTTTACAAAAAGTTCCCTTTTTGCATGTTTTTGCATATGATATGCATAGTACATTATTTGTACTAACCCCATACCTTTCTATGCTCTATATAATCTATAAGTATAGGTTTGGAAGCAAGGTTGAAGTTCAAAGACAAACATGGGAAAGACTCTCAATACTAGGTATTTCCTCATTTATTCGAGGGCATAGTTCTATATCTTAGTTTCAATATTTAAGACTTATTATATATTTTACCTTCAAATGTAAAGGTCCGTGTTCCTAGGATATTATGTCATGTCTTTAAGTTGGATTGTAACGATGTGATTTTACTAGTATATATGAAAGGCTTCTTTTTTATATTAAATATCATGAGAAAATTTAATTTGCGCTACTTTTCATGTCTTATACAATGATGATAATTAAAGGGCTTGTACAAGACCCCAAAGGGTCATGTACTCCTTCTGACGATCCAAGGAACTCCCTAACTTCTAGGGGGTACTTGCGGGTTGTGACAATATAGTATTGAGGCAGCCACTCTCTATGAATCACAATACACATTCAACCATAGACCACACACGACATTATAGCATAGGACACAAAACACCTTCATCATTTGAATGTAAGACTCCTAACCATGCTTAGAACAACAAATCCATATAGGGGTACATTCATCAAGAGAATTCAATCAAGGATAAACGTATCAACCCTCCTAACTGTAACATAATCATTCATATGTAGGAGACATTATCTAAACCTAGAACATGATGCTTGATTAGAAGGCAAAGCATATAACTTCATAGGTGTTATCATCATAACAACACTTCACAACATCAATTTACCTACAAAATCTTGATCACTACATATATATATTGACAAGAAAGTGAACACCGCCACCATAAGTGGACCATACAACACAATTATATTCAAGACAATTCCATAATAAATAGAGAAAATAGGCCAACTTACGAATTCTCGAAGATTTGATCACCATTCTGAAATTCCCAAAAATTCACTGTCAATTCATACAGAAACCAGTAGCAATAGTCAATGTAACATAATCGAAATCACATTCATCAACATCTCAACAAGATCACATTACCCATATTATCAGCTAAATTGAGAATTTAGGAGGATAATGGTGTCTTAATGAATTTGCATTGAAAATCATCACAAAAATATAAGCTAATATTAATTTTATCACGAGAATGCTTTGAAATTATTTTTACAATGAACCCATGGCGAGATTGAAATAGAAATTTGGATCATGAAATAACATTGAAAGCCTTTGAAGAAACTCCTTAGATTAAAGGTTAAAAAAGGATAAAGGATTACCATAACTCATTATAAGAGATCACCCCAAAAAATTGAATGAGAATCCATGAAAATCCCTCCCTTATGCTAATCTTGTGCATCATCTCCAATAAAGGTTTCTAGAGAGAGTGTTTTGAGAGGGAATGGTGAAATTTTAAGAATGAATTGGGATGTTGAAATTTGATATTTTTAACCAACTTAATATACACAAAAGAATATACTAAATAACCGCCTATAATCTATTTGGGACCTGGGGTGAATTTCCCATTCACTCCTATAAGTTGGCAACATGCAAGACAAGATGCAGGTTCCATTACTGAGGGCAATTGACGGACCGTCGATGGAATGACGACCCCATACTTATGCTCCTTTTGTTTTCAAATGAGTCCCCATTTTGGGGTTACAAGCTCCCAAAATTATGTGTGGATCAATACCCTAAATTGACAGAATGATGGTCAAAGTACAGGGCGTCATATGCGAGTTGTTCTTTGGACACTACCAAGGAAGTGTATAGCCTACATTTTGGTCCTCCTCAAGGACCCTTTTAGTGAACCTTGGATAGTTGTCCTGGACGTTTAAAATGTAAATACACTCATACACATATTAAGGATCTCTCCTATGAATTTTAGCACCAAACCACACATAAAACATACCTAGGCACAGTAGAAAACACTACGACGTCTAAGACTAACTTTCGAACCTCTTAGATGTTCTTGGATGTTTGACCTACAAACCACTTCAAAACAAACATACTATCTCTTAAACACTTTATTAACATATTATTAACATTTTAAGCCACTTAATTATCATAAAAACAAATAATGACCTTTTAATTTGGAGTGTCTTTAACGTAAAATTGTTTATCAGATTCATTAATCTTTAATTTATTTGCGAACATAGTTTTCTAAAACTTCCCATGTCATTGTTTGGGATCTTGTTTATAGTTAAATATTTACTTAAGAAGTTAACAAACTTTATTTTCTTTAACAAAACCACAAAGCCCTCTGTCACTACTTGAATATAGACCCTAGACGAGATTGACGTTGTTAACCTCTCATAGGTCGCAGAGAAGCCTACTTTTGTTATTTTTACTTCACATAGGTTAACGTTAGCGAAAAATTTGGAACATTTTGTACTTTAAAATAATTGCTTAACATTCTTAGCATTTCATTATTGTTCATCATACACCGTCTAACAATATGAGATAAGCAACTGAAACAAATAGTTTAATAAGTATAAAGAGTATAATTACCAAAATGGCACCAATACAAAGTTTGAATAAAAATAGGAAAGAAATGCTAGTTGAACATGCTCCACTATCTCAACTCTAAAACTAAACTAGAATGTAAAACAATAGCATCCTCGAAAGCATGAGGACCTACCAAGACCGGATGAATGCTTAACGTCTAGATATCTGCAACGACGTCCTGTAACTCTATCGTCCACATGTGCTGCACCTAAAATAGTAGAGTTGTATAGGGTTAGTACACACTTTTACTAAGAATGGGTATATGCAAGCACACATCAAGGACATGCATGATAAAGGATAGCTCTTCTATAACAACATGATTATGGGAAGTCAAGTCATTGGACTTGTCAAATTTGGATTATGAAAGTCAGTGAATTTTCCAAATTTGGATTAGGAAAATACATGAGCTTCCCCAATTTGTATTAGGAAAGTCATGCCTTGAGAGTAACATGCATCATCATAAATATCATATTGCACACAACACATAACATATAGCATATATCTTGTTTCATATCATTCATTCATATGCCAGGAGACCTTGGAAACTTGGACTTAACATTTAGACTTTCCAAAATTAGGGATCAACATATGGGACCTCAACTAGGGAGTCTTCATTAAAAAACACAGAGTCTGCTTTATTTATTCATACGTACTTCATTTCATTTTGTTCATAGGCTAGAGTGGACACAAGCTATACCTAGGGTGTAGTTTAAGACTTTCATCGGGTTTGGTGCGCAATGATCAAGAATAAGTTAATGTCATTACCTAAGTATAGCTCACCTCTTGATTCTCCAATCCTAACAGCTTTAGGTATTATTCATTTCATTATGTGCTTCATTTGAGGCTGGCCTAATTTATTCATTGGAATTTTTAACTTTAACCGACATAGATCATGTGAGCATCATCAAATCCATGGTCTCCCTCACACTAAAAGAAATGGATTCACCGACCAAAGTGAACCAATAACATTCTAGCTTATATGGGAATTCAACCTCGCTAGATCCCTATATTGGAAGTATAGGTTCGAACACTAGGAGATGTAAGGAGACCCATACACGAAAAGCCAGACAGTGTCATCTTATAATAGTTACGTGAACCTCCACCCTTCCCGAATGAAGGCATCACCACTCATAGCTAGTCTATCAGTGCTCAGTATAAAGTTCCATTACATTCATCAGATACGTCATGGAAGTTGGCTTCTAGTATAAGGAAAACATAGCGCATTAGATTATTTCTCATCTCATCATTCGTATTGAGTGTCTTAAGCTCTATACTTTCATTAGAGTGTTCATACAGACTGCTATCTTCATTATCATACACTCTCACAGGTGAGTACGTATTGGTAACAGTTACTTAGGCTCATTTGAGATTGTTCTCATCATTTAAATTAGCCTCATATAGTGTTGTCACCACATTCTCATCATTAGCACCTTTGCTTTTCATAGTTATTCACCCCTTCTTACGTGAATGTTCATTTTATCAGATGCCAATGCACTTTGTCATTTGGTGTAATTCGCACCCTTACTTAACCCTTCTAGGGATTCATTATTTCATTGCTCATTTCATAATTTCATAGTTCATCTCGTCATATGACAATGGACTTGGCCATTTAGTGTATCTTACACTCATACTTAACCCTCCTAGGGTTCATCATTTCATTACATACATCAGAGGTTCACTCACTTTTGAACGTTTGTTAGACTTATGTGTCTATACATACAAGCCATGGGCTTCATTCATACTTTGTTAAGTGATTATTGATTTCCTAAGATTATGTAGTACAAGACTTATGTATCTTGTATATATGCCAAGACCTTGATTTTGATGTAAGTAGGTGACTTTATCTTGGATATTTTGTTCACATATGACATATGTATCAATACGGAAGTTTGGGCAAGGGAACCCAAAACACCTTTTATTTTTCATTAACATCACTTTGCCCATTTTATCCCAACCCAAGAGGTTGTGGGATCAACCCCCATACCTCTTTTTTTTTATCATTTCATTCACTGGAATATGGAGGTTGTGGGTTCGAAGCCCCACAGCCTCTTTATTTTAATTTAATTTCGCTAAGGGCTTGGGAGGTTGTGGGTTCGAATCCCACTCCTCCCATTTATTTGCTTAATTATTTTTCTCCTCTTTCTACTCCAATTCGCGAGTTCGAATCCCCTAGCCCGTTTTGTTTTTTTTTCTTTTCTTTTCTCAGGAATTCACAGTGGCCGGGTTTTATTTCCCATAACTCCATTTTCTTTTTCCCTTCTCGCGAAACTAGTAGGTAGATTCGATTCCCATTAGCCCCATATTCTTTTCCCCTTTTTTTTCGCGAAAGCAGTAGTAAAAGGGTGAGGACATAGGTTCGAATCCTAGTGGCCTCACCTCTTTAAAAAGCGTTAATTTCAAGATTTTTTAGTTAAGATATTGCCTAAAATAATATTGCATTATTGCTGCAAATTTTTGTCACTCTTCAACTCATTTTCATCAACATTTTCACATGATTCAAAGGGTGCATTCATAAATCGTTTTGATACATTTTTAGGCGCATCTTTCCTAACTTTATTTGGCAAAAAGATTATTATTCAATCAACCATATTTTATTATAATGAATATCACATTTTATACCCATTTCACACATAAAATACACATAATGAACTTGTTAATTCATAAATATAACAATGAGCTCATTCACTGACAAATATCACTGCAAACATGCACCCATACACATCATTTTTTTAATCATACATTGCTTGTCATATTCATGATTTCACATACATAAACATATTCACATTCAATACGAAAACATCATACATGTCTAAATCTACCAGCATAAAATAACCAACCTAAGAAGTCATTTGGGAGCTAGTGACAAGGACATGCAATGGCGGAAACACCTTAGTTTTGGAATGAATATCTTCAATCGTAAGGGGACTCTTGGGAAAGGGACCAAGAGAAAAGAAAACCATACCTTTTTGACGTTTAATCCACACATGAACTGCTGTCCAATAACCTCTCCAATCACTTCCAACACCGAAACATTCAACAATTCTCGACGAAACACCCCTCCCTTTTGCCTTACGTTTTTGGTTAACTTGGTTTCATAGAATTTTGGTGTTTTTTCTTAAAGTGTGAAGAACTTTTTTTGTTAAGCAGTTCTTTAGTTTTCTTTTGTTAGACAGAGCGTGAGAGTTGGGAGACGTGAATGAGTGTTGAGTGATGTGAAAGAGATTTATTAGGATTAGGAGTGTGTGTTTGAATTTGGTCAAGGTAAGGTTTAATTTAATTAATCAAATCTTATTTCTTTAGCTTAGGTGAAATGACCATGATTCCCTTACAAAAATTCAGTTTTTTAATCAACAATTAAATCCTTAATTTGATGCTTCTAGTGGGGCTCGAACTTGAATGACACCCCATTTGCAAAAATGGGTCACTTCGGGTTTCCCCAACACGAATTGCTCTTTTAAGTTCAATTAATTAATTAATTTATTAATTTATCAAGGTAATGACAATATTACCCTTGGCCTAGAAAAGACCATTTTAACCTTCTACCCTCAAAACTTAAAATTTCCTATTTCAAGTTTTGTAAAGAGTCTTCCGATTAAATCTTCATTTTCGAGAGCCTCACATGGTTGATTCTAGCCTTTCCAAGCTCAACCAACTCCCCAAGTTAGTTGGCTTAGTCGCAGTAAGGTTTCTGAGGTTTGGTTCTACGCGTATCAATCCATATGAACCTTGGTCTAATCACAAGCATTCTTGACACCTTACGTATTTATCCTATTCATTTTTAAGGTTTTTACAATTTCCCCCCTTATTAACATTCGTCCTCGATT
Source organism: Solanum peruvianum (assembly GCA_027705065.1). Lineage (NCBI taxonomy): Eukaryota > Viridiplantae > Streptophyta > Magnoliopsida > Solanales > Solanaceae > Solanum > Solanum peruvianum. Next base: position 21,673,786 of record JAKWJD010001756.1, on the reverse strand, counting down.
GATATTACCGCTTCATATCTTAATTCCAGTCAGATCATAATAAATTCATTATGCAACGTGAATCAATAGCAACAAAATACAGAGAGATAAGAACATAGTATTAAGAGTAGGAAGTCCAGCCTCAAGAGCTGAAAAGATGAGGGTAGTGGGATCTCATGTTGGCCTCAGCCTCCCACGTAGAACCCTCAACAAGATGATTTATCCACAATACCTTCACTGTGGCAACTTCCTTGTTCCTCAGCCGCTTGACCTATTTGTCTAAGATCTCAACAGGTACCTCTTCATAAAAAAAGTTTTCACCAACCCCAAAACCTTCAACATGTAGCATTGATACTGGATCACCTAAGCACTTTTTCAACATTGAGACATGAAAGACAAGATGAACAGAAGCTAGCTTCGCATGCAATGCTAACTCATAGGCCACCTCACTCATATGTTGTAGGATCTCATTTGGCCCAACATACCTCAGACTCGGCTTTCCTTTTCTACCAAATCTCATCACCCCTTTCGTAGATGATATCTTCAAATAAACCTGGTCACCAACATCAAACTCTAAGGTTCATTTTCTGTTATCAGCATATGACTTCTACCGACTGTAAGCAGTATCCACCTATCCCTAATCACTATGACATTCTTTAAGGCCTCATAAATAATCTCTGGACCCTAAATTAATGACTCTCCTATCTCTAACAACCCAACTAGAGATCTACACCTCCTTCCATACAATGCCTCAAATGGTGCCATCCCAATGCTGGAGTGATAGCTATTATGATACGAGAACTCTATCAAAGGTAGATTGTAATCACAGTACCTCTTAAGTCAATTACACAAGCTCTCAACAATTCCTCCAATGTTTGAATGGTGTGCTCTTCCTTCTAATCTGTCTGCGGATGAAAGGCGGAGCTAAGCTTTACCTACGTGCCCAAGATCTTCTGGAAATAACTCCATAAATGTGAAGTAAACTGAGCTCCTCTATCTGAAATCATAGACAAAGGAATCCCATGCAATCTCACAATCTCATCAATGTAGAGTCTCTCATAATCCTCGGCTCTATGAGTAGACTTCACAGGATAAAGTGGGAAGACGTAGTCAATTTGTCCACAATAACCCATATGGAATCATGTTGCTTCCTAGTCCTCGGAACACCAACCACGAAGTCCATATGAATTTCCTCCCACTTCAATGTCAGAACATCAATAATCTGAGTTAGACCACCACGCTTAAGATTCTCTGCCTTAACCTGCTTACAATTAGGACACTTGGCCATATATTCTGCAATGTCCTTCTTTAAACCATCCCAACAAAAAATCTGCTAAAGATTATGATACATCTTGGTGGATCCTCGATGTATGTGGTATCTTGAACCATGGGCCTCTGCAATAATCCTGGTCCGCAAATCATCCATATCAAGTACACACATCCTGTCTTGATACATAAGTATGATATCACCTCTCAAAGTGAAAGACTCATTCATCTTCATCAGTACTGAGTCCTTCAGCTCTAGATTATGACCCTGCTTGACTTCAACTAAAAGGATGATTCAAAACTAGGATGAACTTAAACATCCCCTATAGTAGAGTCAACCAATCGTACACCCAGTCTGGCCAGTCTTTGTATATCTTTCACCAGCTCCTTCTTCTCATCCTCAACGTGGGTTGTACTTCACATGCTCATTCTGCTCAAAGCATCTACTACAACATTACCCTTTACCTGGATGGTAGGGAACATTCATGTCATAATCCTTTAACAGTGCCATCCATCTCCAGTGAAGTAGATTCAATTCCCTCTGTGTGAACACGTACTAGAGACTCTTATGGTCTGTGAACACATCCACTTGCACTCCACACAGATAATGCTTTCACAGCCTCAGTGCAAACACCACAGCTGCCAACTCCAGGTCATGAGTGGGATAATTCTTCCCATGAACCTTGAGTTGTTTGGAATCATAGGCTATCACCTTACCAGCTTGCATAAGAACATAACCCAAACCAACCCTAGATACATCACAATAAAGCGTGTAATTTTCACCACACTTAGGCAGAGTAAGCACCAAGGCTGAAGTGAGTCTGTCCTTGAGCTCCTGGAAACTCTTCTCACAAGTCTCCGCACATTCGAACTTGGCTTTCTTCTTAGTAAGAGCTGTCAATGGGATAGCAATGGAAGAAAAGACCTCCACAAACCTGTAGTAGTAACCAGCCATTCCCAAAAAGCTACGAATGTCAGTGGGGTTAATAGGCTTTGGCAAGTTCTTCACAGCCTCAGTCTTCCTGGGGTCCACCTTCACACACCCTGATCGGACACAACATTACCCAGGAAAGTCAGTGATCTTAGCCAAAATTAACACTTGTGGAATTTTGCATACAACTGGTGTTGTCTAAGTACCTGCAAGGTTAGTCTCAAATGTTGTTCATGCTCTTCCCTGGTCTTATAGTAGATAAGAATGTCATCAATGAAATATATGATGAAAGAGTCAATGTATTCATTGAACACCCTATTCATGAGACCCATAAATGCAACAGGTGCATTCGTGAGACAAAATAACATGACTAGAAACTCATAGTAAACATAGCGGGTACGAAAGAATGTCTTTGGGAAGTCTCCAACTAATGGTACCGTGAACGAAGATTAGTTTTTGAAAAGAAACTAGACCCTTGGAGTTGGTCCAACAAGTCATCTATCATGGGAAGTGGATACTTGTTCTTGATAGCGACTTTGTTGAGTTGCCGATAACGGATACACATTCTAAGGGTCCCATTATTCTACTCCATAAACAACAGTGGACCGCCCCAAGGGGATATGCTCGGCTGAATGAAACCCTATCAGTAAGATCTTTTAACTGCATCTTCAACTATTTGAGTTCTGTTGGAGCCATTCTATAAGGAGGAATTGAGATTTGTTTAGTATCGGGTTCTAAGTCGATCTCTCGAAGGGAAGGGATTCCAGGAAAATCTTCAAGAAACACATCTAGGAACTCATTCACTACAGGTACTGAGTCTATGGAAGGAATGTCATGATCTAAATCATTAAAACAAACAAGATGACATTGTAATCCCTTGGACCGCATTTTATTGGCCTTAAGATTTGAAATCAAGGGATTAGGATGACTCAAATTGTACCTCATCGACAACCCATCACGACCGTGAAGGACCGTCGCATGAATCCGTCGTGCCAGATACTATCTATTATGGCACCAAAATAAGATCGAGTCTATGCACGTGGGCGATCGATGTCTGTCACCCCGTCTGCCCGCTTGGTCATTGGCTTTGATGATGAGGGTGACCCCGAGTACGTGCCCTCAGGCACTTCCACCCCATCCCAAGCTGCACGTGCTGCCAGAGCCAGACCCAAAAAGGTAGCTTTTAACGTAGTCACTGCCTCCCAGTATGATGAGGAGAGCACACTGACCGGCACACCTTTTGGGTCAGCTACTCATAAAGAAGGAGCGTCTGGCTCGTTAGGAGTTTCGTGGTCGGAGGAAGCCTCCGGATCTGTAGAGGTCCCTGCACCCGCCACAGCTACACAGTCTGCCTCGTCTAATGAGGCTGAAAGTTCTGAATCCACACCCAGCTCACCGACTCGTGCTCTCACCCCGGTTGCCGACCAACCCAACCGGTAGTGTCGACGGGTGGTATCAAGTTTATTCAGACGCAAAGTTTCTGAATGACAAAGGAGTGATGACACAGACCCTTACATTGGAGCGACGGGTCCTTGCGGGAAGTCTTTCGACTATGCCTGTGATCCACAATCTCTTCACCAGACATCGACTGGAATGGACAACGTGTTCATTGGGCCGTTATAGTGAAGAGTTGGTCCGAGAGTTCTACGCCTCCTACGTGGCTACTCTTAGATCACAGATTAATAGGCGGGCTACCCCCGCTAAACAGGTCCCACTGGAGCATGTCCGAGAACGTGGCATTCAGGTTAATATCTCCCTACCTTCCATCCGCCGGGATCTATACGGCGAGGATGTTGATGTCAATCGGACCCCTCTCACCGCCGAGTTTGACTACCAGTCACAAATTGTCAAAGATGGACAATTCTTGCGTGAGCCATCGCTGAGAGAGACCACAAAGACGTGGATGGACCTGCACTTATTTGTTGATGGAAAAGGTGCAGATTGGGTGACCGAGCCGAAGGGAGACAAATAGAAGGCTAACCTGACCTTCACGGCGAAGTTTTTATGGTTGATTGTCCGCTACTGCCTTTCCCCCACAGCCCCTGATAATATAGTCACATGGGATCGTGCAGTACTGATGGCAGCGATGATAGCCGGGTTTGAGGTGGACTTTGCTTGGCTTCTACAGGCGGTCATGTACAAGAGGGATTTTATGGTCACAACTACTTACCCCTTCCCGTGCATGATATTTTCTCTACGCAGGTCTGCAGGTGTGCCTATATGGAACGTTGATCAGCTCAAGACCCCGCTAGGCACTGCTGATATCGGCCTCATCAGGGATGAGGCCAATGAGTTGGCTCCGCGCAGAGGGCTCTGTTAAAATATGCCTCCACTTGGTGACAATCTGGCTGATACGATAGCATAGTCCCGCATGGCTACACAGGTGGCTTCCACTGACACTATCCCGATCGAGTCTATCTCGGGTAGTAGCACTGCCCTCGAGATCCTCTCGCTCAGCCCCTTTCCCCGCTCTAGTCCCGCTTGCTAGGGTCCAAAAATTAGAGGCACAGATGACTACACATCTGCATCACATCCAGCCTTTGATGCAGAGGTCTATTGCTGAGGCAGAAGAGCTCTTAGAACGGCGAATGGTCCAGCACACAAAGCGGAAGATCGCTGAGGTTCATCAGCGCTTGAATGATTTTGTGTTGCGGGTGCTAGCCCGACCATCCTCTCAGGTGGATGTGTCGACCCTTTAGGTTTCGGTCGACAGTCTTCGCGCAGACATCGACATGATCTTAGAGGCTAGGGTGCTTGAGTCTGAGGCCCCTTCTGCAGATCCTGCTGAAGACACAGTGATGTAGGCCTTATTCACCACTTCTGAGATTCCACCACCTCCCCCTCGAGAGCATTCCAAGAGGCATAGGGGTCGAGAGGAGGATGAAGCTCGAGCATGAAAGAAGGAGCGCCGTGATATGGAGGCTGCGAGAAGAGCCTCGCTTGCTGATGAGGAGGCGCGTCGGATTAGGGCCGTAGAGTCAGCTGTTGGGGCATCTATCTCCAAAAATGTGGAAATAGCGGGAGGCACTGTTGATAGTGTTGTTGATGCTCAGGACACTACTGAGAGTGTCCAGATTACAGAGGTAGTGGGTTCCGGGGAACTAGACCCACCAGCTTGCTGATCGTCGGTGCTTTGCGCCTCAGGTTTGCTTCACCTACCACTCTTGTAATTTTTTATGCATTAGGGACAATTGCATGTATTTTTTTTGGGGGTGGGGTAAATGGAAAGTGAGTGCTAAGGTGAAGTCTGAGTAGCCCAATTCACTATCCTCTTTTGGCGTTTTCTTGCCTGTGTTCTTTTTCCCCAAGAGACTGATTATTTTTACTATTGAACCGGCATGTCCATATCTTGTGTACATAGTTTAATTTATGAAGCATGACGGTTAAAAATGATATCCTGAGGAAATGAAAATGATGCATGACTAGTCATAGTAATTGATTAATATGTGGCTCTAAGCATGACATAGAGGTACACCACTGCATGACCCTAAGTCTAAAATTCGAACTAGGTGTCTGATAATCTGGTAAAGTAATGAGATGTCAAGTGAGTGTGAGGAATATTTGAACAGTCCACTATTTGTACTGAGCTAGAACTTGCCTGATTAGTCCTGCTAAAAGTAAGCTGTAATAGACAATTAGGAAAGGATCATAGGCCCTTGTTCAAAACAGCCCATTGTTAGCCTAAATAAAAAAAATGAAATTAACCCTTTTTTGATCCAAATGCTTTGAGCTTAAACTAGACCTTTCTTTTTCACCCAACTGATCTTTTTTGGGAATAATGTGTTGGCCCTGGTCCCTCTTTCGACATGTCAACCTCTTCTTATGCCAAAAGTATAAGTTGAGGGTGGCTAATATAGTAAACAACCTTTTTATTGCCCTGACCCAACTTTGGGTATTGTGTACTTTGACTCAAGGCAAATCCATGAGTTGAAGGTGGCTATTATGAGGAATTCTCTGGAAAGTGGGGTTGAAAGAACAAAGAGAGAGAAAGAACAAAAGTAAAGTGACTCAAGAATCAGTTGAAAGAAAAGTGAAATAAAAAAATAGAAAAAATAGAAAAGTACAATAAATACAATCAAGAAAAGAAGCGAGTCACTTACACAAATGAAGAAAGATGGGAAAATAGCAAGGTAAAAGAATATGGGAAATTGGGAGAAATAAAATGATGAAAAGAGGTATGTTTAGCCGATATGTCAAGGAGGGAAAAAAGTCACTAAAGTATACCTATATATACCCTACCTAACCCTGAGCCTATGTTACAAGCTAAGAAAGTCCTATCGTGATCCTAAAAGTTGTATAGCGAACTTAGAGCAGTGAAAATAAGGGCAAGCTTATGGCAATATGTATGAATGAGTTGTGAATATGTTCTGAGAGTGAGTGTTCAAAAGTAATCCTTATACTCAAACTGAAATCGTTGTGTTAAAAATGAGGATATTGTTTTGAAGTGAGGACACTAGTTGCAATACCGAAAATATTAGCACCTCAGTGAGAAATTGAAGAGGATAGGTGTTAGTTCATGGTGAGTCTGTGTCATGGTCTGATTCCACATAATTCAAACCTAATAGTGATAGTATGCATATATATGATGATATTGATCGGGATTGATAGCCACATGATTGCGAAATATAAAACATGGATATTATTGTACAAAGATTTTGTATTGAGTCATAGTGCGTTGCTTGAGGACAAACAACGAATTTCAGTTGAGGGTGTTGATATACCATGGTTTCACAGTATTTTTTAATACTTTTTCCTTAAGTTTAGTGTGTCCAAAAGCCTTTTTGTAATAATTTTTATGTAAGTTTCTCTTTATTTGCAGGAAATCTGTCTAAATGATGAATGTGGAGGTTTTTGAGCAAGAAATACAGAAAAGTACCACTTACGGAGCTTGTGATGGTCCGTCGTGCCCGTGACGGTCCGTAAGTGGCATCGTAGTGCAGCTGCTGAAGGAAGATGGGGAAGTCTGACCAAGTGTGGGGTTACGGAGTGCGTGACGGATCGTCCTAGCCATGACGGTCCATCCTGCTGGTTCGTCATGAAGATCAGAGAAGTAGTCCCAGTACCCAAATTCCAAGAATTCAAGTGTTATGGAACGGAGACCCTCGATGGACCATTGTGCCTGTGACGATCCGTCATACCTGCTGTCGAGCGTAATGAAGAGAGAAGCAGAAGAAGTTGCACAAGTATGAGACAACGGAATGCATGACGGCCTGTCGTGACCACGATGATCCATCGTGAGGTCCGTCGACCCAGCCGCATTTTGCCAGATTTCCAGCAGATAGAGTCCTTATTTAATTAGGTTTTTATTTTTTATAAATAGTTTGAAAAACCTAGTTTTTGGGGTTAGACTCTTGGTTATTTGAGCTTCTTTTGTGGATTAGACTTTGTGATTATTATTACATTTTTGGAGAATCTTTAGTATTCAATTAATTTCAGTAATTGATTGTTGGTGATTTTGTTGATTAATCAAGTGAAATTCTGGATTTTATTCTTTCCCATTGAAGTAAGTGCATGAAATCTTATATTACATATTTGAATATTGTGATTATGACTATGGGTAACTAAACTCCATAACTAGGGTTGTGGGAACCATAGGCGAATAATGAGGTATAACCTAACTAAAATAACAATTCTAGAATAGTGTCTTCCATGTATTAATAATTCTTTTGCTTAGAAGTCCTTTTTAAAGGATGGCCAACGTTAGAACTCGCCTTAATGCTACTTGCCGGACCAAGGAGGTAGATAATAGGAAAAGAATTATCAACATAGATTTAGTGTATACTATCAACTAGGCTAGTATTGATTGGTACGAGGTAATAACTTAGTCAAATATCGAATATGATGCTTAATATGAGGTAAAGGTAAGGGTTAGTATAGCAACACATGTAGCCGGACCAAGGTGCGGAGTGAAATTTTCTAGATGTCGGACCAAGGATTTAGAAATACATAACTTATCACTTTGCATGCAAGATACTAGGAAAGAATTGTTATAGTTAGAATTATCAAGTTATGAACTTGTGGGGAACACGTAAACCCTAGTTACTTTTATTAATTAATTAAACTCCAACATTTGAAGCTGTTAGTTGGCTCCTTTAATTTAGCTAGTTATTTTCATTCATTTCGAAGTAAAAAAAATCTTTTATTGTCTTTGCTTTCCAAGAAAATAATTGACTAAATATTAGTAATAATAGATTAAAGTTAAGTCTGAACTATTTTTCTCATGGGAACGATTCCAACCTCATTAGTTGGGTTCTTTACTTGATACGACCGCTTTACTTCTTATTTGAGAAGTAAGTTTGAGTGTATCAGTGGCTGGCAAATTGATAAGATTTGCAACCCATTTTTGACTTTTCTATATTTACCTATGTCATTAGTGACATAGGTATGGTTTTATCCATCTATAAATAGAGCATTCTTAAACATTTGTATAACACACCGAGTTAGAGAGAAAAATCATTTTGAGAGCAAAATTCCATAGACTATAGAAGAAAAATAGTCTGTGGAGAAAAATAGAGTGTGAGCGATATTTTAGTAAGGTAGAAACCAAAAGAGTGTTGTTTCTTTTGAGTGTGTAGTAGTCACTTTGAGTATTCTATTTTTGACTACACAGTGTAAAATTCCTTATTATAGTGATATCAGTTTCTCCTCTTGGCCCGTGGTTTTATTTTATTTAGAAGGATTTTCATGTAAAATTTTTGGTGTCATTATTTTCCCATTTTATTCTCATTACTTTTACCATATATATTTTTGTGTTTATCTGCGTTCCCCAATAAAATGGTATTAGAGCCAAGATTTTATCTGAATATGATCTGTGGTTGCAACACAATCTGAACTTCCACATCATAAAAGATTTACTTTGATTTGCAATAACTATATTTTTTGGGGAAAACAATGGAAGCCAACACAAGTAGAATGATTACTTTGAATGGTGTTAATTATACCATTTTGAAGGGGAAAATGGAAGATCTGCTTTATGTAAAAACTTTTACAAACCAGCAATTACAACTGTAAAGCCGGATAATAAAACAGATAAAGAGTGAAATTTTTTGCACATACAGGTTTGTGGACTCATTGGACAATGAGTTGACGATAATGTGTTAAACCATATTTCTGGGGAGACACATGCTCTAACCCTATGGGAGCATCTTGAAAGTTTGTATGCTTGGAATACTGGAAACAACAAACTCTTCTTAATAAAGCAGATGTTGAGTTTAAATTATCATGATGGTTCTCCGATGACATACCATCTGAACAATTTTCAGGGGATCATGAACCAATTATCCACTATGGCCATCAAATTTGATAAATAAATTCAAGGTTTGCTTCTACTTGGATCTCTACCAGACTCTTGGGAAACATTTTGAACTTCATTTTCAAATTTTGCTCCGGATGGTGTGATTTCTATGGATCAGCCAAGAGTAGTGTCTTGAACGAAGAGATGAGAAGAAAAACTCAAAGGTTCTTCTTCGTCGGATGTCCTGATAACTAGTCCCAAGAGGAGAAACAAAACTCGTGATTCTCAGTATAGAGAACAAAATAGGAGCAAATCCAGAGGCAGACTTAAGGATATTGAGTGCTATCATTGTGGTATGAAAGGGAACACAAAGAAGTTTGTAGGAAGTTGAAAGGGAAAACAAAAACAAAGAGGAAACTAAAGAAGATGGCAATGAAATTTCCTAGCCACCGTCACCACCGAAGATCTTGTTATGGTTCTTGATGTAGACATGATAAATATTGCTTGTGATGAGTCAATCTGGGTTGTGGACACTGATGTCGCATCTCATGTGACATAAAGGAAGGATTTTTTCTCTTACTATACTCCTAGTGATTTTTGAACATTGAGTATGTGTAATGAGATTGTTTCTAGGGTGGTGGGTATTAGTACAATTTGTTTGGAAACTAGTGTTGGAACTAAACTAGTTTTGAACAATGTGAAACATGCTCCTAATGTTCATGTGCACCTAATTTCTGTTGGTGTTTTAGATGATGAAGGATATGTTAGTACCAACAGTGATGGAAAACGAAAGCTCATTAAGGATTTCGTAGTTGTGGCTCATGGTAACAAATGTTGTGGTCTATACTAGACTACGGCCTCTACCTGTGTTGTTATAGTGAATGCGGTTGAGAGTGATAGCTCTTCAGCGTTATGGTACAATAGACTTAGCCACATCAGTGAGAAAGAACTTAATGTTCTAGCCAAGAAGAATTTTTTGTCAAATTTCAAAAGTGCTAATTTAGAAAAGTGTGAGCATTGCTTGTCTGGTAAACAAAATAGAGTTTTCTTTAAGTCCTACTCTCCTTCGAGAAAGACAGAGTTGCTTGAGTTAGTGCACTATGATTTATGTGGTTCAATGAAGATAAAGACATTGGAAAGTGCACTCTACTTTGTCACTTTCATTGATGATTGCTCGAGAAAACTTTGGGTCTATATCTTGAAGACTAAAGACCAAGTGTTAGGTGTCTTCAAGCAGTTTCAGGCTTCAGTTGAAAGAGAAACTAGAAAAAAAACTTAAATGTGTTCGTACTGATAATGGTGGTAAATATTGTGGATCATTTGACGAATACTGCAAGCACCATAATAGTAGACACCAGAAGACTCCTCATCTTAATGGTTTGTCTGAGAGGATGAACAGAACCTTGATGGAAAGAGTTAGATGTTTGCTTTCTGAAGCAAAGTTGTCGAACTCATTTTGGGGTGCTTTATTGATCGATGCACATGTTATTAATCTATCTTCTGTTGTTGCTTTGCAAAGTGATGTACCAAATAGTGCTTGGTATGGAAAGGATGTTTATTATGAACATTTGAGAGTATTTGGTTGCAAAGCTTTTGTACGTGTCCAAAAGATGAGAGGTCAAAGTTAGATGTCAAGACAAGGCAGTGCATCTTCATTGAATATGACCTTGATGGATTCCGTTACATGTTATATATCAAATTGAAAAGAAATTTGTGAGAAGCCGTGATACTAATTTCATGGATAATCAAAAAATTAAAGATATTGACAAAGTAGAGAAGCTAGAATCTTCAAGTTTTGATGGTATAGTTCATCATGATGAAATTCTTCACACAAGTGTGCATGATGTTGTTGGGCTTAATAATCATGGTGACGCCCTGAATCATGTATCAAATCAACATGTTGATGTTGATAATAACAATGATATTATTAGTGATGATCCTGTTGCTCATGAAGTTGTAGACGAATCAAATATTCTGCTTCGGAGATCCACAAGACAACGGTTCCTTCATCCTATTATTCACCCAATGAGTATGTGTTTCTCCCTGAAGGGGGAGAACCTGAATGTTATGAGGAGGCGATAGAAGATGAGCACAAGGATCAATGTTCGAAGTCATGCAAGATGATATGAAGTCTTTGCATGAGAATCACACTTATGAGTTGGTAAAATTGTCAAAGGGCATGAGAGCTTTGAAAAACAAGTAGGGGTTCAAAGTTAAAGTTGAAGAACACAACTTGATCCAGGTACAAAGCTAGATTGGTTGTTAAGCGATTTGGTCAAAGAAAGGGTATTGACTTTGACAAAATATTTTCTCCTATTGTGACAATGTTCTCGATTCGCACAGTTCTAGGTTTTGGCTGCTATTCTCAATTTAGAGATTTAGCAAATGGATGTGAAGATGTTTTCCTTCACCGTGACCTAAAAGAAGAGATTTATATGGAACAACTTGAGGGCTTCGAAGTAGAAGGTAAAGAATATTTTGTGTGCAAACTCACAAAGAGTCTTTATGGCCTAAAACAAGCTCTAAGACAGTGGTACAACAAGTTTGAATCTGTTTTGGGTGAGCAAAACTGTAAGAAAACTTCTTCAGATCATTGCGTATTTGTACAAAAAAAATTCTGAAAATAATTTTATCATCCTCTTGTTGTATGTGGATGATATGTTGCTTGTGGGCAAGAATACTTCCAAGATTGACGAGTTGAAGAAAGAGTTGGGTAAGTCTTTTTCTATGAAAGACTTGGGTTATACCAAGAAAATTTGGGCATGAAAATTACTCGTCTCAGAAATGAAAGGAAGATTTATTTTTCCCAGAAGAAGTACATTAAATGTGTACTGGAACACTTCAATATGAAGAATGCTAAGCCTGTTAGTACGCCTCTTTTTGGTCATATGAAGTTAAGCAAGAAGATGTGTCCTACAGCTAGGGAGGAAAAAGAGAGTGTGATCAAAGTTTCATATTCCTCCGTCGTTGGAAGTCTAATGCATGCAATGGTGTGCAATAGACCTTATATTACTCATGTAGTTGTGTGTTGTCAGCAGCTTTCTCAAAAATTCTGGAAAAGTAGCATTGGAAAGCTGTGAAGTGGATACTCTGGTATCTTAGAGGAAGCTCAGATGAATGCTTGTGTTTTGGAGCATCAAATCCAATGTTGAAAGGCTATACAAATTTTGATATAGCAGGTGACCTTGAAAACAGAAAATTCACTACTGGATATTTGTTTACTTTTTCAGAGGGAGTTATATCATTGCATTCAAAGTATCATAAGTGTGTTGCACTATCTACAACTGAAGGTGAGTATATTGTGGCTATTGAAGTCGACAAGGAGATAATATGGCTAAAACGATTTTTTAAATATCTTAGTTTGAATCAGATGGATTATATTGTATATTGTGACAGTCAGAGTGCAATAGACTTGAGCAAGAACTACATGTACCATGCAAGAACAGAACACATCGACGTTAGATATCATTGGATTTGTGAGGAAGTGGAGAGTTAATCATTTCACATCAAAAAGATTCACACAAGAAAAAAACCTGCAAATATGCTGATCAAGACGATACCGAAAGACAAGTTCGAGTTATGCAAAGAACTTATAGGTATGAGCTCTCTCTAGAGAAGATGAAGATACCTCCTTCCAGTGAATGGGACTGAAGAGGGAGATTTGTTGAGTCCATCCCATTACTTTTTTTGGTCAACATTTGTATTCAATTGCTTTAAGTAATTGTTAAAAAGAAACAGTAATTAGAGTTGAAAATAAATGATTTTGTTGTTGACAAATTAGTAAGATTTGCAACCCTTTTTTGATTTTGCTATATTTACTTATCTCATAGTGACATAGGATTGTTTTTATCCTTCTATAAATAGAGAATTCTTGCTCATTTGTAGAACACACGAAATTAGAGAGAAAAATTATTTTGAGAGCAAAGTGAGGTATTCAATAGACTATAGAAGAAATATAGTCTGTGAAGAAAAATAGAGTGTGAGCGATATTTTAGTAAGGTGAAAACCAAAAGAATGTTGTTCATTTTAAGTGTGTAGTAGTCAATTTGAGTATTGTATTCGTGACTATACAATGTAAAATCCATTTTATAGTGATATCAGTTGATCCTCTTGGCCTGTGGTTTTTCCCTTATTTAGAAGGATTTCCGCGTAAAAATTTTGGTGTCATTATTTTCCCATTACTTTACCTTATATATTTTTATGTTTATCCGCATTTTCGCAACAATTACTCATGCATGTTTGAGCTTAAAGTCGTTGAGAATGACAAATACAAAATGTGATGGTGTATTATAAGTTATCATGTGTGTATAGTTGTTGAGAATGGAAGATGAAAAATATGGTTATGTGTTATTAATTATTCAATATGAAAGCAATCAAAATTAACAAATGTGGAAAGTGATGATTTGCTATTATCCTAATAAGATAAGAGATTGGAGTCATAAAATATTGATATTGTAATGTGTTAATGCAATCTTACGGGTTAGCTTTTAAAGTATGGTTTGTTCTAGACTATAATTAAGTGCAACTCCATAAAGGGGAAAAGAGTGTAAATTCTCCATATCTTTACAACTTGAATGTTGTATAAAAGAGGGTTGAATATACCCAGTGACGGAGCCACCAATGAATCCCCTTGAGTGGAAAATAATATTATTTCTATATGGTTAAAATATTTTTTTAGATATTTATAATAGATGTCGAACTCCCTTCGACTATTTCGTATATCTATTTTTTCATATTTTAAACCCCTCATTAAAAATTATGGCTCTGCCTAGAAATATACGGCATATGATCGATCTCAATAATTTGCTTTTCTTAAAAAAATCTTTACTATGATAAGTTTTTTCTACAAACAAATAATATATAAGCATGAGAATTCCACTGAAATTTTTGGAGATTTGACCTGCATATTATTATTTTTTTAAGAACAAAAGTTACTTAAAATTTAAATGCAAACAGAAAAGTCCAAAACTTTCGACTTCTAAATACAAAACAAGTTGACTTCGTCGCCCAAAAGAATTAGAAATTAAGACTTTTTTAAAAAAACGACGCCATATGATTGAAAGCAGCCTATATATTTCTTTTTATGGAATTGATTAAATTAAAAAACAATAATTCAACTGTTAAGATAAAAAGAATTTTAAGAAAAACTAATTCATCTTTCGATAAATTTTTTTATTAACTTTACTCCAAATATTTACTTGATGAAAATTTCAAACGTTAAATTGTATTATAAAGACAAGATGTACAGTGTTTCTAACACTTAAACTATAATTAATTTATTCTTATTTTCACTTAATTAAATCATTGAATCAATAAAAATTCAATGGTATGGCATAGATATGTAAATGCTCAAGGGTAGGGAGACTTAACACAAAATATCACTTATAAAATATATTTTATTGATCTCTAAATAACTTATTTTTCCAATAATAAAAAAAATATTTTAAGTAATTAAACATAAAAAAATTAATGATATTTTCCTCTATTAGTTTCTCCAATATATTAATGATGATTTTCTTGCTTGGAAGTATATTATAAAGAAGTAAAAATGAAACAATCAGAGAGAGTGTTTGTGTACAACATATGAAGACAATATAGAGGAAAGATGCAACATTAATTTTAACAAACATTTTGAACTCTAGAAAAGTAGTTGTATATTTTGCTGCTTTAATTTTGATTAGTGGTGAGTTAATCCATTGGCTAACACGAATTATATTTCTAGAGTTTTCTAATTGTCTTATTCTATGGGTGTGGTTATGGATTCAATTATGTCAAAGTTGTTGAATATTTCTACATTTGTTTTCTCTATACTAATATATGTACTCCTTTCGTCTCATATTTGATAAACTCTTTTTATTTTGTTCCTATTCATATTCATTAACTAGCCTTTTAAAAAAATTGAATCTTCATAATTTGTTTTAGGCGAGAAATGATTTGGTAGACCCTCGTACTTGGCTCCGTTTGTAAGTTGAATTATTATACTTCTGATTTTGTCAACTGAACCCTTAAATTCATTCAAACACAATATTTCAAGTCTCTTTCTCATCATTTGTTTGTGCGTCTATTACACTCAATTTACACATGAAATTCTACGTCATTTTAATGACACATCAGTATTAATATTATTATTTTTTAATGACAAATCAGAAATTGAATATTTAAAAACAAATAATATTTTTTAAAAAGGTGCAAATATTTTTGTCTCTCTATATACTCATTTTCCATATTTCCCACTTCATCTTCTTCCTCCCCACCCTCTGCCCTTCACCTCAAAAAATAACAATCACTATTTTTCGTCTTCCTCACACAAAAATTTTCTTATTGGCAAAATGTGAAAGATTATAATTACCTCTTACACATACTTTTGGTTCTATTTATTTAGATTTGATAAAAAAGATATATCAAGAAAACTTCAAATTGAAAAAAATAATGTTTATAAGTAAATTCAAGCAATAGATCTTGAAAGATTAAGGTTTTAAAAAGGTGAATGAGATGTATTTTAACAGAAGATTTTTATTATGATTATGTTAATGGTGTATATGTCAAAAGAGAAGAAAAAAAATAGATAGAGGCAACGGGTGGGTGGGTGGTGGGAGATCCGGGGCTGAAAAGAAGAGGGAAAAGGTGGAATGAGCTTAAGAAGAATAAGAAGAGAGAAGGGGTTGTGGCGGTGATGGTTTGATTGGGTTGAACGAGGAGTTTTGGATTATTTTTTGAAAAGGTGGTGTGGGGAAGAAGATAGATTCTTTTCTTTCTTAAATTTTTTTATCATATAATTTTTAAAATTTAAAGTTTAAACAATGATGCTCACTCGTCTTAAATGCGTGTGGTCACACTCTCTTGCCATGTCTGATATTTTAATGTCACATACGCATGGTTAATGGTCAGAGAAGTTTAATATATTGTATTTTATTTAATTTAGGGTTCCAGGTAATAAAAAGTTAAGTACAAGAGTTCATAATACAAATTGATACAACTTTAAGGGTCTACCAGACCATTCCGCCTTTGTTTTAACTTTCAAAGTTAGTAAGATATTCATTTAATATGGGACAGTGATAGTAATATGCTATCTCTTTCTCATATTAGTTGATCATTTGTTTGAAACTGTCCATTGGGGCTAGGAAAGGCTAAGTATTACTCATTTCATTTTTTTTTAAAAAAAAGACATAATTTAGTTCAAATTTTATGATCTTAAATAAAAATAATCACAAATTTATAAATGCACTTTAATTTTACAGATTAAAAAGAAAAACAAGTTATTTTGTTTATGAGAATTAGTTTTTGTCCATTTTACCCTTCAATTACTCTTGTTAAATAATTTTGAGTTAATATCTTAGAAAGTCACTCAACTTTTATAATTTATATAACAAAATTATTAAACTTTACTTATATCGATAAAATCACTCAACTTAGACATAAGTATCAACAAAATCACTTCACTAGATTTGTTATTAAAACAAATCAGGCCTACCAAAAATGACAACTGCTACTACTAGTGCCTTCTCCTCGTTGTTCAATTTCTTATTGATTAATCATCATATGGCATTTTCATTGGCTTATAACAAGAATGGACTTTATTCAATAGATGATAATTATAACATGATAATATAGACAATGGGAGCAGTCATTGATAAAACATAAAGAAACATCAAGGAACTGTTAGGACCGGAAATAAGCAGATGTAAATGCGGAAGCTAGCAAAACAAACCTCAAAAGACCACGAGTAAGAAGACAACGAGAAATATACCAAAAGACACAAAGATTTAACGTGGTTCGGTCAATCGACCTACGTCCAAAAAGGAGATGAGCAATCCACTATAAATATGAGAGTACAAAATACAGAGGGAAACAACCTCAACCAATTCACTCGGAATACATGGGAGGTTCACACAAGTGATAACGTATCAAGCTTGTGACCCACAAATTCTCCTTCTAACCAAAACTCTCAAAGCCCTTAAGACTACATTGTGAATGCTAATTAAGTTAGAAGGAATATTCCTTTATTTATAGAGTCCTAAACCTTTTCATACAAGAAAAGGATTAATCAATCCAAAACCTTTTTCAAAGAGGAAAACCTATTTATGGTAAGAAATCAGGGCAAATAAAACCCAACAAATCTCCCCCTTGGCCTGAATTTCTAACAAAATAAATTTGTCCACCTTCTTCACTTAATCTTCAACAACTTGCTTCTCCTCTCCATAATCTCCTTTGCAAAATCTATGTCTCAACACAGAGAACCTCTCTGAAATAATTTCTTCAACAAAATCTTCATTACCGTAAAAAAGGTTGTGGCTAGAACTACACCCGCCAAGATGAACACCTCTTTCTAAAAAAGTTCAATAATCGATTATCGAACCACTAAACCTGACTCTGTCATTGAATCTGGCTCTGATACCACTTGTTAGGACCGGAAATAAGCAGATGTAAATGCGGAAGCTATCAAAATAAACCTCAAAAGACCACGAGTAAGAAGAAAACGAGAAATATACCAAAAGACACAAAGATTTAACGTGGTTTGGTCAATCGACCTACGTCCACAAAAGAGATGAGCAATCCACTATAAATATGAGAGTACAAAATACAGAGGGAAACAACCTCAACCAATTCACTCGGAATACATAGGAGGTTCACACAAGTGATAACGTATCAATCTTGTGACCCACAAATTCTCCCTCTAACCAAAACTCTCAAAGACCTTAAGACTACATTGTTAATGTTGATTAAGTTAGAAGGAACATTCCTCTATTTATAGAGTCCTAAACCTTTTCCTACAAGAAAAGGATTAGTCAATCCAAAACCTTTTTCTAAAAGGAAAACCTATTTATGGTAAGAAATCAGGGCAAATAAAACCAAACAGGAACAATGTGTTTCTCTTTAGCCTTTGAATTGATAGTGACTTAAGAACACGTTGATTTGAAATTATTGAAGTACAAAGGATAAGAACATCAGGATGTTTCTCATAGAGATCATGAGGATCTTGTAAAAAAAAAAAGAAACTCCTAAGGAATTCGCAATATGCGAATAATCTGTTCTTGAATAAGCACTCACAAAATGACCTTCACTAACAAAGGCATTGGAAAGAAATTAACCAAAGTTAACAAACCTACTTGGCAATTTTGAGTATGTCTGATTGAGATGCTTATTTGATATCAATGCTTCATAGTTAGACGGCTGTGCAACATCAATGGCTTTGATGCTCAAACGGCGGATATGTGATGGAGAACAAACATGCAAGTGATGGCGACTGCTGCTATCGGGGTTGGTGAGAACATGACACCAACAATTTGAATAGAAGGTGTCACGACCCAAATTCACAAATCGTGATTGCATCTATGTTCCCAATCAATAGGTAAGTCAACCCAACATATTTTATCAATTTTAACTAAATAGTGAGAAAAGGTAAACACTAAGTGAAAATCTCCAACATAAAGCTCTTTATAAGTACGAATTGTGGAAAGCTAAAAATATCACCCAAGAATTGGTGTCATAAGTACAAGAGCTTCTAACTTATGATTGCAAGTCTGAAACTAAAATGACAACTCTAAATTAAGGGATATCCTGTCTGGATACTAAATAACAGAATAAGTAAAAGATAGAGGGAGGTGTGGGCCACAGACAACTAAGCAGCTCACCACAACTCCAAGACACTCCAAGCTCGGACTCAAAATGCTCCACGAGATGTGCTCATACTTGAAATCGAATCTGCACAACAAAGAGTGCAAAAAGTGTAATATGAGTATGATTTCACGTGTACCCAGTATATCTCAGTGACCGATAACAAAGAAGTAGTGACGGGAGTTTATATAAGAAAAATCAATTCTGTAATTATACAAGTCTATATTGCACTTAATAGTCAAGTTTCATCAAATAGAGGTAATCAAACATCAAGTACTTTCCAACCATCAAATATAACACATCATTATCAAGAATGAAGGATGTGATGATGCAATTCAATATGATACCATGAAATTATATGTCTCAGAACACCAAGTAATCTCTCAACCGTATATACATGATACTCCTCGAAAATACATCGAGAGTTCATAACCCATGGGAGACTCGCGAGGTCCATATACCAACACGGATGATCTTCACGTGTTTGTGTGGACGATCTCAACGCACTATCATACAATCAAATAATTTCCGCACGGACAATCTACATGTGCCCATATAATCTTTACAGCTCACCATCCCCAACACGGACGATCTCCACGTGCCCAACTTATACGCAATCTCATGTCAATGCATGTGCACAATATTATTTCAAATAAGGGAACAATGATGCATCTCAATCAGTCAAATTTCAACATAATACATAACCATCTCAAATATCACAACTATACGGGTGTAATAAAGAAAACACAATCACACAAGGAATTCAAGTCAATTATATATCAGCTAATGCTCATATTCTTTGGCATTCTCAAATTACAATCCACATTCTATAGTAATAACTTTCCCTTTATAACACAGTTCTCGTACCAATGCCCGTCACACCATTTATATGACACCCCCCAACTTTCGCCCTTACCCGTTGTCTCTTCCATTTTGAATTTTTAATTAAGAAAATGTCCTTCAACAAGTCTGAAAGTCTTAAAAGATCTTAAATGTCGAACTTGTTAGGATCGAAAATAAGCAGGTGTGCGGAAGCTAGCAATGCAAACCTCGAAAGACTACGAGTAATAAGACAACAAGAAATATACCAAAAGACACAAAGATTTAACGTGGTTCGGTTAATCGACCTACATCCACAAAGGAGATGAGCAATCTACTATAAATATGAGAGTACAAATACAGAGGGAAACAACCTCAACCAAATCACTCGGAATACATGGGAGGTTCACACAAGTGATAACGTATCAAGCTTGTGACCCATAAATTCTCCCCCTAACCAAAACTCTCAAAGCCTTTAAGACTACATTGTGAATGCTGATTAACTTAGAAGGAACATGTCTCTATTTATAGAGTCCTAAACCTTTTTCTACTGGAAAAAGGATTAGTCAATCCAAAATCTTTTCCTAAAAGGAAAACCTATTTATGATAAGAAATCAGGGCAAATAAAATCTAACAAATCGTGTCACAAATTCTCAAGATAGTTCTTTTCCTTTTCGCAAAGTTTCGTAACATTTTCAATCTACCAATGATGCAACATTTTTAAGTAAGCGAATTTGTAGACATCAAATTACTATATACCTATCATAGATCCTAAAACTAACTCATATCTCTAATCAAGCTCCAAATCTTAATATAATTTATAAGTGAAAATTATTATATTTACTAAACTTCAAGCCAAGAATTAAACCTTAATCTCTCTAAATACTCTAAAAAAACAGTCGTGACCTCCTAAACCAAAAGTCTCCCCCTCATTAATGCACCTCAATATGACTCGTGAATGCTTTCCTGCAACTCATTAATTACAAACACTTATACCTTTAATATTAACAAGAAACAACAAACTAGTACTACGAAGAAAATAAAAAGAAAATAAAGTAAATAATTGTTCCCTGTGACTATTCCAATCAATTTTCCTATCAACTAAGTATAATACTAATAATTTCTTAATAGTAATATAATAAGGGATAATTGTATATAATAGCAAATTAATAATCTAAAATAAATGAAGTAGCTATCATTTGATTTAATTGTGCTCTATAGCAAACGTTAGCCAAAGTTTGTCAGTCGCATCTCTCCCAAAAATCTCGCTCGCCACTCTCTTATTCTCGCTCGCCACTCTCCCTCTTCTCGTCTCTCTCGCTTTTATACAAAGAAGTGTATAAGTTGTGTTTCTGTTTTGTATAAAGCGAGAGAAAATTGTATATACACATGCAAAAACATATATTTTCGTGCCACACTTAATTATACAATTTACAGACATTTTACTTTAATTTAATTGTAGACAAATGCATTTTTTATGCAAAAATAGCAGCGAAAAAGGCCAACGAATTATACAATTGCGAATTATACAATTGCAGTAAAATACAATTTTCTCTCGCTTTATACAACAGAAATGTATGAATTGTGTTCCTGTTTTTGTATAAAGCGAGAGAAAAACATATATTTTCTTCCTATACAGTTATAATTATGCAATATACATACATTTTACTTCGATTCAATTGTATGCAAATAAAATTTTATACAAATATTGCAGCGAAATAGATAGTGAATTATAGTATTATGCATTATACAATTGCAGTGAAATAGGATAGCAAATTATACAATTGCAGCGAAATAGACCAGCGAATTATACAATTTAGGCCAGCGAATTATACAATTGTATATGTATTAGCGAATTATACAGTTTCTATGTCTTCTATGGAGCGCAATTATACAAAATTTGTTATACCATACAAATATGAATATTTGTTTGCTACATGTGAAAGTTGCCCTAATAATAAATAGACAACCCATGGGTCATCCTTCCTCTAAGCGGCATTTACTATGGCCATTAAAATTTTCATATTAACAAAATAAAAGTCAATTTCAACAACAAGAAAAAGACAAACAAAATTTTCTCCCACTATTCTATTTCAAAACTTTATAACCCATCAAAGTAATAAAATGAGGCGACATACATATTATTATGATCCATAAAAAAAATATTACTACTTTACTTGAAGATAATCTCTCCAAGTAATATTTTACTCTTCATGCCTATGAAAGGCAAATGGAAAGCGAAAGAACAAATATTACTACTTTACTTTTCCCTCTCACTATTCTATTTTCCCCCTCTCTTTGTTCTTAATACTTTTTGTTTTTTTTTCTTCTTCCTCTTTCTATATTTTTATTTGATTTAATATTCTATTTTTATTTTATAACACGTTATCAACATGAAACTTTAACCAACGAAGCAAATTAATTTTCTTTTTTCACAGAAATCAGCATGACTTCATATTGTTTCAATGAAACAGATTTTTTTCTATTTTAAATTTTGTTCTAACATAAATGCATCTGGGTATATAACTCATTCCTTGAGCATGCTTTTCTTGTAGGGGTATAATAATATCAAATATGGTATGTGAAAAAAATAATGATTTTGTGAAAGGAACAACTCTAATTTGGAGAAATTAGTAATATTATATTTGTTGAGAACAAAAAAATATTATGCTTATTAAAGAGAAATATTACTTAGTCTTTCATATGTAGTGAACATATTTATATCTATTATATCTGGATACAAAGATCAAGTGCTCCTTATTAATGCTCAAGTATGTTGATCTCCAATCTACAAGTTTATCTCTTATTAATGGTATTAAAACGGTGAATTAGTACTAAAGATAGAGAAAAATACTATGACTACTATGATAATTGTGCACTATTATCAAAAGCTTGTTATGACTCTTTGCCAACATTTCAAAATTATTGAGTACATTCTAATCATATTCAAGGTATTTATAAATCTAAGATTTTAAAGTGACTCACTAAAGATAGAATTTTTCATGTTTACCATATCTTGTATTTATGCAACTATCACATTTGAAGTTTTTCTTTTGGGCATTTGCTATTTCTAGATGATGTTTTTTTAAATTGTTTATTATATCAATTTATTTAAATAATAACTATGTTGAGAATAGATTTTAAGTTATGGTTGGCAATATGATAAAGATAGAACAATATATGTAGAGAAAATGATCATATACCCCTTCAATTTATATTTTAACTACACATTTATACTTTATGGAGATCCTATTACTCCATAAACTATATTAAAATGAATTAAATATTGGTATATATACTATTAACCATATGTTAAAATATAATATACATTATAGAATAAATATTTGCTCATTTTAATAGATCATATATTTGTTATGGTGTCTGTTTACTTATATAGTAAATGATTTAGTGTGTAGAGTTTTAATTTATACACAAATGATTAAATTATTGGTTCTTATAAATATAAAGTGTTTTGTTCACAATCTAGAATGAAAATTGGACATGCTTGGTAAGTTGGATGTTATCTAAACTATTAATGTACTTATGTTCTTAATCTTGATATAACTATTATGATTTTTATATATTAATTATCGTTTTGATGTATTAAAAGGTGAGATTATGAGATGGGTTAATATGCTTGGTAATTTGGATGATAATTATATATATTGGTGAAATAATAAGTTAGTTGATGGAATCCACGTCTCGTTATAGAGATGGACTGGTATGCTTTTTGAGAAACTTATAAATTTTCATCATGTCAAACCTTGCAACTGAATTTATGAATCCGACACATCAAATAAGTTTAGTAGTGCTCAACAAAAAATTAATCATTAAGTTAAATTCATTAGTAATTTAATTTATTGATTAGTATCTGAAATCTGGAAAGTATACAAGTGTTTAACGAGAAATTTCAAAATATAAATAGAGATGAGTGCAATTATGAATTTGTAGAGGAATGATTTGTAATTTATTATGGTAAGTGTTCTAAAATAATATAAATTATAATGAAGAATAAAGTAGGGAGAAGAGAAAAGATTGCTTATGCATCTTGAAGTATATTCAGCATTCATTGGTCTTTCACCAATCTTATTTACAATTAAGAAAAACCCTTTATTTATAGGGAAAACTTTACTTGGTCTCCAAGTAGGATTTTTAATCATGTCGTCCTACAAGGACTCCACATAATTAGAAATTCACCATAATATAAGTTGCTTATAACACTCCCCCTTAAATGTCGGTAGATTTTGTGCCTCGTTAAAACCTTACTAGATAAAACCCAGTGAAATGTAGTGAAGAAAAAAGAGTACACATATCTAATAATACGCATTATGGATGCCTCATTAAAACCTTACAAGGAAAACCCAGTGGGACAAAACCTTGTGAGGAAGAGTACATC
Organism: Solanum peruvianum; assembly: GCA_027705065.1. Classification (NCBI taxonomy): domain Eukaryota; kingdom Viridiplantae; phylum Streptophyta; class Magnoliopsida; order Solanales; family Solanaceae; genus Solanum; species Solanum peruvianum. The sequence continues at coordinate 21,649,546 of JAKWJD010001756.1, read as the reverse complement.
GGACTGACCGCAATTTCAGCAATAGGTCCCCCTAATGACAACATCAATTCAGAGACTAGAATCTTCGTTTTCCAAGCTTGTGCATCATCTTCTTGAAAGTTGTAATTGGTAGGGACAAGGTGAATAAATCAATTATAGTATTACTTGAACAGACCTCTTGCATGTTGATACGACCATTCTTGGGAGCTCATTAGTGTAGAAAAACCTTGACGAAATATGATTTCTTCTATCTGCTTTTATGAATCTTCCCTTCAAGATCAAATATTTCTGCAAGTTCCTTACTTTAACTTCTTTAAGCAAATAATATATTGCCTTTTGAAAACTCTTCAAGAGTTTCAATTCTAGTTATCAACTTGCATAACAATATTTGTATATGATTCATGCATTTTGAATCGATTTAATCCTCATAAAGATTATAAACAAGTTCTCTAAAAACTTGCACATACTTTAGATTTTGAATCCTTCATGACTTTTTATATTAATTTTGTCAAGTGATAACATTCAATATTAAATGTATAATATATTCTAGTGACTAGATTGCAAGTCAAATAATTTTTACGATAACCAAGATGCATCATTCCACTTTTAACTTGATAATTAATCTACATCAACATCTTTAATAGACGTAAAATTTATATCCTCGAAATCTTTTACAATATTGTGCGCTATTGTATTAAAGATATCGGCAATGACATACCATTTTGTATCGATTAGAAAACGACAAACCGTATCGAGATCTCATCACTTCATTATTTTTAGGTAACTACTGTTAGGTAGTGGAGCCTGATTAATTTTAGGTTTTCCTATTTATTCTCTATTTTAGGCTTTCCTATTTATTCTCTATTTTAGGTTTTCCTATTTATTCTCTGTAACAAAAAATACTCTGATTTATTAATATAAATATACCTCACCGCTGTGGAAGTTTACTCACGGGGTGTTACCACGAAATATTGAGTTTTCTCTTTCTCTCTCCAGATCTCTCATCTCTTTCTCTTGAAAGTTCTTGTGTTCTTCATTCATCTAGTGTGTGTGTGTGAATTCGATCCTAACAACTGGTATTAGAGCTAAGGAGATTCAACACGATCACTGAATATGGATAGTTCGAAGCTTTGAATTGAGAAGTTTGATGGATCCGATTTCAGTTTCTGGAAGATGCAGATCGAAGATTATCTGTACTAGAAAGATCTTCACGAACCGTTGACCAGGGTGAAGCCAAAATCCATGACGGAGGAGAAGTGGAAACTCAAGGATTGCCAGGCTCTAAGGTTGATCCGGTTGACTTTGTCAAGAAACGTGGCGTTCAACATCGTGAAGGAGAAGACTACGTCGGGTCTGTTGAAGGCACTGTCAAACATTTATGAAAAACCATCGGCTATGAACAAGGTATATTTGATGCGTAGATTGTTCAATTTACAGATGTCTGAGAATGGATCCGTTTCTCATCATATAAACGAGTTCAATATGATTGTGAGTCAACTCAACTCTGTGGATATTAATTTCGAAGATGAAATTAAGGCGTTGATTTTGATGTCATCTCTACCCGAGTCTTGGGATACTGTTGTTGCTGCGATTAGCAGTTCTCGTGGATCTGAGAAATTGAAGATTGATGAAATCCGTGATGTTGTTCTTAGCGAAAGTATTCACAGACGAGAAGTGGGAGATTTATCGGGCAGTTCTATCAGTGTTGATCGAAGGGGGAGAAGTAAGACGAAAGGCCAAAATCAACATGGTCGATCAAAATCAAAGAATCGAAGAAAATCCCTGAACATATTAAACGTGACTTGTTGGAACTGTGGAGATAAAAGGCACTTTCAGACGAACTGTACAAAGCCAAAGAAGAAACAGAATCAGAAATTTGGAGATGACAATGATTCTGTAAATTCAGTAGAGGACATTGGAGATGCTCTAATCCTTAGTTTGAACAGCCCGGTTGAATCGTGGATTTTGGATTCTGGTGCTCTTTCAATTCGTCTCCAAGCAAAGAGTTGTTCCAAAATTTCAAATCTGGAAATTTTGGAAAAAAGTATATCTTGCTGACAATAAAGCCTTAGAGATTGAAGGAAAGGGGGATGTTTGCATAAAGACCACCTCAGGAAACCAGTGGACGTTGGAGGATGTCAGATATATTCCTGGGATCAAGAAAAATCTGATCTCTGTTGGTCAGTTGGATAGCACGAGATATGCAGCAGAGTTTGGGAAAGGTTCGTGGAAGATCGTGAAAGGTGCTATGGTAGTAGCTCGTGGCACCAAATTTGGAACCTTGTACACCACTGCCGGGTGTATAAACATGGCCGCTGTTGCTGAAGGTGCTTCCGGTTCATGTCTGTGGCACAACAGACTTGGACACATGAGTAATAAAGGAATGAAGATGTTGGTTGCAAAATGAGCATTAGAGGGTCTGAAGTCTGTTGATATGGGTCTTTGCGAGAGCTGTGTTATGGGAAAACAGAAAAGAGTAAGCTTCACAAAGACTCCTAGAGAGCCAAAGAAAGTGCGGTTGGAAATGGTCCATACAGATGTTTGGGGACCATCTCCAGTATCATCACTTGGAGGGCAGTGGAGGAAGATGATATGTGCTTGGAGAAGATAGAGGGTGCAAGAACCCGGCAGACATGTTGACGAAATGTGTTGATGTTGGGAAACTGAGGTTATGTAAAACCTCGATTGGTCTTCTGTAGTTGTTGCTACAGATGTTGCGGTGTGGTAAAGATGTTGATAATGAAGAGATTTTTTTTGAAAATGTATTTTTTGGATGACTGAGTCAGTCTCCAAGTGTGAGAATTGTTAGGTAGTGGAGCCTGATTAATTTTAGGTTTTCCTATTTATTCTCTATTCTAGGCTTTCCTATTTATTCTCTATTTTAGGCTTTCCTATTTATTCTCTATTTTAGGTGTTCCTATTTATTCTCTGTAACCAAAAATACTCTGATTTATTGATAAAAATATACCTCACCGCCGTGGAAGTTTACTCACAGGGTGTTAACACGAAATATTGGGTTTTCTCTTTCTCTCTCTAGATCTCTCATCTCTTTCTCTTGAAAGTTCTTGTGTTCTTCATTCATCTAGTGTGTGTGCGTGAATTTGATCCTAACAACTATTCCTCTCATGAGGTTTCATAAAGTGTTATGTCGTAGGCTCTCCAAGAGCACATTGTCTCCTTATTATGATCATTTTGATTCTTAGATCCTCCCCTTTTTCAAGAATTATTTTATTTAAAATTGATTAGTCTATCATGCTTCATGCATGTCATAGACTTTATCCTTAAGGGACATTCAATAGATGTATTTACAACTCTTGTGTTGCTTCTAATATCCCCCTTATGTTAGACAAACTAACATATATCTCAATCTTTTGGAGAATCTATCTTTGTGCATCATAGTATATTCATTAATTATATATTGCACATCAAAATTATTAGATGAAAATTATTTGGTCCCTGACCATAAACCGATTTACAGAAAAATTGATCATAACTTATTGTTTTGATTCATACAATTATGTTTGTATGTAATATCATATTTCATATCTACATATAAGCTTTTATTTTCATAAACAATAATTTTACTATTTTAGACATTTAGTGTCACATCATATGAGTATTTATCAATATTATCAAGAAAAATTGTCTTGATTACATATTCTAAAATTGTACTCTTAACTCAATTATTTTTCACAAACAATTTTGTGAATGCCAAACTGCAAGTTGACAACAAACGACATGTGATTATCTTATAAATTCATCTTTTTATCATGCCACATGATAGGTGAAAGGGCCCAAATTCACTTTTTTTACTTTTAGAATTTAGAGATTTAATCTCAACATTAGTTGATCCAATCAACTTGTCATGAGAACAAACAACAAAAGAATTCTTGAAGAATCTTCTAGTTTTTCAATATATGTCCATTACTCAGTATGAATATCTTTGTGATGACCAAATTATTCATGCCTACTAATAAAATTATTAGTACTCGTAAAATCCAAGTTTATTACACCATGTGTCTTCTGCTTTAGTAAATTTCTAATTTATTATTATATGACTAAATTTTAATTTTATTACTCCAAGAGTAATTTTCAGATTTATTTCTTCTCACTTACTTTACCTTTTAGGTGAGTCGTAATCTCATCATTGAATGAACTAATCTGAAGAAAATTGTGCATGTAAACATATTATTTGAGCCAATATTTTTGCAAAAAACATCAAGTTGCGAGATAATAATAGGTACACATGAGACCATATAGAAGAAACATTTATTAGTCCCATTAAATATCTAAACAATCCACTAGGTGGATGACTAGGTCCAGAAATATCTGTATACGTTCCTAGAACGCAGAGAATTCAATCTCAATTTTCGTTTATGATGGTCTCACAATTAACTTGCCTTGTTAATAAGGAGTACAAGAAAATTCACGTCTAGCATGGTGGCTTATCACCTCATTCCCTTTAAAGAATGGATCTGTATTTTTACCATTTATCAAAGACTCTCATTTTTCATGAATGGAACACAATCATCTAAGTACATCAAATTTTGATAACTTAGTACCTCATTCCATATTCATGTGCATCATTTAATCAATTGTCTTCTTTTAGACATTTATGCACTGCTACATTCACTTTGGGAAATGGTTCTGCTTCAACGAGATATATTTCATGACTAATTTTATCAAAATCTCATTATTTCCCTTAGTCATCATTATATCATTAATATGGTGCATTGAGACTCAAACCCAACGTCTTATGCCATAAATCAATGAGAGACTTAAGACCAACATATTTCATCACAAAACATCAAGACTCCTAATATCTTACCCTCTTGGTGAGATCGGACGTAAATCCATCATCTTATTCTTTTGGTGAGATAAAACTTAAATTTATCGTCTTACCCACTTGATGTGATTGGACATAGATCCATTGTTTAACTCTTAATTGAAACTCATTCTAGAGTTCTTAATGATTATTCTTTTCACTTTATAAGCTTTCATATTGATATCCTGAATCAATAAGCTTCTTCAAATTTAATGAGCAAATGAATTACATCACCAGCAAGTAACGGTAATAATATTAAATGATTAACAAGCTAAAAAAAACGATCCATACTACTTTACCTGTGTAAAGTTGACCATTTCAATTTTTTCCCATACATATATATTATCATATTTAATAAGCTACAGACCTCTTAAAGAACAATCATTATACTTGTAGCATGAACTAGTTAATTTCGATTATGAGTAGGGAGGAATTTTTTTTCTACTATAGTCATCTTAATTAACTAAGTAACATCTCCCAACAGATAAATGTGATACATACCTTCATTAACGTTGCTTCCGTTAATCACACAAATGGAACACTACGAGCTTAATTAAAAGATTAGAGACTCATGTTGATAACGTGTTATGAAATAATATAAATAATAATGAAGAATAAAGTAGGGAGAAGAGAAAAGATTTCTTATTCATCTTGAAGTATATTCAACATTCATTGATCTTTCACCAATCTTATTGACAATGAATAAAAAAACCTTTATTTATAGGGAAAACCTTACTTGGTATCCAAGTAGGATTCCTAACCATGTTCTACAAGGACTCCACATAATTAGACATTCATTATAATACAAATTGTTTATAAAAGTAAGAATAAATTCAATTAATTATTTGAATTATTTTCATAATAGAAAGCCTCAGTAATTAATTTTGTGGTCCCTATAGTGCCCATATTTAACTAGAACTTGGAATCCTATTTCTATGGAAAAAGAAAGAATAAAAAAATGAGGTTTTCTAGTCCTTTTCGGAATAGAAAGAAATCTTTATAAATAGGATTCTCATAATTTAGAAAATAGATGAATAGTTTTCTATTCATGCTTGCCCACCCAAGTATTGAGAGAGTTCCAATGTGAACTTGGGATCACTGTAGAAGACCATAACTATTGTCTATCTTGTAGATTCATTTGAAGTTTGTCTAACTTGAATATATGCTTGAACGTATTTGCTCACGCTTCAAGAGGTATTTATCGAATTAAATTTGAACAAGTTTATGTGTTCTAGCATGATTATGTGTTCTAACATAAACAATACTGCTTATCTATTATTCATGAAAATAGTAAGATCCTAATATGCTTTCGCTATTCATATATATTTTCTAACATTAAATGCCCCCTTAAAACGTGATAACCAACCATCTGCCTTGTGGTGAGGCACACACACTTGACACGTGCGTATCACCAATTAAACTTTTGAAAAAAAGTTTTTTCTCCTTCTTGTTCATCCTTTCTTCTTCAATCTTTTTGCAGCCCTAATTTTTTTTTTGGGTGAAATCTTGATTTGGGGAAAAAATTAGAGGGTACACAGTTGGCCTTCTTTAATTATTTTTTATCTTCCTCACAAGTTGATCTCGTCGTCCTTCATCCTTTTCACCATTGTGATATGAGAAATCATTGTTACCGCTCCACCTCCAACTTTACACCTCCCTAATTTAAATTGAAATTAAAACCTTAGAACATCTTTTTCACCTTCATTTATAATATCTCCAAGGTGTTCATGATTTTCAACCCCATTAGTTTCATCATCTCCACCATCCTCGTGATTTTTTTCCTCCTCTAATTTTTTTTTTTAGGTAAATTGATTTTCCAAGAGTATTATATGAGTTCGAAAATTCGTTTGAAATCAACAATAAAGAATTCGATAAAACTGGTGGTGGCAGCCACAACTATGGTAGTGGCAACGACTATGGCGGTGGCAACACCTATTTAGAGTGGTGAATGATGGAGAGATTTGTTTTATATTGCTATGGAGAAGAAAGAAAATAAATTAGAAACATAAATAATTAAAAATAGATATATTTACTGAAAAAGGATATTAAATATAAAGTTTTAGTAAAAGTTTTTGATATTCACTCTCTCAAAGCGAGTCAAAAACACTTACATTGCCAACTAAGAATTAAGGGAGGTAATTATTACACATATAAATATTTCAGGTGGGTGATAGAACTTTTGTAAAGTTAAAGTATAGTTGAAAATCCGAATACAAATTAGGGGGACTTTTGGCCATTTCTCATATATGTATAAAAGGGATGGAGGGGAAGAGGAGGTTTCTCTCTTTTGCAACAATTGAAAACTTCTCCCCTTCAAAACAGATTCTACCAAGACCTCACACTTTTCCATCCTCCATACCACAGAAACATATATATATAGATGATAATGTAATCATTTAAAATTTATTAAATATAAATTTATAAAATGATTCGGATTATGTTGAATTCATAAATATATTAATCCAAATAAATATTATGGATTGATATAATTGAGTTATACATTTAAGTCCAATAAATATGGATTTAATTAAAGTCTAAATTAATTGATTTGGGCTGCATTGGATGAACCCAATTTGTTAAACCCAATCTCATCTCATTCTAGAGCCCATCTTGGCGCCACGTGTGCAGATGATGTGGCATGCCAAGTCAAATAAGAAAACCAATAGAATCATGACATGTGTCAAAGATGACAAGCCCACTCCATAAAGACCAAATGTCATGTCACTTCAATCTGATTGGCTGCACGGAATTCTATTCCAATCGCAACTCCTCTATTCTAAAACTATAAATAGGGGTCCTCATAATTCAGAACACAGATAGAAAATTCCAAACAAGAAGCTAGAGAAACTCTGTGGTACAAACGCCATTTAATTCTCTAAAAAGCTACAAGTTTATGAATTCAAGTATTTAAGTTCAAGAATGATCAAGATCAAGACCACCGAATTCAAGAACAAGCTCGAAGCCCTTGAGTTCAAATAAAAGTCAAGATCAAGATAAAGTTCAAGTTCAAGTTCATCATAGATTCAAGAACAGGCTTTAAAGCCCTTGAACTTATATTTGAAAAGGCGAATTAAGAGGAATTATAGAGATTGTAACACTCGCATTTGAAATAATAAAAATCGATTGTTGCTATAATTTTTCGTTCTTGATTATTGTTTTCTCGACGCGAATTTTATTGTCTACAAATTCTGGCACGCCCAGTGGGACAATCTCTACTCTCATCTCACTTTTCAAACGTCAAAGAATATCAAGAACTTCCATGAACAACAACTCTCTATCAACCTCCTCTAAGGTCACTAGCTCCAAGTTCTCTACTGAAGTTGAAGACATCCTTGGAGTTACCTTTGGAAGTTTTGGAGTTGTTACGATAAGCAAGGATGCTACACTAGGCAACAAATGCTTCAAATGTCGTCTGCATCAACCCCTGTTTTTGGGTCTCCGACTCCAAAAGGAGCAAGTTCCTCCACAAATTCTCTAGAAGGAGGAAGTAGTGTTGCTGAAAAGATCAGGAAGACATTGGCTCTAGTTGAGCAATCTGGTTCCAAGAACTCAACCACAAGGGAGAAATGCGATTCAACTTGTGAATCATCTCCACGTATATCGCGTAATGTGAGTCCACTGAAAATTAACTTACGCGACAATCCATGTTATTCTCCTGCATCTCCAATGATCATGCAAACGATGGTGACTGCTGCTTCCTCTCCTGAGGAACAACTCGCAAATCTAACGAAGTTGGTTGAAGGATTGACGAAGCATGTACAACACCAAGAATCTCGAATTGACAAGTGATGGACAGGATAGAAGGACTTTTAGATGGAGATGCGAGCCATGCACCTGGAAAGGGCATTGAAGTTCAAGAAATCAAAGATCCTACTAAGAAAGCCCCGTTTGTTAAAGAGATGCCAGTTTCTTCTGAAGGAATGATCCCACTCGATAGCTTGAAGGAGTTTATTGAAGGCACTATCAAAGATAAGTATGAAGTCTCCACCAAGTCTTCTCATATGTATGCTAAGCCATACACTGCTAGGATTGATAACTTTAAAATGCCTGCTGGTTATCAACCTCCCAAATTTCGACAATTTGAGAGAAAAGGAAATCCAAAACAACATGTCGCTCACTTCGTGGAGACATGTAATAATGCTGGAACATATGGAGACTATCTTGTCAAACATTTTGTCCGCTCTCTAAAAGGAAATGCCTTTGATTGGTACACGGATCTCGAACCTAACTCTATTGATAGTTGGAAGCAACTAGAACATGAGTTTCTCAATCGCTTCTATAGCACAAGGCGCACAGTGAGCATGGTAGAACTCACGAATACTCGCCAAAGGAACGATGAACCGGTCATAGATTTCATAAATCGATGGAGGAACGCGAGCCTAAATTGCAAGGACTGGCTTAGTGAAGCTTCTGCAATCGAAATGTGTATTCAAGGAATGCACTGGGAGCTTCTTTACATCTTGCAAGGAATAAAACCAAAATCTTTCGAGGATTTAGCTACTCGCGCTCATGATATGGAGTTGAGCATGACATCTGTCGGAAAAGATATGACTATTGTCCATGATCCTCGCAAAGGAAGGGACAAGCAGGAACCCAAAAGATGGAGCAAGTTTCTGCCCAGAAATGACAAGAAAGAATCCATGAGTTTAATTGTGTCACCCGCAAGGTTCACCACGAATGAGGGCATAAAACAAAATTTGAGAACGACTTTCCAAGCACGTTCAAATCAAAAGTCGACGCTAAGAGAGATGCAAGGAAAAAAGTATCCCTTCTTGGGTTCTGACGTTTCTGAAATTTTTGACGAATTGCTTGAGCTTAAACTCATTGACTTGCCAGAGATGAAGCGACCCGATGAATCTTGAAAAACTGATGACCCAAATTATTGCAAGTATCATAGACTTGTGAGTCATCCTCTTGAAAAATGTTTTGTCTTTATGGATAGAGTGATGCGATTGGCTAACGAAAATAAAATTATCCTTAATGATGAGAAGGATAGTTCTAACCATACCTCTATCACGTTTGGGTCACTGGATCCGGTCCAAATATATATCTCTGAAAAGCATGAAGAAGAGCCTGTAGACCAGGACGTTGACATAGATGGTGATGAGGGTTGGATTCTTATAACTAGGCGAAGACGCAACAAGTCAAGCTTACGAAAAGAATTATCTGAGCAACCGGTTAGAGGAAAAATGGTGAAGAAATCAAAGAAGAAAAAATCAATCAAACGCCCCAAAAGGCAAAGGTTGAAGTGCATTACTACCAAAAATCTCGACGTCTTGTGACTCTAGGGGAATTCTTGCCAAGCTCGTTCGACACAAAGTCTAGACAAGGCAATGTCGAGGCATTATGTTTCAATGTGGATAAAGAACAAACAATGAAGGTGCCTCCTATTGTAAAAGAAGGAACAACGAGTGAATCCTCACCAAAAGCGTCTCTTGGGGAAGAAGAAAAGAAACAAGGGAAATCTCAGAAATGATGTCTCTTTCATCTTCTGAAAAATCTATTGAACTTTCTTCCCAAGAAGCACATGTATGTGATACTAAAATCACATTTACAGATAACCATCTTCTATTTGGTGAAGCACTACACAATCGTCCTTTGTATATGGTGGGTCATGTGCTAGAGAAGAAGATAAATAGAATCTTAATAGATGAAGGATCTGGAGTCAACATTTTGCCTATCCACATATTGAAGGAACTTGGCATCACGAGGGGAACTTAGTGAAAGTCGTCTGTTGATACAAGGATTTAATCAAGGTGGACAGAGGTCCATAGGCTCTATTAAATTAGAGATCCACATGGGAGATTTGCGATCAAGCGCATGGATGCATGTGATTGACACAAACACATCATACAACATATTACTTGGCAGGCCTTGGGTACATCAGAACAGAATTGTCTCATCTTCTTACTATCAATGTTTGAAATATCTTGATGGTGGACTTGAAAGAAAGATAGTTGCAGATGATAATCCTTTCACCGAAGTGGAGACACACTTTGCGGATGCGAAATTCTATATGAGAAGTTATGTTGTTAAAGGGGTCAAATCCAATGACGTCAAATCAATCAAGATTGATAATATCGCAAGCAAAAGAATTGATGCAGCTATCGAAAAGGTGAAAATTGACACTAAAGACTCTTGTCCCATTCTTAATGAAGGGAAGATCTTGTCTTCAAAGAAGAAGCAGACTTCTAGGCTTTGCTATGTTCCAAAAGAGAAGAAAAAACAAGATCAACCATCTAACCTTGAAGAAAATGCATTAAGAGGGCTAACTTTTCCTATCAAACCGATTGATGCAATAAACTTGTCTACAAAAATGCCAGAAAAGTTAGTCGCTCAAGATCAAGTGCTAGATATAGCTCTCCCTACAAAACGCACAAGAGAAGGTTTTGATCCCAATGCCTACAAGTTATTTGTGAAGGCAGGATACAACCCTAGTGAGCCATCAGCGCTAGGGAAACTACCATCAGAAGATACAACTAGGAAAGCGCATGAAGGCCTAGGTTATAGCCAACCGCCGCCAATTCGTATTTCCAAAAGAAGGGCCAGTAATAATTATATAACTTTTGAAGATGACATCACTGCTCCCAATAAAAGGCCTTCCGTCTTTGATCAACTTGGTGAAGCGACAACAAGAATTCCTGTGTTTGAGAGGTTAGGTCCTCTGAAGAAAAATAACAATAACATGAGAAGTTATTTAAAAGTCACAAGGCCTACTTCACATTTGGTTCAGAAGGATTTCAAAAGTTTGATTCCTTCTAGGATGAGGCGATGAGTGGAACTTGTGGTTTCCTGTAAAGAGGAACACAAGGCAGAGGTTCATACTGTGGTTTACACCAAAGAGCGCGAGGAAGATGAAGAAAGTGTAGGTTCTTCAAATCATGTTACAATTCAAAATGAGTACGATTCTTTGCCTCAAAAGAAGATTGAAGAAGAGGTAGAAGATATTGTCTCGTGTTGTCATATATCGGTCAATGACAATGATCCTGTGGAAGAGGAAGATGCTAAAGATGCTCCTCCAGAACTTGAAGAAGGAATAAAGATCACAATAGATCCTTTGAAGGAAGTTAACCTTGGCACTGATGAAGATCCAAAGCCAACTTAATTGAGTGTGTTTCTAGAAATTGATGAAGAAGTCGCTTACATGAATATACTCAAAGAATATAGAGATGTGTTCGCTTGTAGTTACAAAGAAATGCCTGGATTGAGTCCTAGAGTAGCGGTCCATCAGTTGGCAGTCAAAAATAGTTCTCGTCCAGTTAAACAAGCTCAAAGACGTTTTAGACCAGACTTGATTCCATTGATAGAAAATGAAGTTAACAAACTCATTGAGGCAGGATTTATTCGTGAGGTCAAATATCCTACATGGATTTCAAGTATTGTTCCTGTGAGGAAGAAGAATGGTCAAATTCGAGTCTGCGTTGACTTTAGAGATCTCAATAATGCATGTCCTAAAGATAAGTTTCCTCTTCCCATTCCAGAGTTGATGATTGATGCCACCACTGGTTATGAGGCAATGTCCTTCATGGATGGTTCTTCCGGATATAATCAAATCCGCATGTCACCAAAAGATGAAGAGCTCACTGCATTTCGCACGCCAAAAGGTATTTATTTTAACAAAGTGATGCCATTTGGTTTAAAGAATGCTGGTGCCACATATCAAAGGGCTATGCAAAATATCTTTGACGACTTGCTCCATAAAAATGTTGAATGTTATGTTGATGATTTGGTAGTAAAGTCGAGAAAGAGGGGTGATCATTTGAAAGACTTAAGGATGGTGTTTGAGTTACTCCGACGATATCAACTAAGGATGAATCCATTGAAATGTGCCTTCGGAGTTACTTCGAGCAAGTTCCTTGTCTTTTTTGTGAGACATCGAGGAATTGAAATTGATCAAAGCCAAAGTCGATGCAATATCAAAGATGCCTGAACCTCGAGATATTCATGAGTTAAAAAGTCTCTAAGGAAAGTTATCATACTTGAGAAGGTTCATCTCAAATCTAGCAGGGAGATGTCAACCATTCAGTCATCTCATGAAGAAAGTTGCTCCTTTTAATTGGGACCAAACATGTAGCGAAGCCTTTAAAAGTATCAAATCGTATCTAGCGAAACCTCCGGTTTTGGCAGCCCCTATACCTGGAAAACCATTGATACTCTACATTGCAGCACAAGAAAGGTATGTAGGAGCCAAGTTAGCTCAAGAGAAGAGTGAAGGCAGAGAAAATGCTCTTAATTACTTAAGTAGAACGATGACGCCAAATGAGCTAAATTATTCGCCAATTGAAAAGTTATGCTTGTCACTAGTCTTCTCAATTCAAAAGATGAAGCATTATTTTCAAGCTCATGTTGTTCGCCTTATTTCTAGAGCAAATCCCATCAAGTTTGTTATGTCAAAACTGTCCTTAGTGACTGACTAGCAAGATGGTACCTCCAATTCCAACAATTTGAGATTGTGTTCATCCCTCAAAAATCCGTGAAGGGACAAGCACTAGCGGATTTCTTAGCAGACCATTCTATAACAAATTATTGGGAGTTAACTGATGAGTTTCCTGATGAAGATGCGATGTTAATTGAAGTTCAACCTCCTTGGAAAATGTACTTTGACGGGGCTGCACATCATGACGGAGTTGGGGCTGGCATGGTGTTCATCACTTCACAAGAAGATATTCTATCATTCTCTTTTACTCTAAAACAATGTTGCTCCAATAATGTCGCTGAATAGCAAGCACTGATACTTGGACTTGAAATGGCCGTTGACATGAAACAATTACATTTACAGGTCTTTGGTGACTCTCAATTGCTGATTAATCAACTCTTAGGAAGTTATGAGGTAAAAAAGCCTGAATTGCGACCTTATCATGATTATGCTCAAAAGTTGATAAGATGGCTTGGGAATGTAACCCTTCAACATGTGCGTCAAACAGAGAATAAGAAAGCTGATGCATTGGCTACTCTAGCTTCAACGCTAACCCTTCCTAATCAAACGCAAGTAACTGTCTGTCAGAAATGGATAGTACCACCGTCAAATGAGGAAGAATATATTGAAAATAAGCTTGATATCGTCGCCATGGTTGAAGCTGCGAAGGAAGATTGGAGACAACCCATCATTGACTACCCATGTTACGGGATACTTCCAGAAAATCCAAGAAGAAGAACTGACATACGTCGTTGTGCACCTCGTTTCCTTTACTATAAGGATACATTATATAGAAGATCATTTGAGGGTATGTTATTACGATGTTTGGGAAAGGAAGAAATGATTCAAGCTCTGCAAGAAGCACACTCAGGAGTATGTGGATCACATCAATCTGGACTAAAACTTCATTTTCACATAAAGAGGATGGGGTATTACTGGCCAACCATGGTGAAAGATTGCTTATATTATGCCAGGAAATGTGATGCTTGTCAATTTCATGCGAATTTCATTCATCAGCCACCCGAAGTATTGCACCCAACCATCGCATCTTGGCCATTTGACGCTTGGGGACTGGATATTGTAGGACCATTACCAAAGTCTTCTGGTTGACACTTGTACATCTTGGCCGCAACTGATTACTTTTAATAATGGGCTGAAGTTGTCGCTCTTAAAGAGGTGAAGAAAGAGAATGTTGTGAATTTTATCCGAGTAAATATTATCTATCGCTTTGGCATCCCTCGCTATATAATAATAGACAATGGCAAACCATTTGATAACAAGTTAATGAACAAGATTTTTGATCTTTTTGACTTTAAGTAGCGTAAATCTTCTATGTACCATGTTGCCGCTAATGGTCTTGCTGAAGCATTCAATAAGACTCTATGCAACCTACTCAAGAAAGTTGTCTCCAAATCCAAACGGGATTGGCATGAAAGAATGGAAGAAGCTTTGTGGGCATATAGGACAACATATCGCACACCAACTCAAGCAACACCATATTCACTTGCTTTTGGAGTTGAAGCAGTCCTGCCACTCGAGCGTCAAATACCCTCCCTAAGACTTGCTATTCTAGAAGGGATCACTGAGGAAGAAAATGCTCGATTGCGTCTTGCTGAGTTAGAAGCACTTGATGAAAAGAGGTTAGAAGCCCAACAAAACCTTGAATGTTATCAAGCTCGTCTATCTCGTGCTTTTAATAAGAAGGTTCGCTTGAGGTGCTTTCAAGTTGGAGATCAAGTTCTCGCGGTAAGAAGACCCATCATTACTTCGCAAAAGTCTGGGGGCAAATTTACCTCAAAGTGGGATGGACCATATGTCGTACAAGAAGCATATTCAAATGGTGCTTACAAGCTTGTTGATGCTGATGGATTAAGGATTGGTCCTATTAATGCCAAATTTCTAAAGAGATACTATCCTTGAAGGAAGATGATGCTCCTTAAGGTACGAGCCTAAACTGCATGTCACTCCTGGCCCGCAAGAGTATAAACTGTGTACGGCACAACAAAAAAAAAGAATAATCACTCAAATCCCCAGAACTACGTTGTGACTTGATCCTCTTTATTGAGGTACGTAGGCGCTTAGAACCATATTCTAAGTTCAGTTGCATGAGTGTCAAAAAAATGTTCCCACTTGATCTATTGCATGAAAGTCAAAGCGATACATATTTTATCTTTATATTTTGTCTCATCAGACTTAAGACTTGCACGAAGTATTGATGGGTTCATGGAAGGGGCAAAACCTTATAAAATATGAATCTCTTATTAGTACGGTGGAAGTCTTTAAATTAGATCAAGTATGCAAATTGGAGTCTTTATATTCTTCGAGTTTATTATTTAAAGTATCCAAATTCTCTAAGTATACAAGCTGAAGTATTCAAATACTCTAAGTATGAAGGTAAGACTTCAAGTATATAAGTAGAAGTCTCCAAATGCGTATGTAATTGAATTCCATGCCTAATGGTGTGCGAGGTTTGTCCCTTTGCACCTTAATCTAGCTTTGTTGAGAATTTATCCTTCAACGAATCTTTAAATGTCTATGCCTTAAGGTGGACAAACTTGTCCCTTTGCACCTAAAGCTAGAGTTCCGACGGATTTATCTTTAAAAGGATCTTTAAATTTTCATGCTTAAGGTGGACAATATTTGTCCCTTTGCACCTTAAGCTAGAGTTCCGACGGATTTATCTTTAAAAGGATCTTTAAATTTCCATGCCTTAAGGTGGACAATATTTGTCCCTTTGCACCTTAAACTGGTCTTTTCACGGGTTTATCCTGTCTCAAGTTGGTTAAGCATTCAGGACTTGTAACACCTTTAGTTTATCTTCAAGGCGGGAGCGTTACACAGTATCCTATTAAAGCTTCAAGTTGGTTAAACATTCGGAACTTTGTAACAACTTGAGATTATTTTCAAGGGGGGAGCATTAGACAGTATCCTATTAAAACTTCAAATTGGTCAAGCATCCGGGACCTTGTAACACCTTGAGTTTATTTTCAAGGAGGGAGTGTTACAAGGTATTCTAGTAAAGTTTCATGGTCAAACATTCAGAACCTTGTAACACCTTGAGGTTATCTTCAAGGCGAGAGCATTACATGGTATCCTATTAAAAGCTTCAAGTTGGTCAAGCATTCGGGACCTTGTAACACCTTGAGTTTATCTTCAAGGCGGGAGCATTACACGGTATCCTATTAAAGCTTCAAGTTGGTTAAACATTCGGAACTTTGTAACACCTTGAGATTATTTTCAAGGGGGGAGCGTTACACGGTATCCTATTAAAAGCTTCAAGTTGGTCAAGCATTCGGGACCTTGTAACACCTTGAGTTTATCTTCAAGGCGGGAGCGTTACACGGTATCCAATTAAAGCTTCAAGTTGGTTAAACATTCGGAACTTTGTAACACCTTGAGATTATTTTCAAGGGGGGAGCGTTACACGGTATCCTATTAAAACTACAAATTGGTCAAGCATCCGGGACCTTGTAACACCTTGAGTTTATTTTCAAGGCGGGAGTGTTACACGGTATTCTAGTAAAGCTTCATGGTCAAACATTCAGGACCTTGTAACACCTTGAGGTTATCTTCAAGGCAGGAGCGTTACATGGTATCCTATTAAAAGCGTCAAGTTGGTCAAACATTCAGGACCTTGTAACACCTTGAATTTATTTTCAAGGCAGGAGCGTTACACAGTATTTTAGTAAAGCTTCATGGTTAAGCATTCGGGACCTTGTAACACCTTGAGGTTATCTTCAAGGCGGGAGCGTTACATGGTATCCTATTAAAGCTTCAAGTTGGTCAAGCATCCGGGACCGTGTAACACCTTGAGTTTATTTTCAAGGCGGGAGTGTTACACGGTATTCTAGTAAAGCTTCATGGTCAAACATTCAGGACCTTGTAACACCTTGAGGTTATCTTCAAGGCGGGAGTGTTACATGGTGTCCTATTA
This sequence comes from Solanum peruvianum, assembly GCA_027705065.1. Taxonomy (NCBI): domain Eukaryota; kingdom Viridiplantae; phylum Streptophyta; class Magnoliopsida; order Solanales; family Solanaceae; genus Solanum; species Solanum peruvianum. The sequence continues at coordinate 21,632,392 of JAKWJD010001756.1, read as the reverse complement.
AAAGCTTCATGGTTAAGCATTCGGGACCTTGTAACACCTTGAGGTTATCTTCAAGGCGAGAGCGTTACACGGTATTCTAGTAAAAGCTTCAAGTTGGTTAAGCATGCGGGACCTTGTAAAACCGTGAGGTTATTTTCAAGGTGGGAGCATTACACGGTATTCTAGTAAAGCATCAAGTTGGTTAAGCATTCGTGGCCATGGAACAGCTTGAGAGTTTTATTTATTTATTTTGTTAAGGCATGGATGTTAAGCACATTTTTATGTGATAAATCCTTCCATTATGTAGCCTCCATAAAATATAAAATTCCTTTTGCTGATCTACAAAAAAAAAAAAAAAAGGTGAATGAGAGATTGTTACCCGGCAAGATGTTTGAGACTCAAAAGGTATTAAATCTTGAATCTTGGATGTGTTGTAGAACTTTATGTCTAGATTAGGAATCACCAAGTGGATTGTGATTTCGCTGTTCCTACGTCATGAGACGAGATTTTTAGTAAGTCACACAAATCTGAAACTTTTTAGCATGGCAGAATCTAGAGCTAACTTCAAAAAATCATCGAGAAAGATTCTGAAGGTTTTAACTTTTGTATTTTGGATATGTTAGAAATCGAAAAGTCTAGTTTCTGAAAAATTAAACGGTTCATGATTTGGATTTTTCTACAATGAGATATGAGTTTTCTACGTCGAACATGTCAGGCTGTAAAAAAAGTGACGAATTTTTAGCATGACAGAATCTAGATTTAACTTCAAAAAATCATCTAGAAAGATTCTGAAGGTATTAAATTTTAAATTTTGGATATGTTAGAGATCTAAAAGTCTAGTTTTTGAAAAATCAAACGGTTCATGATTTGGATTTTTCTACAATGAGATATGAATTTTCTACGACAAACATGTCAGGCTGTAAAAAAAGTGACGAATTTTTAGCATGACAGAATCTATAGCTAACTTCAAAAAATCATCTAGAAAGATTCTGAAGGTATTAAATTTAGAATTTTGGGTATGTTAGAGATCGAAAAATCTAGTTTCTGAAAAATCAAACGGTTCATGATTTTGATTTTTCTACAATGAGATATGAATTTTCTACGACAGACATGTCAAGCTGTAAAAAAAAGTGACGAAAATAAATTAAAAAAAAAAGGAAAATTACCTTGAGTATGCCCTTTTCGTCGTAGGCTCACAATCCGTAATTGAAGATGAAATTATGGAGACAATGTATCTATTTATAGATGTCATGTGGTGGGATAGAATCCTTCTCCTAGTTCAATTACAATTTCTTTTTGACTTGGGTAATAAAACATAATATGAATATTGAATTGAGTAGGATTACAATTCCTAGTTCAATTACGATTTCCTTTTGGTTTGGGCAATAAACCATATATAGGTTTATGAAATTGAGTAGGATCACAATTGTTAATTCAATTATAATTCTTTTTTTAACTAAGGTGAATTTAGTAACCAATTAATGCTTCAAGCCTAGTCTCTAAAAGATAAAATATCTCGACAAGACTTGAAGCAGGGGGCATTTGTAATCATTTAAAATTTATTAAATATAAATTTATAAAATGATTCGGATTATGTTGAATTCATAAATATATTAATCCAAATAAATATTGTGGATTGATATAATTGAGTTAAATATTTAAGTCCAATAAATATGGATTTAATTAAAGTCTAAATTAATTGATTTGGGCTACATTGGATGAATCCAATTTGTTAAACCCAATCTCATCTCATTCTAGAGCCCATCTTGGCACCACGTGTGCAGATGATGTGGCATGCCAAGTCAAATCAGAAAATCAATAGAATCATGACATGTGTCAAAGATGACAAGTCCGCTCCATAAAGCCCAAATGTCATGTCACTTCAATCTGATTGGTTGAACGGAATCGTATTACAATCGCAACTCCTCTATTCTAAAACTATAAATAGGGGTCCTCATAATTCAGAACAGAGATAGAAAATTCGAAACAAGAAGCTAGAGAAACTCTGTGGTACAAACGCCATTTAATTCTCTACAAAGCTACAAGTTTAAGAATTCAAGCATTCAAGTTCAAGAACGATCAAGATCAAGACCACCGAATTCAAGAACAAGCTCGAAGCCCTTGAGTTCAAATAAAAGTCAAGATCAAGATAAAGTTCAAGTTCAAGTTCATCATAGATTCAAGAACAAGCTTTAAAGCCCTTGAATTTATATTTGAAAAGGCGAATTCAGAGGAATTATAGAGATTGTAACACTAGCATTTGAAATAATAAAATCGATTGTTGCTATAATTTTCCGTTCTTGATTATTGTTTTCTCGACACGAATTTTATTGTCTACAGATAACTCACACTTTTCCACAGATATCATATTCACATTCACATACATAGAAGATAATTCACAGGGACAAGGGATCTTTTATTAAAATATGTTGTATGTGCTCAGGGAAATGTAAAAATTGTATGGATGAACCACAAGCTGCACAGACTCCAATTATACAAAATAGGGGTCCTAGTAGTTAATTTCATCTGGACAGATATTATGTGCAATTGAACAACTACAATACAAAAGGATTTCTTTCTCTAGGTGACAGAAAAATATTAAGGAGCTAAACCTGTTTTTGAGATAGGAGGACAAGAAGCCCTTGAGGGCCTAGTAAAATCTCATTAAGGAAACTAACTAATCCAAACCAAACGACAGGAGTCACGTCAACTCCAGCAAGCGGAGGAATCAATTTTCGTGTTGCGCCAAGAAAGGGCTCTGTGGGTGCATAAGCTATGACATATGGGAACTTGCCAACTGGAAGCTTAGGATACCAGGACATGACTATTCTCAAAATGAACAGAAAGGCAAATGCTGATAGGAATGGGCCAAGAAAGCTGATTGCCAGTTTTGCTGTGCCAGGGTGTAAATCTAACAGCACCAATCTTTGCACCAGTGGTGAGGTATCAATTGCACCGTGTTTCAAGACATTAATAACTTCTTCTGAATTGAGAGGACCATTTGACTGAACGCCGTCCAGATAAGAACATGCTCTTAACCTTTGTAAATATCTTCTTCTCACGGGTATTAGGGAGTTTCCCTGTAAAGTTGATCAACTTAGCAAATTACAGAAATAATATAATTGGCAATGTTTCGTATCACTATCTTTTCTTCTTATTCTATTGGAGAGCAATAGAAATTAAATGTGGTCGATCAAGTCTTGCCTCAGTTCCATGAATCGACTTGTAGAAATAATACTGTTTCATAATTCGATGAATCGACTTGGAACAAATTCAAGTTCACAAATAGTAACGAATTTCAGAACATTAAAATGAAAAATTACCTTGAGAAAGAAAGTTGAAGTAAGATATGACACTTATGATAATTCCATTTCAATGTGGAACAATAAAAGATGCAGAATTGCCTAAATGGATAGACAGTAAATTCAAGGTAGATATATGATAATTTTCCTGACTCTACTTGCAAACATATTGTCCATCATTTGCGGAGCCAGAATATTTATTGAAGGGGTATTAAAAAGTATTTGAATAAAGTTAAAAAGTGCTTATAAACACTTATTTCAAAGCCAAAATAATGAATATTAGCCAAAAATCATAAGTTAAAAATCCAAACTTAAAGTCAATATCCTAAAGCTTCAACTTGTATCAAGAATGTCAAATTTTGATCTATATAGAGAGAGCGTAATTATCGGACTGTCCAACATCAGTCGCTTACAGAGTCATGACTAATGGGTTCTGGATTGAGCCGTTTTACCCTAATCTTTTCTGCTGAAATTATATATATACAGAGAGAACTTACATTGGTATGGGAGTGTAACAAAGCAGATGGGTATCCTAAATCAAAGATTCAAGAGTAAGTAGAAACCAAAAATCTCAACCAAAAAAAAATAAAAAATAAAGAGATTACCATTCGATAGAGGTGGCCGGCAAATAAGGGAAGATATAGTCATTTCTCTCTCTCTCTCCTTCTGAGAAGCTCTTGAGGATATGAGAATGATATTAGACACTCAAATTTCTATATCCTCAACTTGGTCTGGTCCCTACCCTTTTCAAATCTTCCACTTTTTTATTTGATTTTTAATATTCTCGATTTTATTTTTTTTTAATTTGTTTGAAAATGAATAATCTCTTTTCTTTTCCGACAACACTTTATTTTTAAATTTTAATGTGATATGCTTAAGATCACAAAATTAAAAGATATTTTGGTATATTAGACATAACTTTAATTTTGAATCACAAAATTAAAAAGTTTTTTTTCTTAAATTCCATTTTAAGTCAAACTAGGTTATCCTCTTTAAAACGAAGGGAATAGTTCAAAAGGATTTTTTTTGTTTACAAATCAAAACTTACCTCAAATAAGGTACTTACATTGAGAAGAAATATTTTGATTGTTTTTTGAACCAGTAAAATCTTAAAATTTACTTTTATAATAACTAGTAAAACCTTATTTAAATTCTGCTCTTAAAAATGTAAAATTTTGAAATTTATTTTGAAATAGTAAAAATATGATATCTATTTATGAAATAGTAAAACTTCAAATTTACTCTAAAGAAGTAAAATTTCTACATTATTAATGAAGTAATATTCTTGTATTTGAGCAAAATAATAAATTATGATGAACGTTTAATATCAAGCATTTTTGAATGATCAAGTTTAATTCCAAAAGAGAATAAAAAATACCATAATTTACCTCCTTAAGAATTAAAATAATTAAAGATATATATGTTATTTTAATTTATGAAAGTCACTGCAACGCGTACAAGTATATCATCTAAGACAACTTTATTAGGTATCATTCTAAGGCCAAAAGAATCATATCTTGTAAAATGCTTTCTACTTTAAAGTTTAACCATATTTTCATTTTTTAAAATTAATATATTGTGTAAATAGGGTTCACATTGATATATTCTGATTAGTTATTTTTTTCAATGAAAATAACAAAAATCACATTTTTCTTTGAAGGATGTAATAATAGTATGATTTCGCTTTGATACAAAATATTCAGCTGTTAATAAATATTTAGGCCTCATTTGTTTTCATTAAGATTTAAGAATTTTCAATGTGAATACACATCTGAATATTAATATTTGAGTATTTTGATCTGAATACACATTTGAAAATTAACATGTGATCTCTAAATCTGAACACTCAATAATAATGTTTTTTTTTTTGAATATTTGAATGTGCAAGTCAATTAATAGAATATTATAATAAAATCATTTCAATAAAATATATCACTTTTAATAAAAAATAAATTTGAAATTTTCTAATAATTATAATTTGGGTACTTTTTTTTTTAATTTAAAAACCTTGATAAACAACAATACACTAAAAACTTTATTGCAACCGTTCTTGAAACACATCAATACAAGAATATTATTAATATAAAAAAGACTTGAAAGAATTTAGTAAAACTTACCAGTTCAAGAGGGAAAAAATGGTGTTTGATTGAGAAAAGAGAGAAAAAAAGTTTTTAGTTATGAGATAGTAAGGCAAAACCAAAGCAGAGAAGAGATATTTATTATTTAATAGCTTATCAAATGAGTCTGAATGTTGTTAAGAGTCTCCTACAGATATGATCCATTCAGACCTCTTCAGACCCATTAAGAGGTTTTTAAAAAATATTAAACAAATGAACTTAATGGGGCGAATCTGAATGATTCACATTCAGACCTAAAAACCAAACGTACTTAATGGGCTAAATCTGAATGATTAAGATTCAGGCCTCCACTAAGTGCAAACAAATGAGGTCTTATTATGTGAAGTTTAGAACTCAATATATCTTATTTATTTTATAATACCAGTATCTTCTATGCAATATATGATAGTATACAACAAATAATTAAAGGCTACAAAAAAAGCTAATTACTTTACGTATATTTACAAAGATCATGACACTAGTAGTGTCTAAACAATATTGATTATGGAGGATAATTTGAAAGCTCTCAGAGAGGTTACATTCTCGAAGAGGTTAATTATACATTATATAATTTATATATTGGAAGTTGAAATTTTCTAAGGGTACTTTTTATTAATAAATATTTACGGATGCAAAAAAAGAAGAAGATAAATTGATCGGTTACACTTTTTTACAAGTTATTTTATATAAATTTATTTTTAGGACTATCGAAAGTTATAAACACTATGTGATTGGTTGCACATTTTTTTTTCCGACCAAGTGAAAAGTAACAAAATACACCTAAGACTGAGTGTCACAAATACAAAATCATCCAAGATCGAGTACATTTGTTTCAAAAGCTACAATATTGTCTAAAATGGTAAATAACAGGTAATTGAGAAAGTCAGACATCACTCTGAAAACCTAGTAGCTCATCAAGACTTTCGGAAGGCACAACCTCGGGCAAAGAATTAATTGGGACGATAGCACTAGAATCTACATCAAACTGTGAGAAGTATAGTATGCGCATGAGAAAACAAATACTTATTAGGCATCATAGACCAACCAAGCAAGAGTAAGACAATTATCTCATAATAAGCACAAATTATACATATCTTAGATAAAACTTATTCCTCAAATCTACTATCTCATGAACAACGGGGAGAAGATAGCTAACCAGAATCATGCGATGATAAAGTGCAAGATAATGCAATATGATGATATGCAGTGCAATAGCCATATGATTTTACCGATAAACACCCATCACCCGCTCCATCAATTGCTTGCGGGGAACTGAAACTTGTAGGAGCTGATTTGCATATACTCGCAAAGAAATATTGTTCAACTTTCTGAGGAATCTTTTTCTTGTCCTCACATCAAAAGTGTCTTAGTCATAGGCACAGGAGGTTCCTTTCTCTTGGTCATCCTCCCATTCCCCTCTCTCCATTTTGTTTCGCCTCTCGCCTCCTCTTCTAATCTCGTTAGCCGTCTCTCTTCTCTTTTTCAATCTTACTCACCAAATTTAGAAATACATATGCATATCATTTAATATATATGATTATATCTGGTATACATATACAATTGGTGGAACTCATAAACAGTTGCTAAACTTGTTAGGTTTTTTTCCTCAGGCATATTCCTATTAAATCTTTGAACCATCCATAATTTGTTCCTTTTTAAATATTGTTGGCTGATGTGGCACAAAATGTGATATCATGTCACTTGAGCGCGTGAAGATGTTTTGAAGGTGCTGATGTAAATCCATGAACCACCACCAACGATCTTCTTCCCCTTGTAACCGTAATTTATCCTTTTTTCTTTATTTCTCCTGTTTTTTTCTCTTCATCATTAAGTTGGAGCTACTCATCAGAATATATCTCTTCTTCATTGATTTTTTTCTTAATTATCAAGTTCCAATGTCTTAGTTATCTTGTTCAACGATTTCTTCTTCTTCAACAATAAAAATGATATAGAAATTAGGGAATGAACTTACTCACTAGATTAAACTCCAAAATCGTGATTGAACTTTTAAATTATCTTCGATCTTTGATGATACTAGGGGTGTACAAAATTAAACCGAAAATCGAATCAAACCGCAAATCGAGTCAAACCAAAAAAAACCTTACTAGTGGTATGATTCGACTTGGTTTGGTGTTGAAAAAAAAACCCGGTTATATTTGTGTTGATTTGGTTTCAACTAAAAAAACAATCCGAGTCCAAACCAACCCGACATTATATATATAATATTAAAAGTTTTATTCTATATGTAAAAATATTTACTTTAATATATTTTTAAATATTTGTTATACTTTTTCATAGTTTTATCTTTTAATATATTTAATTTTTTGTTCGAAAGTTAGAATTTTTAATGATCCAATAAAGATTATAGCCCATACATTTTGATAATTATAATAAAATTTAAATCAAAATCAAATTAATAGTAATGCAAAAGGAGAAAATCAATTCAACACTAAGAATGACAATAATATTGAATATTTATTTTTTGGTTTTACATAGGTTTACACAATTAAAATACATAATCTTGTAGAGACACAAATTTTATTAGATTTAATTCATACAAAATAAATTTGGGTTAAAACCATGTTTATTTGGGTTGAATGGTTAACTTGGGCTCTACAAATATGTAAGCCCATTTTTATTAAATTCAAGTCCAAGGCCCATTTCACCTTGAAGCCCAAACTCATGTCACATGTCATAGTGACTAGGCATCTAAGACCAACAAGGGGAAGCCACATGTCCAAATGAGGTGGTAGTCCCAGTCAAATGCAAGAATGAATCACAATGTCTCAAGTGTCAAAATGACATCCTTTGGCCAATCACAAGCAACCTTGTCCACTCCTTACAAACATAAATAGGGGATGACCATGACATTCAAGGGAGGAAGAAAACACTTCAACAAGCATTCTGCAATTGGAGAAAGCTACAACATTAATGACATAGCTCTTCGAAGGAGTGATCAACAAGGTTCTCTCCAGAGAACAATTTGCAACGATGAAGCGCTTCCCGACGTTCTCGGAGACCAAATACATCTCAAGGAGGTTTACATAAGCTACAACTTCAACTACATAGCTCTTGAAAGAATTGATCAACGGAGTTCTTTCCAAAGATCAACTTGCAACGACGAAGCGCTTTCCGACATTCCTGGAGATCAAATACATCTCAAGGAGATCTACATCATCCTACATTCGAAAAATACGCTATTGAAGGCCCTCGAATCACGGAGAAACATAAGAGAGAAGAATCAAGAGAACAACAGAATTGTACTCACACGATTCATTAATAAAATCACATTTGCTTTTATTTATTTTGGTTGCAGTGGATTTTTCGCGCTTACGAAAATTTGTTGCAAAAAAATTTGGCACGCCTAGTAGGAACAATTTTGCTCTTCATCTCTTCCTCCTACAAAAAAAAAGCAACTATTTCAACTCTGCAATGCCCTTAAAAAAGTTCAATCATATTTCATGCAAGGACTCTAGTGTTGCCACATTTGTTGATTTTAGTGATGTTGATCCAATCACTGGGCGCAAGTTCAAGACTAGCGTCTTGAATGAATCTGAATATTTCACCTCTTTGGAGATGCCAAGAAAGACCAAGTCTCGAATGACACCGACAACTGCAATCCCCGGGAGCAACATTGCATCAAAATTGTTTGATGAACTTTCTCACTCTGGCTTCAACTTTGGTGAATCTAAAATTTCAAAGATTCTTCAATTTCAACAAAGGCTAACTCCTTTTTGGTTGACGTAGCTGATATGGTCGAGAAGTTTGCAATGATAGAGCAAACCATTGAAGCCTTGAAGAAGTCTATTGATGACAAAAAAATTTCAAATTGCGCAACTTATGAGCAAGTTAGATCTCTACAACTGTAGAGTCACATCACAATCTAAAAACTCAAGAAAAAGTTGATATTGATTCTCTAAACAAGTCAGTTGACTCTCAAATCGTAAAACAGTCTGCTTCAATTGCCACTTTAACAGTTCAACAATTACAATGTATGATCACAACCACAATTGAAGCTCAATATGGTGGTCTTTCACAAAGTTCCTTGGGATATTCAAAGTCATATTCTAAGTGAATTGAGGGTTTACTTATGCCAAATGGATATCAACCACCATAATTGCAGCAATTTGATGGAAGGGGAAATCCAAGGCAACATATTTCCCATTTTGTCGAGACTTGTAGCAGTTCTGGTACATATGATGATCTTCTTGTTAAGTAGTTTGTCCGTTTTTTAAAAGAAAACACCTTTGATTGGTGTAAGACCCCGAAAATGACTTAGGTAAACTAGAGATTAACATCTTGATCATGATGGTATAAGGTCCTAAATAGGTCTATAATATGGTATTGAAGCAGTTTCTAAGAGTTTAGGTGCATTGGAAGTCAAACGTCAAGGGACGACCAAGACGTTTGAAATGTTTGCCTTGAAACGACCTTGTGTGTCTAAGCATGTTTCGTTGAGTTTTATGTGTTCATTTTGGATGAAATTCATGTGAGAGGTTCTAAAATCATATAAGATCATGTTTGGGTTGGAAACGTCTGGGAAAACATCCCCAAGGACCATCCAAGGGTCCTTGAGGAAGGACCTAAAGTTGGTATCAAGACTGCCAAAAGACAGCCCAAACCACGGAGGCAATCGACGCTTAGTGGGTCAGTCGATGCTCCGTTGGTGGTGGCTCGTCTATTGGGTGTTATTTTGGGTAAAGGAGAGAACAAAGGTGGGTCTTTGAACAAAACGACGAGAGGACAGGATGGTCTGTTTGTGGACAAATGGTTTGTCGATTGCCAATCATCGATGGTGTTGTGTCCCTGATACATTCTTCATCAAGGAGCCCAACTTTCAAAGATGTTTTCCAAAGTTTTCAAAGTTGAACTTAACCAATTTTATGATCTACCATGCGTTCTTGCATTAATGATTTTTAAGCATTGAATATGAATTAAATTATTATTGTATTGATGATTTTAACTCAATTAACCTATGAACCCATGTAATTGATGAACCCTAGTTTTGACTAAGTTATGAGTTACTTGATATTGATCTAATATCTATGAATTATGGTGTAGTTTTCTATGGTCTATCTCATGAAGTAATAATTGTATTCAATTGATATATAGGTTGTATTAGATCGATGAATTTACATTGAATTGACCTATTTTCATTGAGTCTGATAGTTTTTACATTGAATTGATGTTCTTGGCCATTTGTAAGGGCTTTATGGTATTGAATTAGATGATTTAGCATCGAATTGAGGTGTTGAGGATGGAGTGTTGGTACGCTTTCCTAAATTCCTTATTTTTATTTATTTTAGAATTCAATTATATTATGATTGGTATGGTACACATATGGTGGTGGTGTTATGTGCTTTACTTACAATTGTTATGACCTTGTCGGGGTTACTTTATGTATCATGATGATCATGACCTTGTTGGCAACTACTTGAAGTAATGTGGCTATTTGTGTAGTTGATTATGTGAAGCATGAAAATATATATCTACATGTGAATGCATATGAAAGTATATGTATTCTTCTATTGATGCTACTTAGGTGATCATGTTACACAATGACTTTTACATTGTGCGTATAGTCTTAGGGTTATGCATGGTTATTCCTAATTGACTATATGAGTCAATGATTGGTCACATTAATGATGGTATGATATTGTATAGGATGACTTAAAGAGGATACGGTTTATGTCTATATGTTTCTAGAATGACATGTAATATGTGTTGATGTGAAGTACGTGGTGTCTTGTCTTGGTTGACTTGTGTCCCTTACTTGATGCATATATGAATGTGAATATGTGATGTCTTGACTTAGTGTGCTAAAGCCTCTTAGTCTTGTATGTATGAATGACAAGATACCTTAAATGATGTTAAGAGAGTCTTTTATGTGAATTCTTGAACCTAGTGGTAAGTTTATGAATGTTTAAGTAGAAAGCCATAATGGTATCCTTCAAGTAAAGGAATAATGGACTTATGGTTAATTCGATGGAACGGCGTCATATCAAACCTTAGGAAAGTCATTATGAGATTCTTGTCGCCATTGTGAAGTAACCCTAGAATACCTCTTTGGTAGGGTAAATATAAATGGGTTATGAACTTGATATGGAACCTCTTTATATGAACCTTAATGTGAATTACTCTATGAGAATGAAGGCTAGCACCGAGTGAGTATGGTAAGGGAAGTAGTTCTAGTTAAAAAATAAGACTAGAATACAAAGCATGCCCTTCATATTCCTTAACCATGCGCCTACATGGGATGTGTCCTAGTTCTACCATTGGCAAGTAGGACACCCTCATAAGAGTAGGTTAGAACTTCGGATTCCATGTCTTGCTATCATGGTATATATCGGTTAATGCCTATTCTCATCACGTGGGATGCTTACTAGCATTAGAGAAGTTTTGTGAGGTTTAGATTGTGGTGTGGGACGCTAACTAGACATTGCACAATAGCTAGAGAAGTTCTTTGAAGGTGTTTGTTAGAGTCTTGTCCAGGACCATTACTTGAATGTCCTATATGTGATGAATGTCTCTTAATGAACTAATGTTGTATGTTATGAAGCATGTAAACGAATGAGTACCTAATCTAAAGTGACTTAAGGTTTCCTTAGTTAAAGCGTGAAAAAGGCATAAGGGGTGATCTCTTCATGTCTTACCTAGGTAAGTCTTGAGAATGAATCTAGTTAGGGAAGATAGTTGGTGTTGTGGACATGATCTAAGCCTTAGGAAGTCTTAAGAATTACTTAGGTAATCTTGAAGAGGTCCATCATGGACGTTATCTTCTTGATTTACTTAAGTAGGTCTTTTGATAGCCCTTGGAAACAGAAAGTCATATTATGTATGTGTTAATGTATTAAGTGAGAATGATTCTATCCTAGGGATTCTATAGGATATCTTGAGTGTGTGTAAGAAATTGTATGGGTGGTCGCTTCATAACTCACTCAAGTGAGACTTGAAATCACCTTTTGTAGATGAATCTTACATTGATGTGTATGATGTCTTGTGAGTGTGTATGTGACTTAATATAAGTAGTCTTGAGGGTCATTTAGGCATGCCTATAGAGGTTGTATAGGCGGTCTTTCTTTGTGTTACTTAAGTGAGTCTTAGGATAGCTTTTAGTGAGGGAATTAAATGCTAGAAAGTGTCTAAATAAATGGTAAGACACTTCACTGTACAGTGAAGGGGCTTCACTGTAACAGTGAAATGAGTTCACTGTAAAGTGACTTTAAAAATGGGTTAATTGGTTTAGATATTCTCTTATGTGTTTCTAAGTTGATAAATGTTGTTCTTATGATTACATTATGATTTTTATATAAAAAGATGCATACTTCCAATAAATGTCAGTTTTCATGATTTTTATGCATTATGCCATACTTTGTACATGTGATTGTATTAATCTATGAGTTTATCTGTCTCTACAGTTGTTTGTAGGTGAGGAGAATTTGGGAAGAAAGACTTAGACCATAGCATCGTTTAAGAGAAGTTGAAGTATGCCCTCATTTGACTATAGGGCATATATGTCTTTTATGTTTCTATTTTGAAGTATTGTAATAGACTAAGTATTTCTATTTTCATATTGTGTATGAGCCGTGTCCCAAGTATTTTCGTGTCTAAGATTGATGAGATTGAGACTTAGTATTTTCTATGATTTTATATGAAAGAGTTTTTAAAGACTGATATTTTTTGTGAAAATTTTTAATTCCGCACTACTTTTCACTATGTTTATGCGATAAACGATATGTAAGGGCTTGTACAAGACCTCAGAGAGGTCAAGTAGGCCGGTTGCAATATGAAATTGACTCTAATTCCTAGGGTGTGGTTTCGGGATGTGATAAGCTTAATATCAGAACATAGGATGTGAAAGAAGTTTTAGGAATCGAAAAGTCTCATCACGTCACGTCTAGTAGAGTCTCGATCATATGTGTGAGTCGCGACACATCTATGGGCGAGAGTCTATAAGACGATAGAGTTTCCTTCATTTCTACTCCTATTTCGTGTCGTAGAGTAAAAATTTATAAGTACTCTTTTCTTATGGTTTTTCTTGTGTTTATAGGAAGATGAATACGAGGAGGACACCGACTAGGAGAGTTGAGTAGAATGATGTGCATGAGGAGATTCCTCCTCAAGTTGAGCAAGTTCCTCAATATCGGAAAGGAGTCCAAGATGCTCGAGGTGCTCAAGTTCTTGTCGAAAGTGATCAAGTCCCTATTGTGGAAGGAGATAATAATGTCGCGGAGTTGAGCAATAGGGATCACTACTAAAAAAATATTGAATACTGACCTCCAGAGGTCAGTATTCTTGATATACCGACCTCCAGAGGTCAGTATTCCTGAAATACCGACCTCCAGAGGTCAGTATTCCTGAAACACCGATAAAAAATTGACTTTCCAGCTTAAGCCAGAAAAAGCTTGGTCGATATTCAATTCCGACCTTTGGAGGTCAGTATCTACTAACTAGCGGAGGTCAGTTTTAATTTATGTCGGTAAAATTTTTTATTTTATTTTTTGACTTCCGGAGCATAGTTTAATATATTTGTTTATTTTTTATTTTTATTATTTCTATCTTCTGGAGGTCAAAATTTTTAATTATCAAATTTTATAATATCGACCTCCAAAAGTCGGTATTTTTATTTTCCTATTTTTTAGATTCTGACCTCTGGAGGTCGGTATTTTCATTTCTTATTTTTTTTTATTTCGACCTCTGGAGGTCGGTATTTCTATTTCTTATTTTTTAGATTCCGACCTCCGGAGATCGGTATTTCTATTTCTTATTCTTTAGATTCCGACTTCCGGAGGTCGGTATTTATATTTCCTATTTTTTAGATTCTGATCTTCGAGGTCGGTATTTTTATTTCTTATTTTTTAGATTCCCCGACCTCCAGAGGTCGGTATTTGTATTTCTTATTTTTGAGATTCTGACCTCCGGAGGTCGGTTTTCTATTTCTTATTATTTAGATTCCGATCCTCGGAGGTCAATATTTTTATTTCTTATTTGTTAGATTCTAACCTCCGCAGGTCGGTATTTCTATTTCTTATTTTTTAGATTTTGACCTCCGGAGGTCGGTATTTCTGCTACAAATCTGGCAGTATTGAGCTGCAATTTGAGTATCCCACCTGTATATTTATATAAAAATAACCCAAATAATTTCAAATAATCTATTTCAAAATAAACTTCATCCAACTCAAAGAATTCCAAATGAGCTATTTTAAAATAAAAATCATCCAACCAAAACAACACAGTATTTTCAAAATATAAATTAAACTATTTCAAAATAAACTTCATCCAACTTCAAATTAAACTAAAATGATCAAACAATCCAAAAATATAGAAGTCTAAAATGTCACACCAATACAACTATTCGTTATCACCGATACTCTCCTTATCACCCTTATCATTCTCGTCACCCTCCTGATTATCTCCATCATCACTACTTGCGGGACATGGAGGAAGAATATTTCACGATTCTCACTTTCTTCTTGTGTAAATGATCTATCCCGGCTCTCAAGAGGTAGAGTACTACGGTATTCCTGAGACATTCGTATAAACCTATCATGTATTTTAAACAAAGAACTCTACAAATAATAATGTAATATATAAAAGAAAGAGAAAAAAGATTAACTTGAATAGAGTTCTTACATATGTCTCTTTTGCACGTGGCTCAATCCATCTTTCTTCTTCTTCGGGATTCGTACTCTTCTTGACATGAGTAACCTTGAACATCTCTTCTACAGCTATCGACCTACTCAACTCTTTTTCCTGCAAATGAAACAAGTATAATTTCATCTCCAAAAACTACTTATCAGAAAATAAAAACAAATATTTTACAAAATTAATAAAGTTTACCATTCTTTCCTTCCTAGAAATTAGGCTAATAGCTCCACCGCTGTGCAAAGAGCCCTTTTTGATGCGCGAGCCATCTTCCCAATCCGACTCCTCTTTATAAAGTTTTCATCAATATCCCAATGTTCCATTAATAGATCCCATCGAGTTGGTACCATAAAGTAAGGAATTCTGTTATTTTTCCGACATTCACTAAATGTGCTAGACAACAACTTTGAAGCTTTAACCTTAAAGTTTGCTTGAACTTCTTCCTCATGATCGGGAGCCCAGACATAATATTTATAAAATGAAAAATGACTTTAATTCAAACACTATATTCACCAACTAAATCACATTAACTTATTTTAAGAACTTAACAATTTTTCTAAGTCTAATAACTTAAGTTTTAACTTACTTCTAACACTATTCACCAACGAAATCACATTACTTGTTTGGAAAACTTAACAACTTTATAAGTCTAATTAGTTAAGTTTTAACTTACTTCTAACACTATATTGACCAACTAAATCACATAAAATATTTGGAGAACTTAATGACTTTCTAAGGTTAATTAGTTTAGGTTTGACTTACTTCTAACACTATATTGACCAACTAAATCACATTAAGTATTTGGAGAACTTAAATACTTTCTAAGTATAATTAGTTAAGTTTTAACTTACTTCCAAACACTATATTCACTAACAAAATTACATTGCTTATATGGAAAACTTAACAACTTTCTAAGTGTAATTAGGTAAGTTTTAACTTACTTCTAACACTATATTCACCAACTAAATCACATTAAGTATTTGGAGAACTTAAAGACTTTCTAAGTCTAATTACTTAATTTTTAACTTACTTACAAACACTATATTCACCAACAAAATCACATTACTTATTTGGAAAACATAACAACGTTCTAAGTCTAATTAGTTAAGTTTTAACTTACTTTTAACACTACATTCACCCACTAAATAACATTAAGTATTAGGAGAACTTAAAAACTTTCCAAGTCTATTTAATTAAGTTTTAACTTAACTAAAACACTATATTCATCAACTAAATCACATTAACTTATTTGGAGAACTTAAATACTTTCTAAGTCTAATTAGTTAAGTTATAACTTAATTTAAACACTATATTCACCAACTAAATCACATTAATTTATTTGAATAACTTAACAAATTTTTAAAGTCTAATTAATTAAGTTTTAACTTACTTCTAACACTATTCACAACCGAAATCACATTACTTGTTTGGAAACTTAACAACTTTCTAAGTCTAATTGGTAAAGTTTTAAATTAACTAAAACACTATATTCATCAACTAAATCATATTAACTTATTTGAAGAACTTAATCACTTTCTAAGTTTTATTAGTTAAGTTTTAACTTACTTCCAAACACTATATTTACCAACGAAATCACATTACTTGTTTGGAAAACTTAAAATTTTTCTAAGTCTAATTAGTTAAGTTGAACTTACTTCTAACACTATTCACCAACAAAATCACATTACTTGTTTGGAAAACTTAACAACTTTCTAAGACTAATTACTTAAGTTTTAACTTACTTCTAACACTATATTCACCAACTAAATCACATTAAGTATTTGGAGAACTTAAAGACTTTCTAAGTCTAATTAGTCAAGTTTTAGCTTACTTCTAATACTATTCACCAACGAAATAACATTACTTGTTTGGAAAACTTAAAATTTTTCTAAGTCTAATGATTTATGTTTTAACTTAATTCTAACACTATATTCACCAACTAAATCACATTAAGTATTTGGAGAACTTAAAGACTTTCTAAGGCTAATTAGTTTAGGTTTAACTTACTTCTAACACTATATTGACCAACTAAATCATATTAAGTATTTGGAGAACTTAAAGACTTTCTAAGTCTAATTATTTAAGTTTTAAATTAACTAAAGCACTATATTCACCAACGAAATCACATTACTTATTTGGAAAACTTAACAACTTTAAAAGTCTAATTAGGTAAGTTTTAACTTACTTCTAACACTATATTCACCAACTAAATCACGTTAAGTATTTGACGAACAAACAGGCTTTCTAAGTCTAATTAGTTAAGTTTTAACTTTCTTCCAAACACTATATTTACCAACGAAATCACATTACTTATTTGGAAAACATAACAACTTTCTAAGTCTAATTAGTTAAGTTTTAACTTACTTCTAAAATTATATTCGCTAACTAAATCACATTATGTTTTTTGAGAACTTAAAGTCTTTCTAAGGCTACTTAGTTAAGTTTTAAGTTAACTAAAACACTATATTCATAAACTAAATTACATTAACTTATTTGGAGAACTTAAAGACTTTCTAAGTCTAATTAGTTAAGTTTAAACTTAATTCAAACACTATATTCATCACCTAATTCACATTAACTTATTTTAATAACTTAACAATTTTTCTAAGTCTAATTAGTTAAGTTTTAAATTACTTTTAACACTATTCACCAGCGAAATCACTTTACTTGTTTGGAAAACTTAACAACTTTCTAAGTCTATTTAGTTAAGTTTTAACTTAACTAAAACACCATATTCATCAACTAAATCACATTAACTTATTTGAAGAACTTAAAGACTTTCTAAGTCTAATTAGTTAAGTTTTAACTTAATTCAAACACTATATTCACCAATTAAATCACATTAACTTATTTGAAGAACTTAACAATTTTTCTAAGTCTAATTAGTTAAGCTTTAACTTACTTCTAACACTATTCACCAACGAAATCACATTACTTGTTTGGAAAACTTAATAACTTTCTAAGTCTAATTACTTAAGTTTTAACTTACTTTTAACACTATATTCACCAACAAAATCACATTAAGTATTTGGAGAACTTAAAGACTTTCTAAGTCTAATTAGTTAAGTTTTAACTTACTTCTAACACTACTCACCAACGAAATCACATCACTTGTTTGGAAAACTTAATAACTTTCTAAGTCTAATGAGTTAAGTTTTAACTTACTTCTAACACTATATTCACCAACTAAATCACATTAAGTATTTGGAGAACTTAAAGACTTTCTAAGGCTAATTAATTTAGGTTTTAACTTACTTCTGACACTATATTACCAACTAAATCACATTAAGTATTTGGAGAACTTAAAGACTTTCTGAGTCTAATTAGTTAAGTTTTAACTTAACTAAAACACTATATTCACCAACTAAATCACATCAATTTATTTGAAATACTTAATAACTTTCTAAGTCTAATTAGTTTAGTTTTAAATTACTTCTAACACTATACACCAACACTAGATGGACACAAATCGATCTTGCAAGAAAATTAATTTTGTCATCAATAGGATCAACTAGTGTTGATACTTATCCTTAACAAATATATTTTGTAAAATTTAACACTAAGTGTCAACACTAGATGAACACAAATCAATCTTGCAAGAAAATCGATTTTGTCAACTCTAGATGGACACAAACCGATCTTGCAAGAAAATTTATTTAGTCATCAATAGGATCAACTAGTATTGGTACTTATGCTTAACAAATATATTATATCTAAATTTAAAGCTAACTGTCAACACTAGATGGACACAAACCGATCTTGCAAGAAAATTGATTTAGTCATCAAGAGGATCAACTACTATTGATACTTATCCTTAAGAAATATATTATTTATAAATTTAAAGCTAATTGTCTATACAAGATGGACACAAATCAAGTTGGTGGATACAAACACATTATATAAAATAATTGTACTTAAAACTTTAGAGATTTATAATCACCAAACCTTATCTCCAACTTTGATGAAAGAAGCAATATAATGTTGTATCAACTTTATTATATGTTGAGCTTCCTGAGTTGCCTAGCATGAAAAGAGGTAAAAAATTTAACACTAAAAAAATAGAGTTTGAACTTACTTACACGCACATGTTACATACAAGAAGATCAAGTAGGGCATTAAGTCATACTCTTAAGTCATTTGTATTTTTATTTCAAAATAGTTTGATTTGATTCACTAACATCAATAGCTCAACTCGAGTATGGATTCCCACCAACCTACTCATTCACCCGAAACACGAGGATGTATGATTTATTCTTTATGATAGAACCATTTATTAAGAACAAAATATCTTCAAGCACTTCAATAAACAAAATTGGAAATATATTTTCAACTAGAGATTATAATAACACTTCAAGCACTTAAATAAAAATCTTTTAAGGGAGATGTGCATACAAAAACGCAAGCAGAAAGTAGCAACTCCCAAAGTCAGAAAACAATTTCCTCTAGGTGGTCCTAAAGACTGATGAACATCAATACAAAAAATTATGAGGTAATAATAAAAAAGAGGTAACAAACTGTTGATAACTTATGAACATCATTAAGAAAATTATGAGGTAATAATAAAAAGGAAAAACAAACCTGCATAGATCCATTTGGTACGAAATAACAGGCATTTGAGCCACAGCTTGAGCAGTTGATGTTGTTCCTATCGCCCTCTAGCCGAGTTGTTGGCTTGCTAGCGTTGGTTGGAGCTGCTGGCTGCCTGGGGTTATGCCGGAGTTGTGGCTGCTGGTGATGCTGTCGGATGCTCGCCGATGGCTGGTTGTTGATCCTCGCCGGAGTTCGCTGTGGAGAAGAGACGGGAGGGGGATAGAGGAAGAATGAAGAGAGGAGGGGGAAAGAGAGAGGGGTCGAGGGAAGAGGAGAAGAGGAAGACGAGAGGGAGAGAGAGGAGTCATCGGGGCTGCTGCTCGCCGGTGATCCATTCGGAGGAGGGGAAGAGGAAAGCGGGGCGAGGGGAGAAGAGATTATGAAAAGAGAGAGAGGCGGGTGAAGGGGGTGGGTATGAGAGAGATACATTTGAGTTAGGGTTTTGATATTGTCCTTTTTATTTAAGAGAAGTGTTTAGTTTACTGATCACGTGATGTTAGTATTTTTTAGAATAATTAATTTATCGATCACGAAATGTCGATATTTATTTAAATAATTATCTATATTTAATAAATACCAACATCGTGAATTCAATATTATTTAAATAAAATAATAATTTAAATAGGTCGGTATCTATATATATATATATAATATATATATATATATATATCATTAGAAGTTTAATTAATAAATGTAATTTGTCGATCAAGTTAATTTTATAAATTGAAATTATATTCCTCCTAATTATATAAATTCAATATAATATATAAATCTCGCCTTAAAATGATCGTCGATATATCTTTCATTTATGGTGTATTTCACACATAATTATTCAATGTAATTCATACTTAGATGAAGTATCCTTTACATGTCATCATAATTATAAAGTGATCACTAAACTTGACATACGCTCAAGATCAAAAGTATATAATAATACTATGTCGTATTTCATATTCAAAGTTCACGATTAGACGACGGACTAATAGATTTGTATATTACTCTAGAAATATAAGTATAATTATATTATATCCTAATTCATAACATTATAGTTTCATACTCGAAATATAAATTATAGATATTTTTAATTTATTCCATAGAGTCTAACTTGTTATTTATATATATAAGTGTGTGTATATATATATATATATATATATATATATATATATATATATATATATATATATATAATATATATATATATATATATATATATATATATATATATATATATTGATAGATAGATAGATAGATAGATATATATATAGAGAGAGAAGTTTAAATTTATAATTTTAATTTATCCATCAAGTTAATTTTATAAATCTAAATTATACACCTCCTAATTATATAAATTTAATTTTATCTATGAACGAAAGTTTATCAATATCATTTCTAATATATAAATCTCTTTAAATAGATCATCGACATTTATTTAATTGATAATATATTTCATATATAGTTAATTAACGTCTTTCATACTCAGATGAAGTATCCTTTACATGTCATTCATAATTAGGAAGTGATCACTACACTTGACATACATTCGAGATCGAAAGTATATAATAATACTATCTCGCATTTCATACTCGAATAGATTATATGTTAGCTCTTGACCTCTACAGCATAACATGAGATATTAAGTTCACGATTAGATGACGGACTAATATAGTTTTGTACATTACTCTAGAAATATAAGTATAATTATATCCTAATTCATATCAACGTATTACATACTTAAAATATAGATTAGACATATTTTTTTAATTTTTTCACGAAGTCTAACTTTTTATTGATAAAGTATACAAAATTATTACACTTTTTGAACAATTAATTGTATGTTTCAAATGAAATTTTAGTATTATGCTAAATAACAAAAGTTATGATTATTAGAAATATTTTAAATAAACCAACCTCTGGATGTCTCTTTTGTTAAAATGAATTTTAACAAAAAAAAATATCAATCTCATGAGGTCGGTATCACATTAAATTTTAAG
Source organism: Solanum peruvianum (assembly GCA_027705065.1). Classification (NCBI taxonomy): domain Eukaryota; kingdom Viridiplantae; phylum Streptophyta; class Magnoliopsida; order Solanales; family Solanaceae; genus Solanum; species Solanum peruvianum. Next base: position 21,610,768 of record JAKWJD010001756.1, on the reverse strand, counting down.
AAAAATAAAAGGAATCATATTAAATAAATAATATTGACATCGAGAGGTCGGTATATTATATTAGTTTATTTTTTAACTGATATAAAACTATCATCCAGAGTACGATTTATTTAAAGTTAATTGAACGATATAAATATTTGTATTAAAACTAATTAAATTGCATGATATTTACTTTTACCAATTTTTGGAAGTCGGTATTATAATATTTTTTGTTTTTTAGTTTACGCAAAACCATCCTCAGGAGGTCGTTATTTAACAAAAATAACATCACCGACCTCATAAGGTCGATATTTAGAAGAAGAAAAGATACCGACTTCATGAGGTCAGTATTTGGATGAAATACAAATACCGACTTCTGATGTCAGTATTTGGTTGAAATAAAAATACTAATCTCATGATGTCGATATTTGGATATGGATGAAATAAAAATACCGACCTCATTAGGTCGGTATTTAGATGAAAGATAAATATGGATCTCATAAAGTTGGTATTAGATGAAGTAAAAATACTGACCACATGAGGTCGATATTTGGATGAAGAAAAAATATCGACTTCGTGATGTCGGTATTTAGATGAAGAAAAAATACAAACTTCATGAGGTCGGTATTTGGATAAAATAAAAATACTGACTTCATGAAGTCAGTATTTGGATGAAATAAAAATATCGACCTAATGATGTCGGTATTTGGATATGAATGAAATAAAAATACTGACCTCATTAGGTCGGTATTTAGATGAAAGATAACTATCGATCTCATGAAGTCAGTATTTAGATGAAATAAAAATACCGACCTCATGAGGTCGATATTTGGATGAAGAAAAAATACCGACTTCACGGGGTCGGTATTTGGATAAAATAAAAATGCCGACTTCATGATGTCAGTATTTGGATAAAATAAAAATACCGTCCTCATGATGTCGGTATTTATACCGACCTCATTAGTTCGGTATTTAGATGAAAGATAAATACCGATGTTATGAGGTCGGCATTTAGATGAAGTAAAAATACCGACCTCATGAGGTCGATATTTGAATGAAGAAAAAATACCGACTTCATGAGGTCGATATTTGGATGAAATGAAAATACCAACTTCATGATGTCAGTATTTGGATGAAATAAATATACCAACCTCATATGTCGGTATTTGGATATGGATGAAATAAAAATATCGACCTTATTAGGTGGGTATTTAGATGAAATATAAATATCGATCTCATGAGGTTGGTATTTAGATAAAATAAAATATCGACCACATTAGGTCGATATTTAGATGAAGAAGAAATATCGACTTCATAAGGTCGGTATTTGGATGAAATAAAAATACTGACTTCATGATGTCAGTATTTGGATGAAATAAAAATATCGACCTCATGATGTCGGTATTGTGATATTTATGAAATAAAAATAATGAAAATAAAATATTCTTATTCACTTATTTTATTTAATACCGACGTCAGGAAGTCAATTTTTATTATAATTAATTTTTTCTGTGAAAAATATCGACCGTTTGAGGTCGGAATTTTTTTCCCCTCCTTATTTTGCCTAATATCCAACTAGTTTTATTATTTTTAACAATACTGAGCTCCGGAGGTCAAAAATTACCGACATCATTTGAGGTCGGTATTCACTATTTTTTTAGTAGTGGATATTAGAGACTTTGCTTGCTTTAGCCTAAGTCGTGACTACTCAAGTGAATTTGAGCATAGTGCCTAGGGTAAATGTTGGAGAGCACTATGACCTCTATATTGTGAGACTTTATGAGGATGAATCCTCCTATCTTTCTTGGCTCTAAGGTGGGAGAGGATCCCCAAGAGTTTCTTGATGGAGCGTATAAGGTGTTGTGTGCTATGGGGGTTACATCTAGGGAGAAGGCGGAGTTGGATTCATACCAATCGAGGGATGTTTCTCAAATATGGTACACTCAATGGAAGGAAATTAGGCCAGAGGAGTCGGATCCTATTATGGGGGAAGAATTTAAGGAAGCTTTTCTTGGTAAGTACCTTTCCCGTGAAAGGAGGGAAGTTAAGGTGGAGGAGTTTATCAATCTTAATCAAGGCAATATGAGTGTTGAGGAATACTCTTTGAAATTCTCAATGTTATCTAGATATGCCCCATCTCTTGTTTCTAATCCAAGGGATGAAATGAGTCGCTTTGTGATCGGGGTCGCTGACTTAGTGAGGGAGGAATGTCGTACTGTGATGTTACATGATGATATGACCCTATCTAGACTCATGATATATGCGCAATCAATTGAAGAGTCTAAACTTTGGAGGATTAATTGGAATTTGAAAAGGGGTGGTTATAGGATCAAGGGCAACATAGGTTCAAAATCAGGGCTCAAACTCAAGATGGACTTATTGCTAAGGTGAAATGGGAGAAAGGAGAAGGTTCTCAAAATATCAAACCTATATGTGTCACTTGTGGAAAGAGACATTATGGTGAGTGTCTAAGGGTACTGGGAGTTTTTATAGTTGTGGTAAGGAAGGACACAAGGTGAGAGATTGTCCTATCATTGCTTCTAGAGGAAGAGAGGGTAAGCAAGTTGCTCGTAGTGTTACAAAGGATGATGCTCCAAAAAATAGGCATTTCTATGCACTCCGGACTAGAGGAGAGAACCTGGATGGTGGTGATGATGATGAGGGTAAGTCCTTGCATTCTTTTTAGTGATATGAGTTCCTTCTAAGTGGGGGAGTATAGTTAGTAGAGATGGGAAAGAAAGTCTTAGAAGCATGTTGCATGTGCATGGGGTGTTTAGGAGTTTGGTTGAAATTGAATTTCATTAAATTCTTGCATTGTGTGTTTTATGAAGCCATGATTATGTTTTGAAATGTTTTTATATGATGTTACATTGCTACTAGCATGTTCCTATCATGAATTGCCTAAAAAGTGCCTTTTTACAAAATTTATTGAATTCACTGTAAGGTGCTGCCAGTTCACTGTTAAATTTTTTGAAATTTGAATAATTGATTCTTTGGTCTAAATTATTGTAATATGGTTATAACTGATGTATATAAGTATTATATTGAATATAAAATGATTTCTACTTTTTGGAATGAAGCATGTGAGTATTGTAGCATAATGAGTTATAGAATTGTCTTCTAGTTTTCTTGTTGTGTTGTGAATCTCTTGACAGTGTGAAATTGATTTTTTCTTGTTTATTATGTGTTGTATGGTATGTTTATGAGCTTATAGTTGAATTTTTATTCTTGAAAGTGTTCGGAGAGTGACAAGTGTCATTCGAGGACGAATGTTGTCCTAGTGGGGGAGATTGTAAGACCGTGAAAATGACTTAGGTAATCTAGAGCCTAACATGTCGGTCATGATGGTCTAAGTTACTAAATAGGTCTATAATATGGTATTGATACAATTTCTAAGAGTTTAGGTGCATTGGAAGTCAAACAAAAGGTTTGCCTTGAAACGACCTTGTGTGTCTAAGCATGTTTCGTTGAGTTTTACATGTTTGTATTGTATAAAATTCATGTGAAAGGAGATAAACTCGTATATGATCATGTTTGGGTTAGAAATGTCTGGGCATACATCCCCAAGGACCATCCACGGGTCCTTGAGGAAGGACCAAAAGTTGGTGCCAAGACTGCCCAAGATAGCCCAAACCACGGAGGCAATCGACGCCCAGTGGGTCAGTCGACGCCCCGTTGGTGGTGGCTCGTAGACTTCAAGTTAGTATGAGGATAGGAGATACAAAAGGTTGGTCTCTCAACCAAACAACGGGAGGACAGGACATTCTGTTTGTGGACAAACGGTACATGACTGCCAACCGTTGATGGAGCTGTGTCCCTGCGTGCATTTCATTGCCACGTGAGGGGTGAACTTGTAAATTCACCCACTTCCAAATAAGATTATTGGAGGGAATTAAGGGTTAATTTAGGTATTTTAAACATGTATATAAGTCTTTAACACTTGGAAAAATTCATTCTTCTAAATCAAAACCTCAAAATCCCTTAGAAAATCCTAAAGACTCCATTGAAGCAAAAAGTCAAGGAACAACTCGGATTGGAGAATTGAGTGGATATTATTCATAAAATTGATGTATTAAAATCATTTAGGTATGTTTTTTGATCCTCGAAACTCTCTTCATCAAGGAGCCCAACTTTCAAAGATGTTTTCCAAAGTTTTCAAAGTTGAACTTGACCAATTTTATGATCTACCATGAGTTCTTGCATTAATGATTTTTAAGAATTGAATATGAATTAAATTGTTATTGTATTGATGATTTTAACTCAATTAACCTATGAACCCATGTAATTGATGAACCCTAGTTTTGATTAAGTTATGGGTTACTTGATATTGATTTAATATCTATGAATTATGGTGTAGTTTTCTATGGGCTACCTAATGATATAATAATTGTATTCAATTGATACGTAGGTTGTATTAGATTGATGAATTTACATTGAATTGACCTATTTTCATTGAGTGTGATACTTTTTACATTGAATTGATGTTCATGGCCATTGGCAAGGGTCTTATGGTATTGAATTAGATGATTTAGCATCAAATTGAGGTGTTGAGGATGGAGTGGTGGTAAGCTGCCCTAATTCCCTTATTTTTATATATTTTAGACTTCAATTATATTGTGATTGGTATGTTGCACTTATGGTGGCGGTGTTATGTGCTTTACTTACAATTGATGTGGCCTTATCGGTGTTACTTTATGTATTATGATGATCATGACCTTGTCAGAAACTATTTGAAGTAATGCTGCTATTTGTTTATTTGATTATGTGAATCATAAAAATATCTATCTACATGTGAGGTCATATGAAAGTATATGTGTTCTTCTATTGATGCTACTTAGAAGATCATGTTAGACTATGACTTTGACATTGTGTATATAGTCTTAGGATGATTCTTGGTTATTCCTAATTGACTATATGAGTCAATGATTGGACACATTGATAATGGTATGATAGTTTATAGTATGAATTAAAGAGGATATGGTTATGTCAATGTAAATCTAGAATGACATGTAATATGTGTTAATGTGAAGTATGTCGTGTCTTGTCTTGGTTGACTTGTGTCCCTTACTTGATTAATATATGAATTCAAATATGTGATGTCTTGACTTTGGATGCTAAAACCTCTTAGTCTTGTATATATGAATGACAAGATACCTTAAGTGATGTTAGGAGAGTCTTTTATGTGAAATTTGAACCTAGTGGTAAGGTTATGAATGTTGAAATAAAGCCATAATGGTATCCTTCAAGTAAAGGAGTAATGGACTTAAGGTTTATTAGCTGGAACGACGTCATATGAAACCTTAGTAAAGTAATCATGAGCTTCTTGTCGCCATTGTGAGGTAACACTAGAAGACCTCTTAGGTAGGGTAAATGTAAATGGGTTATGAACTTGATATGGAACCCCTTTATATAAACCTTAATGTGAATTACTCTATGAGCACAAAGGCTAGCACCGAATGAGTATGGTAAGGGAAGTATTTCTAGTTAAAAAACGAGACTAGATTACAAAGCATGCCCTTTGTCACGACCAGAATCTAGACCTCAGACGAGACCGGCGTCGTTGACCTCTCAGAGGTCGCAGACAAGCCTACTTACATCATTGTTACTTTACATAGATTAATTTTAGCGGAAAATTTGAAATTTTTGATTCTTTAAGCATACTTGCTAAATATTCTTAATATTTCGTAATCGTTCATCATCAACCATCTAACATTTAAGAGATAAGCAACTGAAAGAAATAATTCATTAAGTATTAAGTGTATATCGGCCAAAATAGCACCAATACAAAGACTGAACCAAAACAGGAAAGAAACGCTAGTGGAACATACTCCACTAGATCAACTCTAAAACTACGCTAGAATGTAAAACAGTAGCATCCTCGAAAGCATGAGGACCTACCAAACTCCGGATGAATGCTGACGTCCGGATAGCTGCAACAACGAACCTGTAGCTCTACCGTCCACCTGTGCCTGCACCTAAAAGTAGATGTTTGTATGGAATTAGTACACACTTGTACTAAGTATGGGTATATGCAAGCACACACCAGGGACATGCATGAGGAAGAAGAGCTCTTTCCTAACAACATGATGTTTGGAAGTCATGTCAGTGGACTTGCTAAAATGAGATTAGGAAAGTATGCATCTTTATAATCATCGTATTGCACACAACACATAACATCTTCACATAGAACATAACATATAACACATAGTTTCTTTCATATTATTCATTCATATACCATGAGACCTTATTATCATAGACTTCACCTTAAGACTTTCCAAAATGAGGGCTCAACATATGGGACCTCAACTAGGGAGCCTTCTTTAGCAAACACAGAGCCTGCTTCATTCATTCATACATATTTCATTTCAATTCATTTATAGGCCAGTGCGAACACCAGCTATACCTAGGGTGTAGTTTAAGACTTTCATCGGGTTTGTTGTGCAATGATCAGGAATGACCTAATGTCATTACCTGAATCTAGCTCACCTCTTAATTATCCTATCCTAACACCTTCGGTATCATTCATTTCTTTATATGATTCATTTGAGGCTGGCCTCATTCATTCATTGGGAACTTGAACTTTAACCGACATAGATCATGTGAGCATCATGAAATCCAGTGTCTTCCCCACACCGAAAAGAGGTGGAATCACCGGCCAAAGCGATTCAATAACATGCTAGCGTATATGGGAATTAAACCCCGCCAGATCCCTATAGTGGCAATATAGGTTCAAAGACTAGGAGATGTATGGAGACCCATACCCACCAAGCCGGACAACCTCATCTCATGAGAGTTACGTGAACCTCCGCCCTTCCCGAAAGAAGGCATCACCGCTCATAGCTAGCCTATCGGTGCTCGGTATAAAGTTTCATTACATTCAACTCATACATCATGGAAGTTGACTTCTAGTATAAGGACATCATAGCTCAATAGATGATTTCTCATCTCATCATTTGTATTAAATGTTTTAAACTCAATATTTTCATTAGAGTTTTCATAGAGACTAACTTCTTCATTATCTTAAACTCTCATTGGTGAGTACGTATTGGTAACCTTTACTTAGGCTCATTTGAGATTGTTCTCATCATATACATTAGCCTCACATCATGATTGTTACCACATTCTACATTATTAGCACCTTCATTTTTCATAGTTACTCACCTCTTATTATGAGAAAGTTCATTTCTTCATTTCATTACGTACATCTTAGGTTCACTTATTTTTGAATGTATGTTAAACTTATGTGTCTATACATACAAGCCATGGGACTTCATTTATAGTTCGTTAAGTGATTCTTATTTTCCTAAGATTATGCATTACAAGACTTATGTATCTTGTATATATATACAAGATTGATTTTTGATCAAAGTAGATTACATTATTCTTGAATATTTTACTCACGTATGACTTATGTATCAATACGGAGGTTTAACATTAAACTCTAAATTAAATGTCAACATTTTATAAAATAATAAATTTTCTATTTTAATTAGAATTCTAAATTAAATCTCCATCAATACATGAAAGAATTAATTTTTTATTTTAATTAGAATTCTAATTCAATTTTTTTTTTAATTTATTCATTAAATTCGCCTCATTGGGGAGGTTGTGGGTTCGAACCCCCACAGCCCCCCTTATTTTCCTCCTTTTTTCGCTGAAGAGGAGGCTGTGAGGTGGTGGGTTCGAACCCCCACAGCCCCCCTTATTTTCCTCCTTTTTTCGCTGAAGAGGAGGCTGTGAGGTGGTGGGTTCGAACCCCCACAACCCCTCTATCATTAATTTATTTAAATGGGCGAGCAACAGTGAGGTTGTGGGATCGAATCCCCACAGCCTCACTTCTTTTCTTATTTAATTTCGCCACTCCTTCAGCCTTGAGTTCGTGGGATCGATTCCCACGCCTCGCGTTCCTTTTCTCTCCCTTTTTTTTTCGCGCACAGCTGGGGGTCGCGGGTTCGATCCCCGCCCCCAGCATTCCCTTTTTAATCTTTTTTTTGTTTCTTTTCGCGCGTGGCTTGGGGTCGCGAGTTCGATCCCCCCCAGCCCCCTTTTTATTTCTTTTCTTGGCGAATTTCGCCGGTCCCCTGTCCCCAGTTCGAGCCCCGCCTTCAGCACTCCTTTTTATTTATTTTATTAAGGCATGTGTTGGTGAGGTCTCAGGTTCGATCCCTGAAGACCTCACCTATTTTTTTTTATTCGTTTTTTGCTCAATTTTTCCAGAATGCGTCTAGAACTTATTTCCAGGTTCTGGGACATTACTCCATAATTTTTGCACATCATTTTTACGGGTTAATTTAGCATTTGTTTCTTATACATTCGTTAATGTTCTTAAGACAAGTTTAGGGGGATGATTTGATCATTTGTTGTGACTAGAATTTATAGCCTTTCAACCATGTGAATATTACAATTTTAAGAGCCTCTAATTGCCCATAAAACACGAGTAATCTCTAATCTATTAACATTCTAAAGAAAGACTCAAAGTCATGATCAAAATCTTGCACAAATACATACATATATACATTCATATTTTCCGAAAGACATAAAATATAATCACATCATCATGAACACATACTCGAAACGAGATTATCACCACAAACAAGTATCCCTAAATTCTATCAACAAGAATACCCAACCTAAGATCATAGGGAGCTAGTGACAGGGACAAGCAACGTGGAACAACCTTAGTTTCGAGATAAATAGTTTGAATCGTAAGGGACCTCTTGGGAAAGGAGCCAAGAGAGAAGAAAACACATACCTTAATCGATGTTCAAACTTTAATGTTGCTGCCCGGAAAACTCCTCCAAACCACTCTCAATTCACTTCAACGTACCTCTCTCGATGAACCTCTCTTAGCCTTGACGTTTTGATTACTTTTTCTTTTGCTTAAAAATTTTTGTGAGTTCTTCAAGCATGAAAACTGTTGATATCTTGACAGAAATAATGTGAGGAAGATGGAGAAGGTGAGAGAGGGAGTTAAGAAGCGTGAGAGAGAGAGAGAGGACTATTTGGATTAGGAGACTAATTCAAGAATTAGTCAAATAACATTTAAAATAAATAAATACAAATCTGTTTTTTTTTATTTATTTATTCATTTAAAACGTGAAAGGACAATTATGCCCTTAAAAACCTATTTATTCTTATTTATATAATTCTTTTTTTTGAATCGTTACATTATCCCCACCTTAGGAACATTCGTCCCCGAATGACACTACCATTACACCTCATAATGCCAATCAGATCATAATTTAATTGCTATGTACAATCAGCCAATAGCAACAAATACGAAGAGATAAGGAACTATAGTCTTACGAGTAGGAAGCCTAACCTCAAGAGTTGAAAAGATGTGGATATCGAGATCTCATGTCGGCCTCAGCCTCCCACGTAACACCCTAAACAAGATGGTTTCTCTACAATACCTTCACTGTGGCAATCTCCTTGTTCCTCAGCCGCTTGACCTGTCTGTCTAAGATCTCAACAGGTATTTTCTCATAGGACAAGTCTTCACCAACCCCCAAACCTTCTACAGGTAGGATTCATGCTGGATCACCTAGGCACTTCTTCAACATAGAGACATGAAAGACTGGATGAACAGAAGCTAGCTCCGCAGGCAATGCTAACTCATAGGCCACCTCACCCACGCGCTGTAGGATCTCATATGGCCCCACATACCTCGGACTAAGCTTCCCTTTTCTACCAAATCACATCACCCCTTTCATAGGCGATATCTTCAAGTAAACCTGGTCACCAACGTTAAATTCTAAGGGTCGCTTTCTGTTGTCTTCATATGACTTTTGTCGGCTGTAAGCAGTAGCCAACCTGTCCCTAATCATTCTAACTTTCTCCAAGGCCTCATGAATGATCTCTGGACCCAAAATAGATGACTCTCCAACCTCGAACCACCCAACTGGAGATCTACACCTCCTACCATACAATGCCTCAAACGGTGCCATCCCAATGCTGGAGTGATAGCTATTATTATACGAGAACTCTATCAAAGGTAGATGGTCATCCCAATTACCTCTAAAGTCAATCACACAGCTCTCAACATGTCCTCCAATGTCTTAATAGTGTGCTCTGTCTGCCCATCTGTCTGAGGATGAAAGGCAGTGCTAAGTTTCACCTGCGTGCCTAAGCTTTTCTAGAAAGATCTCCAAAAATGCGAAGTAAACTGAGCTCCTCTATCTGAAATAATAGACAAAGGAATCCCATGCCATCTCACAATCTCATCAATGTAGAGTCTCGCGTAATCCTCAGCCCTCTAAGTAGACTTCACAGGGATAAAGTGGGCAGACTTAGTCAGTCTGTCCACAATAACCCATATAGAGTCATGCTGCCTCCTAGTCCTCGGAAGACCAACTACGAAGTCCATATTAATGGCCTCCCATTTCCAAGTCGGAACCTCAATAATCTGAGTCAGACCACCAGGCTTAAGATGCTCTGCCTTAACCTGCTGACAATTAGGACACTTAGCCACATAGTCTGCAATATCCTTCTTCATGCCATCCCACCAATAAATCTGCTTAAGATCATGATACATTTTTGTGAAACCTGGATGTATGGAATATCTGGAACCATGGGCCTCTATAACAATCCTGGTCCGTAAATCATCTACATCTGGTACGCACAACCGGTTCTGGTATCTAAGTATGCCATCATCTCCCAAAGCAAAGGACTCGATCATTTTTAACAACACTAAGTCCTTCATCTCCATCAACACAGGATCAAGCTGCTGACCCTTCTTGACTTCCACTATCAGGGATGATTCAGAACTAGGGTGAACTGAAACGCCTCCACTAGTAGAGTCAACCAACCGCACACCCAGTCTGGCCAGTCTGTGTACCTCTTTCACTAGCTCCTTCTTCTCATCCTCAACGTGGGCTGTACTCCCCATGCTCATCCTGCTCAAAGCATCAGCCACAACATTAGCCTTACCTGGATTGTAGTGCACATTCATGTCATAATCCTTCAGCAGCTCCAACCATCTGCGTTGCCGTAGATTCAGCTCCCTCTGCGTGAACACGTACTGGAGACTCTTATGATCCGTGAACACATCCACATGTACCCCATACAGATAATGCCTCCACAGCTTCAATGCAAACACCACGGCTGCCAACTCCAAGTCATGAGTGGGATAATTCTTTTCATAAACCTTGAGCTGTCTGGAAGCATAGGCTATCACCTTACCAGCCTGCATAAGAACACATCCCAAACCAACCCTAGATGCATCACAATAGATAGTGTAATTCTCGCCACTCTTAGGCAGAGTAAGCACCGGGGCTGAAGTGAGTCTGTCCTTGAGCTCCTGGAAACTCTTCTCACAAGTCTCCGTCCATTCAAACTTGGATTTCTTCTTTGTCAAGCCTGTAAGTGGGGCAGCAATGGAAGAAAATCCCTCCACGAACCTTCGGTAGTAACCAGCCAATCCCAGAAAGCTACGGATATCGGTGGGTGTAAGAGGCTTTTGCCCACTTCTTAACGGCTTCAGTCTTTCTGGGGTCCACTTCTACACCTTGATCGGACAAAACATGGCCCAGGAAGGTCACTGATCTCAGCCAGAATTCACACTTGCTGAATTTGGCATACAACTGATGCTGTCTAAGTACCTGCAAGGTTAGTCTCAAATGCTGTTCATGCTCTTCCTTGGTCTTAGAGTAGATGAGAATGTCATCAATGAATACTATGACGAAAGAGTCAAGGTATTCACAGAAGACTCTGTTCATGAGGTCCATAAATGCAGCAGGTGCATTCGTGAGACCGAATGACATAACCAAGAACTCATAATGACCATAACGGGTACGAAAAGCTGTTTTTCGGACATCCCCATCCCTAACCCTAAGTTGATGATACCCTGAACGAAGATCAATCTTAGAGAAGAAACTAGACACTTGGAGCTGATCGAACAAATCATCAATTCTGGGAAGTGGATACTTATTCTTTATAGTAACTTTGTTGAGCTGCCGATAATCGATACACATTCTAAGGGTCCCATCCTTTTTCTTTACAAACAACACTGGAGCGCCCCAAGGGGATATGCTCGGCTGAATGAAACCCTTATCAGTGAGATCTTTTAACTGCAGCTTCAACTCCTTGAGTTCTGCTGGAGCAATTCTATAAGGAGGAATTGAGATTGGTTTAGTACTAGGTTCTAAGTCGATACCAAAGTCAATCTCTCGAAGGGGAGGGACTCCAGGAAAATCTTCAGGAAACACATCTAGGAATTCATTTACTACAGGCACCGATTCTATGGAAGGAAAGTCATGATCTAAATCATTAACACTCACTAGATGACATAGTAACCCTTTGGCCATCATTTTATTGGCCTTAAGATTTGAAACCAAGGGGTTAGGACAAATCGGATTGTACCCCTCCCAGACTAACTCTTCTCCATTAGGGAAGCGAAACCTCACCACCCTACTACGACAGTCCAAGCAAGCATAATAGCTGTGAAGCCAGTCCATGCCAACAATAATATCAAAATCATGCATGGGTAACTCAATCAAGTTTGCACACATAGCCTTGCCACTCACAACTATTGGGCAATTCTTGTATACCCTATCGGTTCTCACATTTTCTCCTAAAGGCGTACTAACCACTATAGGATCATGCAGAACTTCAGGTAGTATTTCAAAAGTAAGGGCAAGCAGAGGAGTCACAAAGGAAAGCGTAGACCCTGGATCAAGTAAAGCATAAATTGAAGTTGAGAATACTTGCAGCATACCTGTGACCACATCAGCGGACTTCTCCTGCTCCTCCCTACCTTTCAAGGCATAAAATATGTTCCTCTTCAGAGGCTCGGCTGCTGCTGCATTATGTGGGGTAGGCCTAGGCTGAGCATTACCCCCAGCCTGACCTCTGTTCTAGGGACAGTCTCTGACCATGTGTCCACTCTTACCACAACCGAAACAGGCATTAGTGCCCTGTCTACATTCTCCAAGGTGAGTTCGGCAACACTTAGTACAAGTCTTCTTTGGACGCTGCATCTCACCTCCATTGCCCCTGTTGGGTTCGGGTCTGCCTCCTCTAGGCATTGTATTTCTCTGAGGGTCAGAATTTCCAGCACTCTGTTGCCCCTTCTTGAATTTGGGCTGCTCGCGGACGCCAAAATTGTTTCTATGGCCTCCATGGCTGGGACCTGCCTGATCTTGAGGCCTAGGCCTCCTAACATCACGTACACCTCTCCTCTTTCGGCTGTCCTCTACCTGCTGGACATGCAACATTAATATAGAAAGGTCCATATTATCATGGAGCATCGCAGCCCGACACTCCTCTTCCAGGTCTCCATTGATTCCTGTGAGGAATCTGCTCATCTCCTCCCTGCTGGTAGAAACCAAGGGAGTAGCATACCTGGATAATTTCAACAAAGTTAAGTACTCTCATCATTCTTGTTATCAAATACTAAGGGAAGTACATACCTTGATAACTTCACAAACTTCAGGGAATACTCCCTGACAGTCATAGATCCTTGCTTGAGGTTGATGAACTCCTCAACCTTGGCCTCTTTCATCTCTCTAGGGAAGAACCTTTCCAAAAATGCTGTTTTGAACAGCTCCCAGGTGACTGGCACCCCTCCTAGGACACGGCTATCTCGCCACATTTTGCACCAAGTCTGTGCAACATCTTTGAGCTGGTAGGAAGCCAACTCAGCCTTCTCAATATCAGTGGCCCCCATGGCCACCAGTATCTTATGCAACTCATCTATAAATTCCTGAGGATCTTCTGAAGTCTTAGCCCCTGTGAAAATTGGAGGATTCATCCTCGTGAAGTCTCGCAGTCTGTCAGCCATGCTGCGAACCGGTGGGTTTTCCCTTAGAACATCCTGCCGGTTGACTTGGGCAGTCATAGCTTGGGCCTGCATCGTGATGGCCTGTGCCATCTGGGCTAGAGATGCCCTCACCTCCGCATCAGTCAACCCAGCTGGGTTAACTGGCATGGCCACTCCTTCAGCTGGAGCCTGGGGTGGATTCTGATTACCCCTAGCTACTGCTGCTCCCGTCCTCAGACCCTTAGTTCCCCAAGTGTTCATTCTCTGAAAACAACAAGGTTGATGTTAGACACGTTCGTAACACCAAGAATTCAAACATTAGGAAAAGCACAATAAGATCAGAAGAAGGGAAGTCTTTCCTACGCATCATGCAGTCTCTAATCCAGGATAGTGGTGCACTTCACTACCATGACTTAGAAACTACTCAATGTGGTTGATGTGAACTCATTATCCTAGGAATTTAACCTAGTGCTCTGATACCAACTTTGTCACGACCGGAATCTAGACCCCAGATGAGACCGGCGTCGTTGACCTCTCAGAGGTCGCAGACACGCCTACTTACGTCATTGTTACTTTACATAGATTAATTTTAACGGAAAATTTGAAATTTTTGATTCTTTAAGAATACTTGCTAAATATTCTTAATATTTCGTAATCGTTCATCATCAACCATCTAACATTTAAGAGATAAGCAACTGAAAGAAATAATTCATTAAGTATTAAGTGTATATCGGCCAAAATAGCACCAATACAAAGACTGAACCAAAACAGGAAAGAAACGCTAGTGGAACATACTCCACTAGATCAACTTTAAAACTACGCTAGAATGTAAAACAGTAGCATCCTCGAAAGCATGAGGACCTACCAAACTCCGGATGAATGACGTCCGGATAGCTGCAACAACGAACCTATAGCTCTACCGTCCACCTGTGCCTGCACCTAAAAGTAGATGTTTGTATGGAATTAGTACACACTTGTACTAAGTATGGGTATATGCAATCACACACCAGGGACATGCATGAGGAAGAAGAGCTCTTTCCTAACAACATGATGTTTGGAAGTCAAGTCAGTGGACTTGCTAAAATGAGATTAGGAAAGTTATGCCATGAGAGTGACATGCATCTTTATAATCATCGTATTGCACACAACACATAACATCTTCACATAGCACATAACATATAACACATAGTTTCTTTCATATTATTCATTCATATACCATGAGACCTTATTATCATAGACTTCACCTTAAGACTTTCCAAAATGAGGGCTCAACATATGGGACCTCAACTAGGGAGCCTTCTTTAGCAAACACAGAGCCTGCTTCATTCATTCATACATATTTCATTTCAATTCATTTATAGGCCAGTGCGAACACCAGCTATACCTAGGGTGTAGTTTAAGACTTTCATCGGGTTTGATGTGCAATGATCAGGAATGACCTAATGTCATTACCTGAATCTAGCTCACCTCTTAATTATCCTATCCTAACACCTTCGGTATCATTCATTTCTGTATATGATTCATTTGAGGCTGGCCTTATTCATTCATTGGGAACTTTAACTTTAACCGACATAGATCATGTGAGCATCATGAAATCCAGTGTCTTCCCCACACCGAAAAGAGGTGGAATCACCGGCCAAAGCGATTCAATAACATACTAGCGTATATGGGAATTAAACCCCGCAAGATCCCTGTAGTGGCAATATAGGTTCAAAGACTAGGAGATGTATGGAGACCCTACCCGGCAAGCCGGACAGTCTCATCTCATGTGAGTTACGTGAACCTCCGCCCTTCCCGAAAGAAGGCATCACCGCTCATAGCTAGCCTATCGGTGCTCGGTATAAAGTTCCATTACATTCAACTCATACATCATGGAAGTTGACTTCTAGTATAAGGACATCATAGCTCAATAGATGATTTCTCATCTCATCATTTGTATTAAGTGTTTTAAACTCAATATTTTCATTAGAGTGTTCATAGAGACTGACTTCTTGATTATCTTAAACTCTCATTGGTGAGTACGTATTGGTAACCTTTACTTAGGCTCATTTGTGATTGCTCTCATCATATACATTAGCCTCACATCATGATTGTTACCACATTCTTCATTATTAGCACCTTCATTTTTCATAGTTACTCACCTCTTATTATGAGAAAGTTCATTTCTTCATTTCATTACGTACATCTTAGGTTCACTTATTTTTGAACGTATGTTAAACTTATGTGTCTATACATACAAGCCATGGGACTTCATTTATAGTTCGTTAAGTGATTCTTATTTTCCTAAGATTATGCATTACAAGACTTATGTATCTTGTATATATACCAAGATCTTGATTTTTTATCAAAGTAGATTACATTATTCTTGAATATTTTACTCACGTATGACTTATGTATCAATACGGAGGTTTAACATTATAACTCTAAATTAAATCTCAACATTTTCATAAAATAATAAATTTTCTATTTTAATTAGAATTCTAAATTAAATCTCCATCAATACATGAAAGAATTAATTTTTTATTTTAATTAGAATTCCTAATTCAATTCTTTTTTTTTTAAATTTATTCATTAAATTCGCCTCATTGGGGAGGTTGTGGGTTCGAACCCCCACAGCCCCCCTTATTTTCCTCCTTTTTTCGCTGAAGAGGAGGCTGTGAGGTGGTGGGTTCGAACCCCCACAGCCCCTCTATCATTAATTTATTTTAATGGGCAAGCAACAGTGAGGTTGTGGGATCGAATCCCCACAGCCTCACTTCTTTTCTTATTTAATTTCGCCACTCCTTCAGCCTTGAGGTCGTGGGATCGATTCCCACGCCTCACGTTCCTTTTCTCTCCCTTTTTTTTTCGCGCATAGCTGGGGGTCGCGGGTTCGATCCCCGCCCCCAGCATTCCCTTTTTAATCTTTTTTTTTGTTTCTTTTCGCGCGTGGCTGGGGGTCGCGAGTTCGATCCCCCCACCCCAGCCCCCTTTTTATTTCTTTTCTTGGCGAATTTCGCAGGTCCCCTATCCCCAGTTCGAGCCCCGCCTTCAGCACTCCTTTTTATTTATTTTATTAAGGCATGTGTTGGTGAGGTCTCGGGTTCGATCCCTGAAGACCTCACCTATTTTTTTTTATTCGTTTTTTGCTCAATTTTTCCAAAATGCGTCTAGAACTTATATTTCCAGGTTCTGGGACATTACTCCATAATTTTTGCACATCATTTTTACGGGTTAATTTAGCATTTGTTTCTTATACATTCGTTAATGTTCTTAAGAAAAGTTTAGGGGGATGATTTGATCATTTGTTGTGACTAGAATTTATAGCCTTTCAACCATGTGAATATTACGATTTTAAGAGCCTCTAATTGCCCATAAAACACGAGTAATCTCTAATCTATTAACATGCTAAAGAAAGACTCAAAGTCATGATCAAAATCTTGCACAAATACATACATATATACATTCATATTTTCCGAAAGACATAAAATATAATCACATCATCATGAACACATACTCGAAACGAGATTATCACCACAAACAAGTATCCCTAAATTCTATCAACAAGAATACCCAACCTAAGATCATAGGGAGCTAGTGACAGGGACATGCAACGGGGAACAACCTTAGTTTCGAGATAAATAGTTTGAATCGTAAGGGACCTCTTGGGAAAGGAGCCAAGAGAGAAGAAAACACATACCTTAATCGATGTTCAAACTTTAATGCTGCAACCTGGAAAACTCCTCCAAACCACTCTCAATTCACTTCAACGTACACCTCTCTCGACGAACCTCTCTTAGCCTTGACGTTTTGATTACTTTTTCTTTTGCTTAAAAATTTTTGTGAGTTATTCAAGCATGAAAACTGTTGATATCTTGGCAGAAATAATGTGAGGAAGATGGAGAACGTGAGAGAGGGAGTTAAGAAGCGTGGGAGGGAGAGGACTATTTGGATTAGGAGACTAATTCAAGAATTAGTCAAATAACATTTAAAATAAATAAATACAAATCTGTTTTTTATTTATTTATTTATTTATTTATTTATTCATTTAAAACGTGAAAGGACAATTATGCCCTTAAATACCTATTTATTCTTATTTATATAAAAAAAAATTTTGAATCGTACACCCTTCATACTCCTTAACCATGTGCCTATATGGGATGTGTCCTAGTTCTACCATTGGCAAGTAGAACACCCTCATCGGAGTAGGTTAGAAATTTTGGATTCCATGTCTTGCTATCATGGTCTATGTCAGTTAATGCCTATTCTCATAATGTGGGATACTTACTAGCATTAGAGAAGTTCTATGAAGTTTAGGTGGTGATATAGGATAATATCTAGACATTGCACAATAGGCTTTGAAGGTGTTAGTTAGAGTCCTTAGATCTTGTCTAAGACCATTACTTAAATGTCCTTTATGTGATGAATGTCTATTAATGAACTAATGGCGTATGTTATGAAACATGTAAATGAATGAGTACCTAATCTAAAGTGACTTAGGTATCCTTGGTTAAAGTGTGAAGATGGCATAATAGATGGTCTCTTCATGTTTTACCTAGGGAAGTCTTGAGAATGACTCTAGTTAGGGAAGATAGTTGGTGTTGTGGACATGATCTAAGCCTTATGTAGTCTTAAGGAATACTTATATAATCTTGAAGAGGTTAATCATGATCGTTATCTTCTTTATTTACATAAGTAGGACTTTTGATAGCCTTTGGAAACAGAATGTCATATTATGTATGTGTTAATGTATTAAGTGAGAATGATTCTATCCTAGGGAGTCTATAGGATCTCTTGAGTGTGTGTGTGTAAGGGATTGTATTGGAGGTCGCTTCACAACTTACTCAAGTGAAACTTAGAATCACCTTTGGTAGAAGAAAATTATGTTGATGTGTATGATGTCTTGTGAGTGTGTATGTGACTTATTATAAGTAATGTTGAGAGTCATTTAGGCATGCCTATAGAGGTTTTATGGGCGGTCTCTCTTTTTGTTGCTTAAGTGAGTCTTAGGATAGATTTTAGTGAGGGAACTACATGCTAGAAAGTGTCTAAATAAATGGTAAGACACTTCAACTATACAGTAAAGGGACTTCACCTTAACAGTGAAATGGGTTCACTATAAAGTAACATTAAAAATGGGTTAATTTGTTTAAATGTTTTCTTATGTGTTTCTAAGTTGATAAATGTTGTTCGTATGATTATATTATGATTTTTAAATAAAAAGATGCATACTTCCAATAAATGTCTGTTTTTATGATTTTATGCATTATGTCATACTTTGTGCATGTGGTTGTATTAATCTATGTGTTTATCTGTCTCTACAGTTGTTGGTTGGTGAGGAGCATTTGGGAAGAAATACTTAGACCGTAACATCGTTTAAGAGAAGTTGAAGTATGCCCTCATTTGACTCAAGAGCATATATGTCTTTTATGTTTCTATTTTGAAGTATCTTAATAGACTAAGTATTTCAATTTTTGTATTGTGTATGGGTCGTGTCTCAAGTATTCTCGTGTCTAAGATTGATGAGATTGAGACTTAGTATTTCCTATGATTTTATATGAAAGAGTTTTTAAAGATTATGCTATGTTCTGTGAAAAGTTTTAATTCCGCACTACTTTTCACTATGCTTATGTGATGAACGATATGTCAATGCTTGTACAAGACCTCCGAGAGGTCAAGCACGCCGGTTGCAATCCGAGATTTACCCTAACTTCTAGGGTGTGGCTTTGATATGTGACGACTGGTATATGGACTTGGAGCCTGAATCAATTGATAGTTGGGGACAACTAGAAAATCAATTTCTCAATCATTTCTACAGTTTCCGTCGTATAGTGAGTGTGATGGAATTGACAAACATAAAACAAGGTAAGGATGAACTCGTTGTGGACTACATCAATCGTTGACGAATGCTGAGCTTAGATTGCAAAGATCAACTTTCTGAAATCTCTGCAATCAAAATTTGTATACAAGGAACGGATTGGGGCCTTGTATATATCCTTCAAGAGATTAAGCCTCGAACTTTTAAAGAATTAGCTACCCGCGCTCATGGCATGGAGTTGAGAATTGCAAGCCATGGAAATACATCACATGTATTTGATCCAAAAAAAGAAGAGATACAATTCAACGAGTCGTTAGACTACACAACTAATGAGTCCATGGCAATAACCACAACTTCTATGAAAGCCTCCGGGAGATAAAAGTTCAAAGAGATTGTAGCACATCCAAAAATGCGAGAAGTGAAAAATCAATCTACTTTGAAGGAGTTACACGAAAAAGAGTATCTCTTTTCGGACTCTGAAGTTCCTGCGATTCTTGACGAGTTGCTAACCAAGAAAGTCATTGTAATCCCAGAGTCAAAGCAACCCAAAGAATCCAATAAAGTCGATGATCCTATGTATTGTAAATTTCATAGCATCATGGGTCATCACACCACAAAATGATTCACTTTAAAAGAAAAGATAATTAGATTGGTACGAGAGGGAAAGATCATCATTGACGATGGTGAGACAGCTTAGATAAAACCATGCTAGTGTCAAACTAGATTATGAATCAATTTCAGAAGTTCTACATCATGTGGCATCGCTAAAAATTGAAGGAGATTTCATCATTCTACAGTTTGGGAGCTTTGAACCAGTTGAAGTTTCCGTCTTGAAGAAAACAACAAACACATCTAAGGTAGATGCCTTCTTCAATGAAGAGGGTGATGACACTTGGACTTTGGTCGCTCGCCAAAGGCAGAATCATCAAGGTACTTCTAAAATCCATCTCAAAAGTTGACACAAAATCAATTATGAATCAACTTCGGCAATGCAAAGGCATGAAATACAAAAAGTGAAGTACATTAATGATTCATCACAAAAGGTTAGAAGACCAATTACATTGATGAAATTCTTCCCTGAAATGCTCCTCAACATATGAGCTTAAATGCAAGTTACAACTCTCCTTAAGGTATGAGCATAAACTGCATGTTACTTCTGGCCTACAAGAATATAAACTGTGTATGGGCTAAAAAACATTTTCAGACACTCTAATTTCAGTCAAATGAGTAAACAAAATTGGTGGCATTGCAGGATCATCACACTAGCTCTTTTAAATCATATAGCTAGCAAATGAGTTCAAATGTGTCACAAATGAGCAAAAGAGAAAGTTGAGCAAGACATCTTAGCTGACTTCAAAGGCGCATTTGTAAAAATTCACAAAAGTTTTGACCATGATTTTCACATATATTGCAATTCTTGGAGTCTTCCTCGCAACGTAAAAGTTGCCTTGTGATTCAGAGGTTTCTTTGCCAAGTTATGGAGTCTCTACTATGACCGCTCAAAGCTGTAAAATAGAACATCAGATTTCGAAATTAAATTGAGCAGACATATTTGTGAAAATACGTATAGGTTTTGGCCATGATTTTTACACAGTGTAGTTTTTTGAGTTATTTTTCCATCAGAAAAAAGAAAAACCCAATTTTAATACTCCTACTTTGAGTTGTGAATTTTATAGTACAGACGCACCAAGCTGAATAGTCGAGAAGGATAAAATTGTAAGCTGATTTCGAAGTGACAAGTAAATTCCACCTATGCCGCAAGGAAGCTGAATTCTCCAAGTAGTATCTCACCAAGTCTCCAATGAAAGCTAAAGAAGTCAATTTTCTCAACCAACTTTGGGATGAAGGTTTAAGCTTAAACACTAAATGATTGTTTGCGAATCCTCATTTGAAAAGGTAGATGTCGCGCTAAATTGTAATATGCAAAAACTACAATCATAAGTGTAGGTACATCATGTGTTCCTTTGCAATTACGAATGTTATTTACATCTTCTTGAAAAGATGTCGATATTGGTGATGCTCCTTTGGAAACCTGAAACAAAAAAGGATAATAATTGGATTCATCGGTGCCAACTACTTTTCAATTTTTCTTGGTTGATATACTTTTGATATTACATGTAGTAAGTGCATGACCCTTCAGTATGACATGACAAACATGAGTAGCAGCACAACAATTTTGTTCGACATAGCGGTGCCAATATCACGAAGTTTTGTACGGTCAAATTGAATCTTGAAAATCAATCTCCTTATTTAAGAAAAATTTTAATACAAAACAAAGATGCAAAACTAAAACCATTACCTACAAGAAAAATAAACAAGAAAAATCCAAAAGACGTAAATCCATGAGGAAAGCTACCAGATTTGATGGCCAACTTCAAAATTTGATTCCCGTCGATCCGGAAGGAGTTTAACATTGATTTTTGGATATGTTGTATAAACAAAAGTATAGTTTAATCAGAATCAAGTGTCTCGTCATCTGAATTCTCCTACACCAATAAAGTTATGTTTTGGTGAGATTGCACATAGCCGTGAGAAGAACGTCCAGATTGGGGTCCAACTTCAGAAATTGATTCCGTCGATTCGAAAAGGTTTATAACTGTGATTTTTGGATATGTCGTAATAATCAAAGTCTATTTTCTCTAGAATCAAGTCTCTCATCGTTTGAATGTTCATAAACCAAGAAATTGGTGTTTTGGCGAGATCGCGCATAGCCGTGAGAAGAACGTCCAAATTTACAATCTAACTTCAAAAATTGATTTCCGTCGATCCAAAAGGTTTCTAACTGTGATTTTTGGATAGCTGTAGTCCTCGAAGTCAAGTTTCTCAAAAATCAAGCCGCTCATCGTTTAAATGTTCCTACACCAAGTAACTGATGTTTTGGTGAGATCGCGCATAGTTGTGAGAAGAATTGACAGATTTGGGGTCCGACTTCAAAAATTGATTCACGACAATCTGGAAGGTTTTTATGGATGATTTTTGGATAGGACACAGTACTATGAATCTTGTTTCTTTCAAACTAAGACACCGTCATTTGAACATTTTTACACTAAGAAAGCGAAATTTTGTTGAGACTGCACGAGATTGAGAAAAGAAGACACCAAATTTAGAGTTCTATATTGATTTGGTTAGAAGAATTATCTTTCCAATGATTCTTTGATCAATCCTTTTTACATGGGAGATTCTTATATAGAAGTTCTTTTGAATAATTGTTATTTCTTGTACAAGGAAATTTTTGGTAAATTTGGAAGAATCAAATTTACAATATTTGTTTTACGCGATTTCATTATTATTTTTTTGTTGGATATATTAGTGTCATTAATCATTTCATATTTTGTGTTATTTTCTTAAAAAACAGCTTAGATAGTTGCATCATGGTAGGACTAAAGAAATATTTGAAGTACTAGTAAATATATGCTTGTATTAATACTTTACCGGAAAAACCCAAAAAACCCCCTAAAGTTCGAAAAACCCGAAGTTGAAACACTCGAATTTTATTGGTTTGTTTTGATTTATAAATTAAAAAATCTGACACAAATGATTTGATTTGATACTTGAAAAACTCAAATCAACCCGGTTATGTACACCCCTAGATGATACCTTTAACGAAACACTCAAAATCAGTTTAAAATCTAAGAATTTTAGTTGTAAATAGCATAAATGTCACTGAAAGAAGATCGATTTTTAGAATTTTCTTGTCTAGAACCAATGCACTTCGGGTTAGAAGTGTTTTGAGGGTGGAAACGAAGGGGCTTTAGATCTTTAGGTTTGTGAAACGAATATGTGACGCTGACGTATAAATGGATTGAAGTTTGATTGGTTGTAATTTTCACGTGGGAAAGGTGGATCTCACGCGCACAATCAACAAAAAAATATTTATTAAAAGTTTTGGATCACATCAGCCAACAGTGCTTAAAAGGAACAAACTATGGATAATTTAAGGATTCAATACGAAAATGACTTAGTTGAGGTATTTGAAGGAAAAAATCCGACAAGTTTAGGGATTTGTTTATGTTATCAGCCTATACAATTCGATAAATATACAAATACAATTTATGTATCTACTCCCACTGCCCTCTCTTGCTCACTTATCTCCTCTCCCCTAACATGTAGCTACGAATTGTAATTAATAAATTATACCTATGAAGCCTTATTAAGGGCCCGTTTGGATGGGCTTAATAAAAGCAGCTTTAAAAAAGTACTTTTGAAAGTGCTGAAACTTATTTTTAAAATAAGCAGTTATGCGTTTGGATAAAAGTGCTGAAGTTGTTATGTCAAACGTGAAAAGGGAAAAATAGAAGAAAGAGATGTTAGGGTTATATGGGTAATTTGGAGATTATATAAAAATATTAAGGGAAAAAACATAAAAATGTGGTCAACTTAAAACAGCTTATAAGCTTAAAAAAAAAAAAACACCCCTACCCCAACTTTTAACTTTTGGCTTAAAATAAGTTTTTTTTAACTTAAAATAAGCTATTTTAAGTATTGTCAAACAGTCAAATAAGTCAAAAACCAGCTTTTAAGTCAGTTTGACCAGCTTTTAAGCTGAGCCAAACAGGCTCTAAGTTACTTTTAATGGCTATTTGCGAATTTCCTCATTTAATATCCCCAATTTCAACCTAACACACACATTTGACACTCTTATATGTGTATAATTTCTTTACGACTTATAACATAATATTCACATCTAAACAGATTCAACATAACTACACAAAGAATCTTATTTCCCAAATAAAAATAATTATTAACGATTTAACTTGTAGGAGATTCAAACCATTATACTTTCTTACAAAAGAGACTTGGATTATCACCCTTGGGCAAATTTTGTGGAGAGGGTGCATCAACCATATTATTCTACAACAAACACAGTACGAAGATTGTGATGCTATGCAAACAATTCTTTTTGCTAATTTTTTAACAGTTAACGAACAAATTGGTCAATATTCTCCAAGTCGTCACTACAATGAAACTGATAGAGGAAGTACTGACTGGACAGGAAATACAATATGTTGCCTCACAATAGTGCATAGTAACATAGTTCATAATTGTACATAAAAAGTAGTGCACTCAATGGGACAATGTTAAATTAGCTATCTGCCTCTCTCCAACACTGCTGATTTTTCCTCCCATGTCTGGGTTCTCACTTTTCTGCTTCTTCCATAGGTTCTCCAATGGTAGACTTTGACAAGTTACCTAGTCGCTCATCATAAGTAAACAATTTTCTGTAAGAGCAAATATCAATCAAGTTTGAGAGTGAAATGAAACTGTAGCGTGAGTGTAAAACAAACATACAGAGAAGATATTTTTCCAATGTCGATGTTCAAATACCTTCTGAAGTTCAGGGATTCACTCAACTGTTGGAGAACAGTTAAGTTCAGCAGAAATCTAAAGAGGATCAAAACTTTTTAGGAATGTTAAAAGAATTTATGCTTTCCTTGAATTTATTTATATAAGTCAGTCAGCTTTTCCATAGCTAGTCCAAGTCTACGTTTCAATGAATATTATATGGGTTTCATAATTCAGAAATCTGAATATTGAAAACCCATATAAATTTTGAAAACCATGTGCACTCAACTTGTTATTTGACACAGTGTTAGGTGACCTATTAGGACAAGGGGAAAGGAATTATAGAGGAGACAACCGAGACATAAAACCATCACCTCATCATTCTTTTTCCTTCAAAAATAGTCTTCAAACAGTGAAAATTGAGATACGTTTTTCATATTCGTAACTATAGAAAAGCAGTAATAAAAAACTTACAATGGATTAGCACAAGCACGTGGCCCAGTCATCAAGAGAGCAATATTCCACAATTAATGTGGGCTCAGACTTCTAGACCCAATTTGGGGTTTTTAGCTACTGCAGTTCCGTCAGCTGTTTTAAGAAAGGATCATGTGAATGAAGTTGAAAGCAATAGGAAGGCAGTATGAAAATGAATGTTGAGGGTGATGTGTCGGACAAAGGGATCGAATAGAATATTGAAAAAATGAAATATGTGGAGGAGAAAATCACTACGTAAGAAGTTAATTCGGAGAGATGTTACTAGTGCTTCTCAAAATGAATTGGCCGGTCAAAATTGAAGATCCCATACATCAAAAATTAGCTAGCTGGTGAAGGTTAGCTAACACTTGAGTTCTTTCACCAGTAGCTAAAAATATTATCTAGCTGGTAAAAGAAATCAAATATTTGTATTTTCATGTATGCATCTTCTATCAAATCAATCTCTGGGGTTTTAGTTAAAAAAGGAAGAATCAAACTGACGCAGGTCCAAAATATTATATCAAGGCCAGACCAGGAATGCAGCAGTGGCAAAAAAAGTGACAATGAAAACCTTTATAAACTGCAAATAGTGATTCATTGTCCTGTATTGGCACAGATCTCCATTTGCTTGTATCCATGTCAGCCCCAATAATCATTTATGATTAGAAACTAGTAAGCTTCCTTTAACTGACGCATTGTATAGCTTTTAAGAGGATCATGTTTAGCTACCTATTCCCTGAACGCAAAATCCATGATCGCGAAGAAAGGAACATCCAATTAATAGTTTCTTAGTCATCCAGAAAACCATTTTTGGGAGTTTATAGACACTATATACTTCCTTGACCCCACCCTTTCTGCACCCGCTTCAAATTTTTCAAGGCTGCTGCACTTCCATCATCTCTGTCAAAACAGGATAGACAGTTCAGGAGATATAATGAAACACTATGAAGAAATTTCATGAAACAACTTAAAAGAATATTCTATTAAAAGGCAGTTTATTCAAGGTATCACATGATGGTAACATGGAAATAATAAGATTCATAGAGCACCACGTCTTTTGTATGCTTTTCACCATCTGTATACCGCTTGTGTACCAGGGTTCTCCATAATCAGTAAATTATCACTTCAACGGGAAAGTAATGGAAAAGACAGAAGAAGGCAAAAAATGAGCCACGAGAATGACGAGATCCATATTCCAAACTATGTTGGCTTTACCCTACCAAGTTTAGGCTAAAAAGGTAAGGATGACTCATACTCATAGATGATCCTATTAAACAGAAGTGTGACACTTTTTCCTTTTCATATTCTTCTTCCACAAGATTCATATTTTTTTCCTTCAAATATTTGAGATATGAAATGATTTCTCATAGATCCAGAAGTTCTACAACCTAATCACTTTACACAATGTTGCTAAGGGTTCATTTATAGCGCGCTTAAGCTCTAAGATCCAGTAAAAGCTAGGGTATGAAAATTATCGGTTAAGTAGTTTTTTACTGTAGATACTAACGCGAGTGACTCATCTCCTGTTGGTTATATCTTTAAGAGAGCCAATAATAGACAATAAATCTAGTTAGTAAGTTGCTAAATCATCTGCTAAAGAGTGTTACATAAGATTATTTGTTTTTGATAACCAAGGTGTCCGGGCTGACTTACACGCACCTAGACTAATTACATATATTTTTAACTTTTTTACCATCAGCAGTTTTTTATCAATGCCCCTTAAAGCTCCAATAGACTTTGTTGATTACTTCATTCGCTTTTGACTAATCTGAGACTACCCCAGGTAAAAGCAGCAACCTAGTAAACTTGTATTCACTTTTTGAGGTACAAACAACTAAGTTTTAAATAATA
Source organism: Solanum peruvianum (assembly GCA_027705065.1). Classification (NCBI taxonomy): domain Eukaryota; kingdom Viridiplantae; phylum Streptophyta; class Magnoliopsida; order Solanales; family Solanaceae; genus Solanum; species Solanum peruvianum. The sequence continues at coordinate 21,583,625 of JAKWJD010001756.1, read as the reverse complement.
GAGGACCACCAAATCAAACGGAAAAATATGATAAAGAAGATGAACTTAAACTCCTTACCTGTGAACAATTGCCTGCCAACCATCTCCGCCATATTTACTTCGCTTCATGTGATTTAACTCCCTATAGTTTTGATAAGCTTTGTTACCCACCTTACCTTCTGAAACCATCTCTAGCATCCTCTCTGTTAGTTCATCTGCCACATGCTTTTGTCCCAATTTAATTAAGCCATCAATAACTGGCATGAAGGATGCAGGATCAAACCCATATCCTATGTGCATCATCTTGATGAGAATATCATGAGCACCTTCTAAATTCTCCACCTTACACAGCTTGTCTATAAGATCTTTGTAAAGGAAACTTCCTAGATCAAAGTGTTTATCTATTGCAGTTTCCAGAAATTGCTTAGCTTCCACAATTTCATCTCCAGCAAGGAATTCATTGAACATCAGTGCGTAGAGTGCTTCAGTGTGACCACATATAGTGGAAGCTATATCAAATACCTCTTGAGCTGGTCTGAACTCACCAGTCCTACAATATGATTTAATAAGCAACTCAAAGGTATGCATATTAGGAATAATTCCTTTCTGTAACATTTCATTCAAAAGAGGAATTGCTTCTTCAGTTCTCCCAGATTTACATAAACAGCCTATCATGATATTGTAAGTGTAAACACTTGGAGAAATTCCTTTTTCTCTCATTTCATCCATCAGGCCACACATTTCAAATATTTGATTTTTATCCCCCAATCCGAGTATCAAAGAATTATAAGTCCGTAAGCTCTTTTTACAATCTTTTGTCTCCATGTCCTTTAGAACTTGAAATGCAGATGATACCTTTCCTCTTTTACACAAATGATGTAAAATAGTATTGTAAATAACTGAATCAGGGTACAACTTCTTTCTCATCATCTCAACAAACTTCTTCTTAGCTTCGTCAAGCTTCCCTTCTCTGAATAAACTGTTAATAATGGTTGAATAGGTGATCAAGTCAGGCAGACATTTCCTCCCATGATCATCTTCGTTAACCAAACTCATAAGCGAATTTCCAAGATCACCAAGGGCAATACTTCCATGACTCCACATTTCACTCACAATTTCAACAGCTTTGTCCACCTCTCCAGTTTGGCAAAGACCACGAATCACGATGTTGCAGCTCACAGTATCCAGGCCATAACCTCTCTCATTCATCTTCTGCAGCAACTGTTGTGCCTCTGATACTTTTCCTTCTTTCCACATGCTATAAAGTAGAGTATTACAAGTGTATTTATTAGGAATGCATCCTCTCTTCATCATCTCACGCAGAATATTCTTTGCCTCAGTCACTTTACTTTTTGTGCAGTAGCCATGGAGTAGAGTGCTATAGGTAACTGTATCTGGGAATATACCATCATTTATCATTAAGCTCATCAACATTTTGGCATCACCAAGCATCCCATGCTTGCAGAGGCCATGAATCAGGATGTTATATGAATATATGGTGGGATCTACTCCATTTTGGGGCATTTCTTTCAGAACTGTTTGAGCCTCCAAGAGCTTTCCATTCCTAACTAGTCCACATAACCAGATATTGTAGCTCTGCACATTGAAGAAAATACCATCTTTCTTCATAGATTCTGTCAGTGTCCTTGCTTCTTCCAGCATCCCTTTCTGACAAAATCCCTGCAACATCAAATTGAAAGTTACAAGATTAGGCCTTGGCAATCCGAATACCTCATCTATTTGCATATCTCTGAAAATTCTGGAAGCTTCAAGAATCTTGCCGGAGTTGCAAAGAGCTGAGATCCTAGAATTGAAGGTAACAACATCAGGAAGTAGGCCATCGTCCCTCATCCTCTGAATCAACCTCTCAGCCTCATCAACATCGCCTTTCCTGCAGAAACTTGCTACGAGAGTGTTGTAGATTATGACATTAGGACAAACATTCATCATCTTCATTGTATCCAAAAGTTTTAAACCTTGTAATGAAAGTCCAAATTTGCAATAACCACGAATCAAAATCCCAAAAGTGAAGTGATTGGGGTGACACCCTTTGTGAGGCATAAGATCAAACAGGTGGCGGGCATCTCGTAAGCGATCGGAATTACAGAGTCCATGAATGAGAAGATTAAAGGTATAAGTTACAGGGGAAACAGAAGCAGAAATCATGTCTTGATACAACCAGGAGATAAAATTGGAGTAATTAAATTTGAAAGATTTGTATATAAGAAAATTGTAGAGTGAGAGTCTGGGCGGTGGGTGATGTGAGCGAGTAGAACGAAAGAGAAAAATGGCGTCATGAATGTGGCCATGAGAAGCTAGGAGTTTGACAATGGTGTATTGACAAGTAAGATGAGGGGAGAGAGAGAAAAGGAAAGAGTGAAGTGTGTGTATTTGTGGAAGCATATGGTAACGGAGGAGGATACGGGTAAGGGGAAGAATTGAATGGAGTGGGGGATTTGGTGTAGAGAGAGTGCGTCTCAACAGTTGCCACGCCACCACCTTCGAATCCCTGCTCTTCATCTTTCACTTGCTTCTCTTCCTCTCGACCACAAAAGAGTCCAAAAAACCACACCATAACTTGACCTACTCTCAAGATAAAATTAAGGGAAATGTGTCAAATAAGTCTCCTTTTTGTTTTTGATGACAGATTAACAATAGCTCGTTAATTTTTTTAAAAAATATAATTAAGTAAATAAGGTGCTAAATTAATATTTTTTAATTTTTTAATTTTTTAATTTTTTATAAAATACAAAAAAACACACTTCTATAATTCAAATCAAATCATTTTAAAAAAATCTTTTCATCTTCTTCCTCCCTTCTCTCTCTTCTACCTCTCTTCTCTTTTGGTGCATTGTCCTTCTTTTTTTAGGAAATTCAGAAATCACTCGTTACTCTTTCTCTGCAGTCCTCCATTATATTCCTCTCCAATCGTGACTCTCTTATTTTTCTGAACTGTAATCGTGTTTGACTAGAAATGAGTAAGTTATTTTTTTGAAATATTTTACAATTTTCAAAGTTTTTTTCTTGGATTAATGAACAATAAAATGTTCAGTAGATGTAAAAATTGAATAATCGACTTAATAGTGTGTATTATTTATTATTTTTGAAAGAAAATCAACCAACCCAAAACATCCTCATTTTGAGGAAATGTATATGTATTTTATCATTCAGTGAAAAGTCATTTTTGTTACTGTTGTTGTTCTTTTTGTGGTCATTTTGATGATATGATTTTAAAAATATAGTGTTATTCAGGTGTCCAACATATATTTCATTTGTTGAAACGTTTAGCGTATGTTGCCACATTTTAGTGATATGTTGTTGCATATTCAAATAGTTATCATATGTTGTAACATGTCACCTTAGGTCAACATCTTGAACATCTGTTGCACATAAGATTCATATGTTGCTACAATCGGTACATTTGTGTCAACATATGATTTATATGTAGCAACATAAGATCTATATGTTGCAATAGAAATTTTATGTGTCACAACAGCAGGTATATATGTGGCAACATAATGTTAATTTATCGCAACAGACTATCCATCTATTGCAACATACAACTATCATTATTTTTTAATGAATTGTAAATCTCAATCTTTTTTTATTTACCTTGTAGATGAAATGAATGATACAAAAAACTTCATCTTCTAACATGAAATGCTCTTTTTGTCTATGCGAAGAATGTGAGCAGCAACATGATTATTTTATTAGTCGTGTTAAAAAACTCACTGATATTTTTAAGAAAATGTCTCATAATATTGATGTGCAAAGATCCAAGAAGATTTCATAACCTTTGAAGTGTAGGAGGTTGAACGTGTCTTGACGTAGGAACAGCGAAATCACAATCCACTTGGTGATTCCTAATCTAGACATAAAGGTCTACAACACATCCAAGATTCAAGATTTAATACCTTTCGAGTCTCAAACATCTTCACGGGTAACAATCTCTCCTTCACTTTTTTTTTTTTTTTGTAGATCAGCAAAAGGAATTTTAGATTTTATATTTTATGGAGGCTACATAATGGAATGATTTATCACATAAAAATGTGCTTAACATCCATGCCTTAACAAAATAAATAAATAAAACTCTCAAGGTGTTTCATGGCCCCGAATGATTAACCAACTTGATGCTTTACTAGGATACCGTGTAATGCTCCCGCCTTGAAAATAACCTCAAGGTTTTACAAGGTCCCGCATGCTTAACCAATTTGAAGATTTTACTAGAATACCGTGTAACGCTCCCGCCTTGAAGATAACCTCAAGGTGTTACAAGGTCCCGAATGCTTAACCATGAAGCTTTACTAAAATACCGTGTAACGCTCCCGCCTTAAAAATAAATTCAAGGTGTTACGAGGTCCCGAATGCTTGACCAATCTTGAAGCTTATAATAGGATACCATGTAACACTCCCGCCTTGAAGATAACCTCAAGGTGTTACAAGGTCCTGAATGTTTGACCATGAAGCTTTACTAGAATACCGTGTAACACTCTCGCCTTGAAAATAAACTCAAGGTGTTACACGGTCCCGGATTCTTGACCAACTTGAAGCTTTAATAGGATACCATGTAACGCTCCCGCCTTGAAGATAACCTCAAGGTGTTACAAGGTCCCGAATGCTTAACCATGAAGCTTTACTAAAATACCGTGTAACGCTCCTGCCTTGAAAATAAATTCAAGGTGTTACAAGGTCCCGAATGCTTGACCAACTTGAAGCTTTTAATAGGATACCATGTAACGCTCCCGCCTTGAAGATAACCTCAAGGTGTTACAAGGTCCTGAATGTTTGACCATGAGCTTTACTAGAATACCGTGTAACACTCCCGCATTGAAAATAAACTCAAGGTGTTACAAGGTCCCGGATGCTTGACCAATTTGAAGTTTTAATATGATACCGTGTAATGCTCCCCCACTTGAAAATAATCTCAAGGTGTTACAAAGTTCCGAATGTTTAACCAACTTGAAGCTTTAATAGGATACCGTGTAACGCTCCCGCCTTGAATATAAACTCAAGGTGTTACAAGGTCCTGAATGCTTAGCCAACTTGAGACAGGATAAACCCGTGAAAAGACCAGTTTAAGGTGCAAGGGAAAAATATTGTCCACCTTAAGACATGGAAATTTAAAGATCCCTTTAAAGATAAATCCGTCGGAACTCTAGCTTAAGGCGCAAGAAACAAATATTGTCCACCTTAAGGCATGGAAATTTAAAGATCCTTTTAAAGATAAATCCGTCGAAACTCTAGCTTAAGGTGCAAAGGGACAAATTTGTCCACCTTAAGGCATAGAAATTTAAAGATTTGTTGAAGGATAATTCGCAACAAAGCTAGATTAAGGTGCAAAGGGACAAATATCATCCACCTTAAGGCATGAAAAATTTAAGGATCCTTTTAAATATACACTAGTGAAAAGGTCAACTTAAGGTGCAAAGGGACAAATATTGTCCACCTTAAGACATGAAAATTTAAAAAGATTCTTTTAAGTATACATCCGTGAAAAGGCCTAGCTTAAGGTGCAAAGGGACAAGTTTGTCCACCATAAAACATAGAAATTCAAAGATCTATTGAGGGATAATCCGCAACAAAGCTAGCTTAAGGTGCAAAGGGACAAACCTCGCGCACCATTAGGCATGGAATTCAATTACATACGCATTTGGAGACTTCTACTTGTATACTTGAAGTCTTACCTTCACCCTTAGAGTATTTGACTACTTCAACCTGTATACTTAGAGAATTTGGATACTTCAAATAATAAACTCGAAGAATATAAAGACTCCAATTTGCATACTTGATCTAATTTAAAGACTTCCACCGTACTAATAAGAGATTCATATTTTATAAGGGTTTACCCCTTCCATAAACCCATCAATACTTCGTGCAAGTCTTAAGTTTGATGAGACAAAAGATAAAGATAAAATATATATCACTTTGACTTTCATGCAATAGATCAAGTGGGAACATTTTTTGACACTCGTGAAACTGAACTTAGAATATGGTTCTAAGCGCCTACGTACCTCAATAAAGAGGATCAAGTCACAACGTTGTTCTGGGGATTTGAGTGATTATTCTTTTTTTTTTGGTTGTGCCGTACATAATTTATACTCTTGCGGGCCAGGAGTGACATGCAGTTTAGGCTCGTACCTTAAGGAGCACCATCTTCCTTCAAGGATAATATCTCTTTAGAAATTTGGCATTAATAGGACCGATCCTTAAGCCATCAGCATCGACAAGCTTGTAAGCACCACTTGAATATGCTTCTTGTACGACATATGGTCCATCCCACTTTGAGGTAAATTTGCCCCCAGACTTGTGCGAAGTAATGATTGGTCTTTTTACCGCGAGACTTGATCTCCAACTTGAAAGCACCTCAAGAGAACCTTCTTATTAAAAGCACGAGATAGACGAACTTGATAACATTCAAGGTTTTGTTGGGATTCTAACCTCTTTTCATCAAGTGCTTCTAGCTCACCAAGACGCAATCGAGCATTTTCTTCCTCAGTGATCCCTTCTTGAATAGCAAGTCTTAGGGAGGGTATTTGATGCTCGAGTGGCAGGACTGGTTCAACTCCAAAAGCAAGTGAATATGGTGTTGCTTGAGTTGGTGTGCGATATGTTGTCCTATATGCCCACAAAGCTTTCTTCCATTCTTTCATGCCAATCCCGTTTGGATTTGAGACAACTTTATTGAGTAGGTTGCATAGAGTCTTATTGAATGCTTCAGCAAGACCATTAGCGGCAGCATGGTACATCGAAGATTTACGCTGCTTAAAGTAAAAGAGATCACAAATCTTGTTCATTAACTTGTTATGAAATGGTTTTCCATTGTCTGTTATTATATAGCGAGAGATGCCAAAGCGATAGATAATATTTACTCGGATAAAATTTGCAACATTCTCTTTCTTCACCTCTTTAAGAGCGACAACTTCAGCCCATTTTGAAAAGTAATCAGTTGCAGCCAAGATGTACAACTGTCCACCAGAAGACTTTGGTAATGGTCCTACAATATCCAGTCCCCAAGCGTCAAAGGCCAAGATGCGATGGTTGGGTGCAATACTTCGGGTGGCTGATGAATGAAATTCACATGAAATTGACAAGCATTGCATTTCCTCGCATAATATAAGCAATCTTTCACCATGGTTGGCCAGTAATACCCCATCCTCTTTATGTGAAAATGAAGTTTTGGTCCAGATTGATGTGATCCACATACTCATGAGTGTGCTTCTTGCATAGTTTGAATCGTTTCTTCCTCTCCCAAACATCGTAATAAACATACCCTGAAATGATCTTCTATAAAATGTATCCTTGTAGTAAAGGAAACGAGGTGCACGACGACGTATGTCAGTTCTTCTTCTTGGATTTTCTGGAAGTATCCCGTAACATAGGTAGTCATTTATGGGTTGTCTCCAATCTTCGTTCGTAGCTTCAACCATGGAGACGATATGATTAAGCTTATTTTCAATATATTCTTCCTCATTTGACGGTGGTACTATCCATTTCTTAAAGACAGTTACTTGCGTTTGATCAGGAAGGGTTAGCGTTGAAGCTAGAGTAGCCAATGCATCAACTTTCTTATTCTCTGTTCGACGCACATGTTGAAGGGTTACATCCCCAAGCCATCTTATCAACTTTTGAGCATAATCATGATAAGGTCGCAATTCAGGCTTTTTTACCTCATAACTTCCTAAGAGTTGATTAATCACCAATTGAGAGTCACCAAAGACCTGTAAATGTAATTTTTTTATGTCAACGGCCATTTCAAGTCCAAGTATCAGTGCTTGATATTCATCGACATTATTGGAGCAACATGTTTTGGAGTAAAAGAGAATGGTAGAATCTCTTTTTGTGAAGTGATGAACAACACGCCAGCACCAGCTCCGCCGCGATGTGCAGCCCCGTCAAAGTACATTTTCCAAGGAGGTTGAACTTCAATTAACATCGCATCTTCATCAGGAAACTCATCAGTTAACTCCCAATCATTTGGTATAGGATGGTCTGCTAAGAAATCCGCTAGTGCTTGTCCCTTCACAGATTTTTGAGGGATGTACACAATCTCAAATTGTTGGAATTGGAGGTACCATCTTTCTAGTCGGTCACTAAGGACAGGTTTTGACATAACAAACTTGATGGGATTTGCTCTAGAAATAAGGCGTACAACATGAGCTTGAAAATAGTGCTTCATCTTTTTAATTGAGAAGACCAGTGCCAAGCATAACTTTTCAATTGGCGAATAATTTAGCTCATTTGGCGTCATCGTTCTACTTAAGTAATAAAGAGCATTTTATTTGCCTTCACTATGCTCTTGAGCTAATAGGGCTCCTACAGACCTTTATTGTGCTGCAATGTAGAGTATCAATGGTTTTCCAGGTATAGGGGCTGCCAAAACCGGAGGTTTCACTAGATACGATTTGATACTTTTAAAGGCTTCGCTACATGTTTGGTCCTAATTAAAAGGAGCACCTTTCTTCATAAGATGACTGAATGGTTGACATCTCCCCGCTAGATTTGAGATGAACCTTCTCAAGTAGGCTAACTTTTCTTGGAGACTTTTTAACTCATGAATATCTCGAGGTTCAGGCATCTTTAATATTGCATCGACTTTGGCTTGATCAATTTCAATCCCTCGATGTCTCACAATAAAGCCAAGGAACTTGCCAGAAGTAACTCCGAAGGCGCATTTCAATGGATTCATCCTTAATTGATATCTTCGGAGTAACTCAAATACCATCCTTAAGTCTTTCAAATGATCACCCCTCTTCCTCGACTTCACTACCAAATCATCAACATAACATTCAACATTTTTATGGAGCAAGTCGTCAAAGATATTTTGCATAGCCCTTTGATATGTGGCGCCATCATTCTTTAAACCAAATGGCATCACTTTGTAGCAATAAATACCTTTTGGCGTGCGAAATGCAGTGAGTTCTTCATCTTTTGGTGACATGTGGATTTGATTATATCCAGAAGAACCATCCATGAACGACATTGCCTCATAACCAGTGGTGGCATCAATCATCAACTCTGGAATGGGAAGAGGAAACTCATCTTTAGGGCATTCATTATTGAGATCTCTAAAGTCAACGTAAACACGAATTTGACCATTCTTCTTCCTCACAGGAACAATACTTGAAATCCATGTAGGATATTTGACCTCACGAATAAAGCCGCCTCAATGAGTTTGTTAGCTTCATTTTCTATCAACGGAATCAAGTCTGGTCTAAAACGTCTTTGAGCTTGTTTAACAAGACGAGAACCATTTTTGACTGCCAATTGATGGACCGCTACTACTCTAGGATTCAATCCAGCCATTTATTTATAACTCTAAGCGAAGACATCTCTATATTCTTTGAGTATATTCATGTAAGCGACTTCTTCATCAATTTCTAGAAACGCACTCAAGTTAGTTGGCTTTGGGTCTTCATCAGTGCCAAGGTTAACTTCCTTCAAAGGATCTATTGTGATCTTTACGCCTTCTTCAAATTTTGCTGGAGCATCTTTAGCATCTTCCTCTTCCACAGGATCATTGTCATTGACCGATATATGACAACACGAGGAAATATCTTCTACCTCTTCCTCAATCTTCTTTTGAGGCAAAGAATCATACTCATTTTGGATTGTAACATGATTTGAAGAACCTACACTTTCTTCATCTTCCTCGCGCTCTTTGGTGTAAACCACAGTATGAACCTTTGCCTTGAGTTCCTCCTTACAGGAAACCACAAGTTCCACTCGTCGCCTCATCCTAGAAGGAATCAAACTTCTAAAATCCTTTCGAATCAAATGTGAAGTAGGACTTGTAACTTTTAAATAACTTCTCAAGTTCTTGTTATTCTTCTCCAGAGGACCTAACCTCTCAAACACATAAATTTTTTTTGTCACTTCACCAAGTCGATCAAAGACGGAAGGCCTTTTATTGGGAGCAGTGACGTTATCTTCAAAAGTTATATGATTATTACTGGCCCTTCTTATGGAAATGCGAATTGGCGGCGGTTGGCTATAACCTAGGCCTTCACGCGCTTTCCTAGTTGTATCTTCTGATGGGAGTTTCCCTAGCACTGATGGCTCGCTAGGGTTGTATACTGCCTTCACAAATAACTTGTAGGCATTGGGATCAAAACCTTCTCTTGTGCGTCTTGTAGGGAGAGCCGTATCTAGCACTTGATCTTGAGCGACTGACTTTTCTGGCAACTTAGAAGACAGTTTTATTGCATCAATCCGTCTGATAGGAAGAGTTAGCCCTCTTAATGCATTTTCTTCAAGGTTAGATGGTTGATCTTGTTCTTTCTTCGCTTTTGGAACATAGAAAAACCTATAAGTCTGCTTTTTCTTTGAAGACATGATCTTCCCTTCATTATGAATGGGATAAGAGTCTTTGGTGTCAATTTTCACCTTTTCGATAGCTGCATCAATTCTTTTGCTTATGATATTATCAATCTTGATTGATTTGACGTCATTGGATTTGACCCCTTTAACAACATAACTTCTCATATAGAATTTCGCATCCGCAAAGTGTGTCTCCACTTCGGTGAAAGGATTATCATCTGCAACTATCTTTCTTTTAATTCCACCTTCAAGATATTTCAAACATTGATAGTAAGAAGATGAGACAATTCTATTCTCATGTACCCAAGGCCTACCAAGTAATATATTGTATGATGTCTTTGCATCAATCACATGCATCCATGCGCTTGATCGCAAATTTCCCATGTGGATCTCTAATTTAATAGATCCTATGGACCTCTGCCCTCCTTGATTAAATCCTTGTATCAACAGACGACTTTCACTAAGTTCCGTAGTCGTGATGCCAAGTTCCTTCAATGTGTGGATAGGCAAAATGTTGACTCCAGATCCTTCATCTATTAAGATTCTATTTATCTTCTTCTCTAGCACATGACCCAACATATACAAAGGACGATTGTGTAGTGCTTCACCAAATAGAAGATCGTTATTTGTAAATGCGATTTTAGTATCACAGACATGTGCTTCTTGGGAAGAAAGTTCAATAGATTTTTCAGAAGATGAAAGAGACATCATTTCTGAGATTTCCCTTGTTTCTTTTTCTTCTTCCCCATGAGACACTTTTGGTGAGGATTCACTCGTTGTTCCTTCTTTTACTGTAGGAGGCATCTTCATTGTTTGTTCTTTATCCACATTGAAACATGATGCCTCGACATTGCCTTGAGTAGACTTTGTGTCCAATGAGCTTGGTAAGAATTTCTCTAGAGTCACAAGACGTCGAGGTTTTTGGTAGTGATGCACTTCAACCTTTGCCCTTTTGGGGCGCTTGATTGATTTTTTCTTCTCTAATTTCTTCACCATTTTTCCTCTAACCGGTTGCTCGGGTAATTCTTTTTGTAAGCTTGACTTATTGCGTCTTCGCCTAGTTATAAGAATCCAACCCTCATCACCATCTATGTCAACGTCCTGGTCTACTGGCTCTTCTTCATGCTTTTCAGAGATATATATTTGAACCGGATCCAGTGACCAAAACGTGAGAGAGGTATGGTTAGAACTAGCCTTCTCATCATCAAGGATAATTTTATTTGCGTTAGCCAATCGCATCACTCTATCCTTAAAGACAACATTTTTCAAGAGGATGACTCACAAGTCTATGATACCTGCAATAATTTGGGTCATCAGTTTTTCCAGCTTCATCGGGTGGCTTCATCTCTGGAAAGTCAATGAGCTTTAACTCAAGCAATTCATCAAAAATTTCAGAAATGTCAGAATCCAAGAAGGGATTCTTTTTTCCTTGCATCTCCCTTAGCGTCGACTTTGATTTGAACGTGCTTGGAAAGTTGTTCTCACATTTTGTTTTACGCCCTCATTTGTGGTGAACTTTGTGGGTGACACATTTACACTCAGGATTATAAGTTGTCATTTCTGGGCAGAAACTTGCTCCATCTTTTGGGTTCTTGTTTGTCCCTTCCTTTGCGAGGATCATGGACAATAGTCATATCTTTTCCAGTAGATGTCATGCTCAACTCCATATCATGAGCGCGAGTAGCTAAGTCCTCGAAAGATTTTGGTTTTATTCCTTGCAAGATGTAAAGAAGCTCCAAGTGTATTTCTTGAATACACATTTCGATTGCAGAAGCTTCACTAAGCCTGTCCTTGCAATTTAGGCTCGCGTTCCTCCATCGATTTATGAAATCTATGACCGGTTCATCCTTCCTTTGGCGAGTATTCGTGAGTTCTACCATGCTCACTGTGCACCTTTTTCGATAGAAGCGATTGAGAAACTCATGTTCTAGCTGCTCCCAACTATCAATAGAGTTGGGTTCGAGATCCGTGTACTAATCAAAGGCATTTCCTTTTAGAGAGCGGACAAACTGTTTGACAAGATAGTCTCCATATGTTCCAGCATTATTACATGTCTCCACGAAGTGAGCGACATGTTGTTTTGGATTTCCTTTTCCCTCAAATTGTTGAAATTTGGGAGGTTGATAACCAGCAGGCATTTTAAAGTTATCAATCCTAGCACTGTATGGCTTAGCATACATATGAGAAGACTTGGTGGAGACTTCATACTTATCTTTGATAGTTCCTTCAATAAACACATTCAAGCGATCGAGTGGGATCATTCCTTCAGAAGAAACTGGCATCTTTTTAACAAACGGGGCTTTCTTAGCAGGATCTTCGATTTCTTGAACTTCAATGCCCTTTCCAGGTGCATGGCTCGCATCTCCATCTAAAAGTCCTTCTATCCTGTCCATCAACTTGTCAATTCGAGATTCTTGGTATTGTACATGCTTCGTCAATCCTTCAACCAACTTCATCAGATTTGTGAGTTGTTCCTTAGGAGAGGAAGCAGCAGTCACCATCGTTTGCATGATCATCGAAGATGCAGGATAGTAACATGGATTGTCGCGTAAGTTATTTTTAGCGGTCTCACATTACGCGATATACATGGAGATGTTTCACAAGTTGAATCACAGTTCTTTCTTGTGGTAGAGTTCTTGGAACCAGATTGCTCAAGTAGAGCCAATGTCTTCTTGATCTTTTCAGCAACACTACTTCCTCCTTCTAGAGCATTTGTGGAGGAACTTGCTCCTTTCGGAGTCGAAGACCCAAAAATAGGAGTTGATGCAGACAACACTTGAAGCGTTTGTTGTCCTAGTGTAGCAGCCTTGCTTCTCGTAACAACTCCAAAACATCCAAAGGTAACACCAAGGATGTCTTCAACTTCAGTAGAGAACTTGGAGCTAGTGACCTTAGAGGCGGTTGATCGAGAGTTGTTGTTCATGGAAGTCATCTTGATATTCTTTGACGTTTGAAAAGTTGAGATCAGAGGTAGAGATTGTCCCACTGGGCGTGCCAGAATTTGTAGACAATAAAATTCGAGTAAAGAAAACAATAATCAAGAACGGAAAATTACATTAACAGTCGATTTTATTATTTCAAATGCGAGTGTTACAATCTCTATAATTCCTCTGAATTCGCCTTTTCAAATATAAATTCAAGGGCTTTAACGCTTGTTCTTGAATCTATGATGAACTTGAACTTGAACTTTATCTTGATCTTGACTGTTATTTGAACTCAAGGGCTTCGAGCTTGTTCTTGAATTCGGTGGTCTTGATCTTGATCATTCTTGAACTTGAATGCTTGAATTCTTAAACTTGTAGCTTTGTAGAGAGTTAAATGGCGTTTGTACCACAGAGTTCTCTAGCTTCTTGTTTAGAATATTCTGTCAGTCTTTTCTGAATTATGAGGACCCCTTTTTATAGTTTTAGAATAGAGGAGTTGCGATTGGAATAGGATTTCGTTCAGCCAATCAGATTGAAGTGACATAGCATTTGGGCTTTATGGAGCGGGCTTCTCATCTTTGAAACATGTCATGATTCTATTGGTTTTCTTATTTGACTTGGCATGCCACATCATTTGCACACGTGGTGTCAAGATGGGATCTAGAATGAGAAGAGATTGGGTTTAACAAATTGGGTTCATCCAATGTAGCCCAAATCAATTAATTTAGACTTTAATTAAATCCATATTTATTGGACTTAAATATTTAACTCACTTTTATCAATCCACAATATTTATTTGGATTAATATATTTATGAATTCAATATAATCCGAATCATTTTATTAATTTATATTTAATAAATTTTAAATGATTACACACACTTCGCTTGAGATATGCTTCACTCCTATGGAATTATGGGATTATAAATGCTCGAAATGACTATGTTAGTAACAATGAAGACCCAAAGATACCTATACCTAAAAAAGCTAAGATCGATGAAAATGTTGTATTTACAACCATTGATTAGATAGGTGGTTATGTATATCATATCATTGTATTTTACGTTTTTGTGGATAAGTTGTATAAAACAATTGGTTAATTGTATATAACTTTTTTTATGATTATTTTGATTTTGTTGGATCAAATGTCAATTATGATGGAAAGGATCAAAGGTGTTGTTTGTGGCGACATATGTAATTTCTTTTGTGATAAACACGAAACTAAAATGACTTTAATTTTTGAAAGAATATATGTGGCAACATATGTGTAACATTCTGAAAGATTTTATATCTAGTGAAGATCCCAATAGGTCTTTGAGAATGAGTATTGGTGATAGATAGACATTCCAATGCCCAATAGTGAGAAATGTTGGGCATAGTATAGAAAATTGGGTAAGGGGTAATAACCAATTTCTATATAATACCCAATAAGCAAAATATTGGGTATATTAGAAAATATTGACTTAAAGGGTGTTAGCATATCTAAGTATTAATGAGCTTGTTCAAGAAATGTACCTGCAATGAAAACCATGAGCTAAAATTCAGAAATTCATCAATTGCAAACACATTAGGTACTAGGAATCCAAGTGTCAAGCCTAGTACCCTAAGTACATAACCATTTAAAATGATCATGTAGAGTGAGCAGTGCCCAAGGACATAGTGAGGGTTTTTGGGACAATAAGTAAACATTCCCAAAGGAACCATAAATAATAGTTAGTTAGGAAAGTACAACCAACACATGTGCAAGCACATGTGCAAGACATGTGAAGAAGCGGCCAAAGGAGGGGATCACCCTAACCAAATTCGATTAGGGTAGTTAGGGGGGAAAACGTGCACAAGGGACCACTTCATATGGAGCCTAACTTCCTAACTAACTGTAGATCCTAACTAACTGTTCTAACTAGAAAATAACCTAGGACTAATCGAATTATACCCATTAGTGCACCCGACAACCTAGGACCAAAACCGGGTTCACACTAACCTATTACTAGTTAAAGAGACAACCTAGTACCTAACCTAGGATGGTCCAAAAGGTTAGTTATGGTCATAAAAACTTAGGGGTAATTTAGTAATTCCCCTAGTTTACCTAATAAATTAATTCATCAAATTATTTAATTAATTTAAAAAGGGCTAAAACCGAAAGGAAATTTTCAGTTTCGATTAAGACAAGAAAGGGACAACCTAGTACCTAACCTAAGATGGTCCAAAGAGTTAGTGAAGATCCTAACGACTTAAGGATACTTTAATAATTACCCTAGGTTACTTAATTAATTAATTTAGAAACTTAATTAATTAATTTAAAGGGGCAAAACCGAAATCACAAAACTATTTCCAAATTTCGGTTAAGACAAGAAAAAGACAACCTAGTACCAAACCTAGGATGGTCCAAAGGATTAGTTATGGTTATAACGACTTAAGGGTACCTTAGTGATTATACTGGGTCACTTAATTAATTAAATTTTACATTTAATTAATAAAATTAAAGGGGTCAAACGAAAATTCTTATGCTAACCTAGTACAATTCAAGAAACATCCTAGTACTTAACCTAAGATTAGTCCTAAAGGGTTGATTATGGTTCCAATGACTTAGGGGTACTTAGTACTTATCCTAGGTCCCTAAATTAATTAAATTAAGGATTTAATTAATAAAAATAAAGTCCAAATGTTGACCAAAACCATAGTCAACACCAAAATTCCAGATTTTTGGTCAAGTCAACATTCTCCTATGTTTAGTCAACTTAGGAGGGGCTTTTTAGTAATTAGTTAATTAATTTATTTAATTAACTTATTAAACCCTATGTTGAATGAGTCAAGATCAGTCAATATGACGTTATAAAGATGATATATTCATCAAATGCTAATATGATGCTGTCCAAGATGTTTAAAAAAAATGTTATGCCTAAAGTTATGCTATAAGGTTAGCTAAAAGGATCTCCGTGAAATCATAATTTGAGTGAATGTTTGGCAAAAACATATTTCAAAATTTAAATGGGAATTTGCTATAAAGTTATCTCTAAATAAGTAAAAGATTGGCTAATAAATAAAGTACCCCAAATGGAGCATGATTGAATGAAACTTTTGCTTATGCCAACAGAACAGTTATGAAATCTATAGCCAATTGTTTATGTCAATACTAATCTTATGCCAATAAATTTACTAACACTACATTGTCAAACAAGTTGTAGGGAATTGGATATAATATTATGTTAAATAACTAAAATATTGGCTAATGTATAATGTATAAAAACTTAAGCATGTTGAACATGAAAATTGGCTTATGTCAACAAATATGGTTATGAAATCTATGCCCAATTTTTTATGCCAATACTAATCGTATGCCAATAAAATGGCTAACGATACATTGTCTAAAAGTGATGCATGTAAATGGCTATAATATTATGTTAAATAATTAAAAGATTGGCTAATGGTTCATACATATTAAATTTAAATATGAATATACATAAAATTGACACATGCCAACAAAAATGGTTATGTAGTTTAATATTCAAAGGTTGAGCCAATACTAATCGTATGCCAATCTTGTGTAGTTAGAGTATCAAATGATAATATAAGAAATTTTAAACTAATTCAATGAATCCATAATCAAGGGCATGTCACTCATTGAGACAACTACCAATATGGTAAAAAAGAATGACATATGAACTCATGAAACTCATTGAATGAAGTGTTCATCATCTATAAACGATGATATGAATCTACTACACCAAAGTAAGTAAGTAACATGAGTTTTAACATAATTAAATGGGTCTAAAGTAACTAAGTGACCATAATGGGGTGTTAAAGGAAGTGATAAATGTCTCACTTACACCTAAGCTACTATGTTAATAGAATACTCACGTATGAATGTGTTAGAATGTGTAAGACCAGTATCATTAACACCAAAGAATTATATCTAAGGGAAATTCACATTTCATCAATGTAATGTAATGATGACCAGCCATCAATAGAGTAAGTAAATCTCATTCTAGAAGTAAGCCTCCATAATGCTTGAGTCAACACTAAAAGATAAAAGAAGAAATGAACATTCACGTAATCAAGTGATTAACTATGTTAATCATGATGCTAATGAAAATGGTGACAACATGATAAAAGGCTAAGATGAATGGTGACACAAGTCTCTACCAAGCCTAAGTAAAGGTCACTAAAAGTACTCACCTAAGAGAGTGTTGAATATCAAGAGACAAGTCTCAATCATACTCTATATGTAAGTGTAAGGACAATTCACACTTAATACTAATGATGAGATGAGAAATAATCTAATGAGAAATGATGCCCTTATGCTAGAAGCAAACTTCTATGATGTGTGAGATGAATGTAATGGAACTTTATTTAGAGCACCGATAGGCTAGCTATGAGTCACGATTCCTTCTTTAGGGAAGGCAGAGGTTCGTGTAAATCTCATGAGATGAGACTGTTCATTTAGGCGGGTATGGGTCTCCTTATATATCCTAGTCTTTGAACTTATGCAACCAACATAGGGTTCTAGTAGGGTTCAATTCCCTATATACGCTAGCATGTTTTGGTTTCACCATGGCCAGTGACTCCGCCTCTTTTTGATATGGGGAAGACACCAAATTTTATGATGCTCACATGATCTATGTCGATTAAGGTTGCAGTTTCTCAAAGTATAAAGATAATGAAATGAACGATACCGAAGGTGTTTGTGCAAGACAATCAGGAGGTGAAATCAATTTCAAGTAATGACATTAGGTCATTCTTGGTCATTGCACTTCATGATCCCGATGAGAGTCTTAAACTTCATCCTAGGTATAGCTGGTGTTTACATCAACCTACGAATGAATGAAATGAATAATATGAAGTACGAATGAACGAATGAAGCAGACTGTGTGTTTGCTAAAGATGGCCCTCGGGTTGAGGTCCCATATGTTGGGCCCTCACTTGAGATGTCTTAATGCTATATCAACGATTCCAAAGTCTCGTGTATACGAAATGTATAATATATAAAACATGAAAGTAATGAAATCAATGGCATGATCAATAGAGAATTGCTTATGAAAGGTAATGAATATATAGTGTAAAAATGACTCACTATAAGGTAGGGAAATCATTCCTTAGTCCTTGGATTACTTACATCGATTCATTGTGGGTATGGGACTACAATGAATAATTACACTTGTAAGTAAGACATAGGACCAAAAAGAATTATTGAACTACACAACAACAACAAGAAAAAGACTGAAAAATAATCTAAGTGTACAAAGAGGAGCTCTCGACCTAAGAGGATCAAAAATCTCAAATCTTTGCCCGAGTTGTTCTAATATTATATTTATGATACTAATGTATTATAATCATATAGAAAATGATTTGTTCTTTGAATGTATTTAAATACATCATATCCATACCACAATTTACAACTAACGATTTAGGAAATTCTGGTGACTAGGCTTTCCAGAAATAGCATGTTGTTTAGGAAGAGCTTTCTTTGATCATGCATAGACTTATGTGTATGTGTGCATACACCCATACTTAGTACAAGTGGTGTGCTAACCCCTACTATTTACTATTTTATAGATGCAGGTTAAGGGACAGATTGACGACTCTTGCAACGATTTGGACATCAGCATTTCTTCGGACCATTTGGTAGGTCCTCTTGATTTCGAGGATGCTACAATTTTAGTCTATCCTTAGTTTATACAAAGCTAAAGGATGTTGTCCCTAGCATTTCTTTCATACTTTTATTTCGAAGCTTTTGTAATAAGGTCGTGTTTGGAAAACGTATTTATGATATATTCTTATTCTGTTTCGAGTTGATTCTTATGATAAATGGTTGTTACATTTATGTTGAGCTTAGTATATGATGAATTTATGAATAACTATATGAAGTCTATGTATACTACATAAGTTTAAAAGTTTTAATTTTTTTATTTCTAAAATTAACCATATAATGTGATGAATGAAACATGAGGCTTGTCTGCGTCTTCGAGAGGTCAACGACACCGGTTGCAATCCGGATTCCATAACCCAGGTCGTGACAATATGTCACATTTTAAATTGTCATAATTAAAAAAAATTAAAATGCTTTAATTTTCATTTTCATTTTCCCTCTCTCATCTCCTCCTCTCTCATCTCTCCTCCCTTATATAAAAGTCGTTTCATAATCCAAATTCTCATTTTCATTTTCAGTCTTCTCGTCTTCTTTTCTATTGTGCCAGTTGTTGTGAGAATCTTCTACAACAAGGCGGTGTTGTCTTCATAATTTCTAGTTTATCGTTGATATATCTTCTCAGGTAATATTTAATTAGGGTTTGAAATGTGTAACACCTTGAAAATCCAAGACACATTGTAAAACCTAACTTAGGTGTAATAAAGTCTAAGCATTGTTTCTAAGTCTATTTTTAATGAATATAGGTCATTAATGAGGTTTAAGAACCAAAACATCCAAAAATATCCATGACGTCCGCGAAGTTGATTAATTAAGTTGTTTAGGGGTTAGTTGGGGATTAAAGGGAGACTAATTAAGTTTATTAAGTCCCATTATAAATACCCTCAACCCTCATTAACCTAAAGACAACTCTCAAATAAACTCTCTTCCTTCTCTCTTCTTTTTTCTCTCTAATTGGAAGACTCCATAGAAGCTTACCTTGGGAGGTGAATTGGCGGCTGGAAAAAGGTGGATTCATCTTCAATTTTTTACAAAACATTAAGGTTTGGTTTCTATTCACCTTTGACACTCTTTCCTCAAAGGTTTCCTTCAAAATAGATTTCAAGAAGTTGGGTTTTCTTATGGGTTTCATTCAATTACAAAATTGAGTTGTTGATGATTTCTCTAGGTTATATTGAGTAGATTAACATGTAACTCAACTTGTTTATGGTAATTGATGATGGTTTGGTCTAAATTGAAGAATAGGATCCTTCATCCCTAACCCTAGGTAATGATCATGACCTATATTGTATTGTGATCATTCAATTGAGTTGGTTGTTGATTTGATTACTATGCTAGTTTTTGAGATGTGATTTAGGTTATGAATTATAATGTGAAATAAACCCATGTATATTTTCTCAAATTGTGATCTAAAAGATGAATTGTGTTACAGATATGCATTTGATTGGTTATCATTGTGTGATGATGTTACTCCACAAGTTAGATTGAGTTATTGGTTGATGGTAAGACCTTGATGATAGACTATGAGGAAGACTTGGTAAGTCTTAGAATCTCTATATTTACTTCCAATTGTTATTAATTGTTGCTAAGTCATGATATTACATTAGAGTATGCCTCATATAGGGTGGTATGATGTTGAATTGAAATGTCTTGACTGTGTTGTGAAGTTGATTAAGGTGTAAGTGATATCAGGATGGTGAAAACTATCAATGTGCCTTAATATGTTATGAAATGCTAATGTGTTAAACTCACTTATATGAAGTGTCATGAAATGACTTATACTCATACAATTATTTTGAGCTATTGATGATGATGATTATACAAGGGGTAGACCCTATGGCCTAAATTAAGCTATGATTGATAATTAAAGGCTTAAAGACATTTCAAAAAGGACTCTAGCTTAGCACCGAGTGAACTAGATAGAGGAGCCTTCCTTCATAGGGAAGGTAGGATCACTACATCACTCTTGATATTGGAGACTATAATGCATGACGCATAAAGAGGGTCCCAACTAAATCTCATAGTTCTTGAACTATGTTGCCCCGAAAGGAATACTAGCTAGTGGATTCACGTAGTTGCTATGTTTCATGTTTTGGTACTACCTTGGCAAGTAGTCCCTCTTCTTTCGGTGTAGGGTTTTATTACACCAAATTCCACACTAGCTCATGTGGTCTATGTCGGTCAGGGCAAGATGTGCCCAAAAGGTAAAAACGAATTAAAGGACTTGAGCTCTAACTTGGATAACCTAAGGGGTCTATCTTAGTCTAGGTAGGGGTATGAGACTTGATACACTCAAACTTACTTCTCAAATAAGAAGTAAAGCGGTCGTGTCAAGTAAATAACCCAACTAGTGAGGTTGGAATCGTTCCCACGAGGAAAATAGTTTAGACGTAACTTCAATCTATTATTACTATTGTTCGGTCAATTATTTCATTGGAAAGAAAAAACAATAAAAGGGGGTTTCTATTTCTAAATAAATGAAAATAACTAGCGAAATTGAAAGATACACTTAACAGCTTCGAATGTTGGAGTTTAATCAATTAATCAAAGTAACTAGGGTTACGTGTTCCCCACAGGTTCATAACTTGATAATTTTAACTATAACAATTCTTTCCTAGTATCTTGCATGCAAAGTGATAAGTTATGTATTTCTAAATCCTTGGTCCGGCATCTAGAAAATTTCACTCCGCACCTTGGTCCGGCTACGTGTGTTTCTATACTTACCCTTACCTTTACCTCATATTAAGCATCCTATTCGATATTTGACTAAGTTATTACCTCGTACCAATCAATACTAGCCTATTAGATAGTATACACTAAATTTATGTTGATAATTCTTTTCCTATTATCTACCTTCTTGGTCCGGCAAGTAGCATTAAGGCGAGTTCTAACGTTGGCCGTCCGTTAAAAAGACTTCTAACCGAAAGAATTATCAATACATGCAAGACACTATTCTAGAGTTATTATTTTAGTTAGGTTTTACCTCATTATTTTCCCATGTTCTACAACCCTAGTTATGGAGTATAGTTACCCATAGTCATAATCACAATATTCAAATATATGATATAAGAATTCATGTACTTACTTCAACGAGAAAGAGTAAAATCCAAAAGTTCGCTTGATTAATCAACAAAAATCACCAACAATCAATTCAAAGAATCTCAAAATAATCAAGAATCTAACAATAATCAAGGGCCTAACAAAATAATCCAGAGTCTAACCTCAAAAATGAGGTTTTTCAAACTATTTATAGAAAATAAAAACCTAATTAAACAAGGATTATATTTGCTGGAAATCTGTCAAAACGCGGCTGGGTCGACGGACCTCGCGACGGATCGTCGTGGTCAGGACGGACCGTCATGGACTCCATCGTCCCATACTTGTGCAATATCTTCAGCTGCTCTCTTCATTACCCTTGACAGCAAGTATGACGGATCATCACAGGCACAACGGTCCGTCGAGGGTCTCCGTTTCAAAACACTTGAACTCTTGGAATATGGGTACTGGGACTACTTCTCTGAACTTCATGACGAACCTGCAGGACAGACTATCATGGACACGACGGATCGTCATGGACTCCGTAACCCCACACTTGGTCAGACTTCCCCATCTTCCTTCAGCAGCTGCACTATGCTGCCACCTACAGACCGTCACAAGCATGACGGACTGTCACAAGCTCCGTAGGTGGTCTCTTCTGCATTTCTTTGCTCAAAAACCTCTACATTCATCTTTGGACAAATTTCCTGCAAATAAGGAGAAACTTATATAAAAATTAGCACAAAAAGGATTTTGGACACACTAAACTTAAGGAAAAAGTATTAATAATACCGTGAAACCACGGCATATAAACACCCTCAACTTAAATTCGTTGTTTGTCCTCAAGCGACGCACTATGACTCAATACAAAATCTTTGTACAATAGTATCCATGTTTTATCCGTTGCAATCATTTGGCTATCAATCCCGATTAATCTCATCATATTTATGCATGCTATCACTATTAGGCTTGAATTATGTGGAATCAGACCATGACACAGACTCACCATGCACTAACACCTATACTTTCAATTTCTCACCGAGGTGCTAACATTTCCGGTAATGCAAGTAGTGTCCTCACTTCCAAACAAAATCCGCATTTTCACACAATGATTTCAGTTTGAGTATAAGGATTACTTTTCAATACTCACTCTCAGAACAAATTCACACTCATTCATACCTATTGCCATAAGCTTGCCCTTATTTTCACTACTTGAAGTTCGCTATACAACCCTTAGGATCACGATAGGACTTTCTTATCTTGTAACATAGGCTCAGGGTCAGGTAGGGTATATTTAGGTATATTTCAGTGACTTTTTTCCCTCCTTGATATATGGGCTAAACATACCATTTTCTATCATTTTATTTTGCCCAGTTTCCCATATTCTTTTACCTTGCTATTTTCCCTTTTTTCTTCATTTGTGTAAGTGACTCTCTTCTTTTCCTGCTTGTATTTTTTTACTTTTCTTTCAACTGATTCTTGAGTCACTTTACTTTTGTTCTTTTTCTCTCTTTATTCTTTCAACCCCACTTTCCAAGGCATTCCTCATAATAGCCACCCTTAACTCATGGCTTTTCCATGAGTCAACGTACACAATACCCAAAGTTGGGTCAGGGCCATAAAGAAGGTTGTTTACTGCATTAGCCACCCTCAACTTATGCTTTTGGCATAAGCTGAGGTGCACATGTCCAAGGAGGGACCAGGGCCAACACATTATTTCCAGAAAAGATTAGTTGGGGTGAAAAAGTAAGGTCTAATTTAATCTCAAATCATTTGGATCAAAGAAGAATAAATTTCATTTGGTTTTCTTTTATTTAGGCTAAAAATGGGCTATATTGAATAAGGGCCAACGATCCTTTCCTAATTGTCTATTACAACTTACTTTTAGTAGGACTAACCAAGCAAGTTCTAGCTCAGTACAAATAGTGGACTATTCAAATATTCCTCACACTCACTTGAAATCTCATCACTCTACCAGATTATCAGACACCTAGTTCGAATTTTAGACTTAGGGTCATGCAGTGGTGTACCTCTATGTCATGCTTAGAGCCACACATTTATCAATTACTATGCCTAGTCATGCATCATTTTCCATTTTATCAGGATATCATTTTAGCCATCACGCTACAGAATTAAACTATGTACACAAGATATAGACATGCCGATTCAACAGAAAAATAATCAGTCTCTTGGGGAAAAAGAACACAGTCAAGAAAACCCCAAAAGAGGATAGTGAATTGGGCTACTCAGACTTCACCCTAGAACTCACTTTCCATCTACCCCACCCCCAACAAAAAGACATGCAATTGTCCCCAATACATACAAAATTGAAATACTAGAGTGGTAGGTGAAGCAAACCTGGGGCGCAAAGCGCCGACGATCAGCAAGCTGGTTGGTCCGGTTCCCCAAAACCCACTTCCTCTGTAATCTGGACACCCTCAGTGGTGTCCTCAGCAACAACAACACTATCAGCAGTGCCTCCCGCTATCTCCACAGTTTTGGAGCTAGACGCCCCAGCAGCTAACTCTCATTCTCTCATCTAACGCGCCTCCATCTCAGCAAGCGAGGCTCTCCTCGCAGCCTCCATCTCACGGCGCTCCTTCTTCCGTGTTCGCGCCTCATGCTCTCTTGAACCCTACGCCTCTTGGCATGCTCTCGATGGGGAAGGTGGTGGAATCTCTGAAGTGGCAAATAGGGCCGCCATCACTGTGTCTTCATCAGGCTCGACAGAAGGGGCCTCAGACTCAGGCACCCTAGCCTCTAAGATCATATCAATATATGCGCGAAGACTGTCGACTGCAGCCTGAAGGGTCGAGACATCCACCGAAGGAGCTTGCCGGACTAGCACCCGCAACTCAAAAGCGTCCAAGCACTAGTAAAACTCAGCGATCTTCTGCTCTGTGTGCTGGACCATTCTCCGCTCCAAGCGGTCTTTTGCCTCGGTAATAGACCTCTGCATCAAAGGCTGGATATGATGCAAAAGTGTAGCCATTTGCGCCTATAATAAAATGAGCAAATCAACTGGTCAGTTCTTAAATGTTACCAAGGAAAAAACAAATCTCACCCATTCGAAGTCAAACATGTTACTGGTATTGCCCAACAAGAAAGCATAGTCTACAGGTATCACATTATTTTTTCGTCTTACAACTATCGAAATTTGATGTTATTATATTTTCTGATTGATTATGTTCCCTGCAGAGAATGTGGACTTTATGTTGCTGCATACACTGAGTTTTTGAGTGATGGATTAGAAGTACCATCATGTGAAATTCGTGTTGACACACTGTAGACAATAAAATTCGCGTCGAGAAAACAATAATCAAGAATGGAAAATTACATCGACAATCGATTTTATTATTTCAAATGCGAGTGTTACAATCTCTATAATTCCTCTAAATTCTCATTTTCAATATAAATTCAAGGGATTTAAAGCTTGTTCTTGAATCTATGATGAACTTGAACTTCAACTTTATCTTGATCTTGACTTTTATTTGATCTCAAGGGCTTCGAGCTTGTTCTTGAATTCGGTGGTCTTGATCTTGATCATTCTTGAACTTGAATGCTTGAATTCTTAAACTTGTATCTTTGTAGAGAATTAAATGGCTTTTGTACCACAGAGTTTCTCTAGCTTCTTGTTTAGAATTTTATGTCTGTCTTTTCTGAATTATGAAGACCCCCATTTATAGTTTTAGAATAGAGGAGTTGCGATTAGAATAGGATTCCGTTCAGCCAATCAGATTGAAGTGACATGACATTTGGGCTTTATGGAGCGGGCTTGTCATCTTTGACACATGTCATGATTCTATTGGTTTTATAATTTGACTTGGCATGCCACATCATCTGCACACGTGGCGTCAAGATGGGCTCTAGAATGAGATGAGATTGGGTTTAACAAATTGGGTTCATCCAATATAGCCCAAATCAATTAATTTAGACTTTAATTAAATCCATATTTATTGGACTTAAATATTTAACTCACTTTTATCAATCCACAATATTTATTTGGATTAATATATTTATGAATTCAATATAATCCGAATCATTTTATAAATTTATATTTAATAAATTTTAAATGATTACAAATGCCCCCTGCTTTAAGTCTTGTCGATATATTTTATCTTTTAGAGAGTAGACTTGAAGCATTAACCGGTTACTAAATTCACCTTAGTTAAAAATGAATTATAATTGAATTAACAATTGTAATCCTACTCAATTAATGTTTTATTGCCCAAGCCAAAAAGGAATTGTAATCTTACTCAATTTCATATTCATATTATGTTTTATTGCCCAAGCCAAAAAGAAATTGTAATTGAATAAGGAGAAGGATTCTATCCCACCACATGACATCTATAAAAAGATACATTGTCTCCATAATTTTATCTTCAATTACGGATTGTGAGCCTACGACGAAAAGGGCATACTCAAGGTAATTTTCCTTCTTTTTTTATTATTTATTTTCGTCACTTTTTTTTTACAGCTTGACATGTCTGTCATAGAAAATTCATATCTCATTGTAGAAAAATCGAAATCACGAACCGTTTGATTTTTCACAAACTAGGCTTTTCGATCTCTAACATATCCAAAATTCAAAATTTAATACATTCGGCAGCTCTAGATGGGGCCCTCTACGTGGAGCCAACTCATTGGCCTCATCTCTAATGAGGCCGATATCAACAATGCCTAAAGGGGTATTGAGCTGATCAACGTTCCATATAGGCACACCTGCAGACCCGCACAGAGAAAATATCATGCACGGGAAAGGGTAAGTAGTTGTGACCTTAAAAGCCTTCTCGTGCATGACCGCTTGTAGAAGCCACGCAAAATCAACCTCGAACCCGGCTATCATCGCCGCCATCAGTACTGCTCGATCTGATGTGACGATATTATCAGCGGCTGTGGGGGAAAGGCAGTGGCGGACAATCAACCACAAAAACTTCACCGTGAAAGTCAGGTTGGCCTTCTTGATGGCCCCCTTCGGATCGGTCACCCGGTCGGCACCCTCTCCATCAACGGACAAGTGCAGGGCCATCCACCTCTTGGTGGTCTCTCTCAGCGATGGCTCACGCAGGAATTGGCCATCTATAACAATCTGCCATCGGTAATCAAACTCGGCAGTGAGAGGGGTCCGATTAGCATCAACATCCTCGCCGTATAGAAACTGGCGGATGGCAGGCAGGGAGATATCAACCTGAACGCCCCGTACTTTGACCTGCTCCAGTGGGGCCTATTTGGCGGGGGCATCCCGCCTATCAATCTGTGATCGGAGAGTCTCTACGTAGGATGCATAGAACTCTCGGACCAGCTCTTCACTATAACGTCCCAACGGACGTGCTGTCCACTCCAGTCGATGTCTGGTGAAGAGATTGTGGATCTCAGGCATCGTCGGGATACTTCCTGTAAGGACCCGTCGCTCCAATGTAAGTGTCCGAGTCATAACTCCTTTGTCATTCAGGAACTTTGCATTGGAATAGACTTGAAAGTGCCCGTCGACACACCACCGGTTGGGCTGGTCAGTAACCGGGGTGAGAGCAAGAGATGGTGAACCGAGTGTGGATTCTGAACTGTGAATCTCATCAGACGAGGCCGACGATGCAGCGGTGGCAGGTGTAGGAACCTCAGCAGATCTGGAGGCTTCCTCCGACCATGAAACTCCTAAGGAGCCAGACGCTCCTTCTTCATTAGTGGCTTACCCAGAAGGTGTGCCGGTCAGTGTGCGCTTCTCATCAGACTGGGAGGCAGTGACTACGTCGGACGCCACCTTTTTGGGTGTGGCTCTGGCAGCACGGGATGGGGTGGAAGTGCCTGGGGGTACGTACTCGGGGTTACGCTCCTCATCAGAGCTAATGACCAAGCGGGCAGACAGGGCGACAGACTTCGATCACCCATGTGCATAGACTCGATCTTGTTTTGGTACAATATTAGATAGTACCTGTAAAGAATCAATATTAGTACTAGATGGAGAAAACAAGACAAGCAAAACCACACAAAATAAATACAAAAAAATTAAAATAAAATTACATTTCTATAGTAACAGTGAAACATGACGGGCCAGATGATGGTTCATTGTGACTATGACTAACCGTCATGGGGTCCATCGTGCCTTACTTAGACTTTGTTTATATGGAGAACCCTGAAGGAGAGTCTCTGATAAGTATGACGGTATGTGCAGGACAGACCATCACAGGTACGACGGTCCATCGTAGGTGTCCATCAGAGGACACTTGAAAAAAAAATATGGAGACCCTTAGGAGAGGGGTCTCTGACCATCATAACGGTCACGCAGGACGGACCGTCGTGGGTATGACGGTACGTCGTACTTGTCCATTTGAGGACACTTAGAAAAATAGAGAGAGACCCTTAGGAACAGGGTCTCTGACAACTAGAACGGTTGTGCTGGACGGACTGTCGTAGGGATGACGGTCCGTTACATGTGTCCGTTGGAGGACACTTAGAAAAAGTGAGAGACCCTCAGAAATAGGGTCTCTGACAACCAGAACGGTTGTGCAGGACGGACCGTCGGGGGGATGACGATCTGTCGCATGTGGCCGTTGAAGGACACTTGGAAAAAAATGAGAAACTCTTATGAATAGGGTCTCTGACAACCAGAACGGTTGTGCTCCACGGACCGTCGTGGGGATGATGGTCCGTCGCATGTGTCCGTTGGAGGAAACTTGCATAAAATTGGACAGTGGGGTGTTAGGGCTGTTGGAACGTACCCAACGACGGTCCGTCGTGAGTACGACGGTCCATCTTCGGGGTCTCGTTCTGTAACTGAGTGGAAGAAATGGGGGTGCCCCATTCATCCCCTATGACCCAAATCGAATTGGTAGTGTTTGAACCTACATTTTTCTAACCCAAATACCTAGTAAACTAGCAATGCTAAAGCACCTATTTCCAGGGTTTTATACACGGAAATTTCGAAGATTATTAAGCTAGGTTAGACAGAATTTTATTAAAATAAATGAACATATCAAGAAGAACTAGGCTAATAATAATTGATAAACAAAAATGCAATATGAACGAGTAGAAATTAGAGACACATACCTGAGAATTTGATAAATCAAGAGGGAAAGGTACTTGGTGATCAAGAAGACACCCACAGTAGCACCTCCGACTAGTAGATGATGACTTTTAGGACTTTGGAGAATTTTGGGAAAAATGATCGGTTGAAGAGGGAAAGATTTTGGAAGTTTAAAAGGGAGGAAAATATTAGAAAGAGTGAAGGAATGGGGTGAAATGAAGGGTTGGGGATTTTAAATGTTGAATTTTTTAAAAAACCCCAACCGGGTCGGGTCGGGTCGGGTACGCCTCATTAATGACACGACGATTCCCCGACGATGGTCCATCTCAATTGTGACGGTTCGTCGTTGGTTCCGTCGCATGTGCCCTAGTTTTAAAATAACAGAAAGACGTACCTGGCACGACGGATTCATGCGACGGTCCGTCACAGATGAAATGGTCCGTCGCTGTATCCATCAGTGACTGCTGCAGAGTAATTTTCTGCAGAATTTCCTGGTGATGTGCCTGCAAATTTCAAACCCATTAGTAGAAAATGCTACCATTACTAGAAAGAAAAAAACTATAAGTATTGGGTTGCCTCCCAACAAGCGCCTTATTTAACGTCACGGCACGACTGAGGACACTTGATTACTCAGCCTTCATCAAGATGGTATGCCTCTATCACTTCATTCACCGATGCATTATGCCCAAAATAGAGTTTTATTCGTTCTCTATTCACCTTAAACCTCACTCCCTCCTTGGCTTTTAACTCAACTGCTCCATGAGGGAATACTTGTGTAATCAAGTAAGGGTCAGTCCGTTTGGACTTGAGCTTGCCCGAAAGACAAGGCAACCCAGAACTGTCTAAAAGCACCACATCCCCAACCATAAACTCTTATTTTTCACTTTTTTGTTCATGTTCCTTCTTCATATTTTCTTTGTGGGATATGGCAAATACCGATTGTAGCTCACCACTCTGCCTCATGGTCCTACAAATGTTGAAGGTCGCTTCTTCATTGTTCAACAAAAATTTCATCTGCCTCTTTTCCATATCAACTAAGGCTCTGCTTGTAGCAAGGAATGGCCTCCCAACATTGTTAGGATCGAATTCACGCACACACACTAGATGAATGAAGAACACAAGAACTTTCAAGAGAAAGAGATGACAGATCTAGAGAGAGAAAGAGAAAACCCAATATTTCGTGGTAAGACCCCGTGAGTAAACTTCCACGGCGGTGAGGTATATTTATATTAATAAATCAGAGTATTTTTGGTAACAGAGAATAAATAGGAAAACCTAAAATAGAGAATAAATCGGAAAGCCTAAAATAGAAAATAAATAGGAAAACCTAAAATTATTCAGGCTCCACTACCTAACAATTCTTTCACTTGGAGACTGACTCAATCATCCAAAAAATACATTCTCAAAAAAAAATCTCTTCATCATCAACATCTTTACCGCAACGCAACTTCTGTAGCAACAACTATAGAAGACCAACCGAGGTTTTACATAACCTCAGTTTCCCTACATCAACACATTTCGTCAACATGTCTGCCGGGTTCTTTGCACCCTGTATCTTCTCCAAGAACATATCACCATCTTCCACTGCCCTGCGAGTGAAATGGTATCGCCTTCTGATGTGCTTTGTCTTCGAATGATAGACTGGATTTTTCACCAATTGTATGGTACTCTGGCTATCTGAGTAAAGAATCTTCTCGCTCTGCTTCTTGCCCAATTCCTCATGATAATCTGTCATCCATATCATCTCTTTCCCAGCTTCAGCTATTGCCACATACTCAGCTTCAGTAGATGAAAGAGAAACACACTTCTGAAGCCTGGACATCCAACTCACTGCTGTTCCACCTATGGTGTAAATGTACCCCGATGTACTCTTGCTCGAGAAACATCCCCACCAAGATCAGCATCCACAAAACCCTGTAGAGTCACATTGCCTTTGCCAAAACAAAGTGAAGTACTGGATGTACCTCTCAGATATCTCAGAAGCCACTTCACAGCTTCCCAATGCTCTTTCCCAGGGTTCGCCATGTACCTGCTTACAACTCCCACTGCATGTGCTATATCAGGTCTAATGCAGACTATAGCATACATCAAACTACCGACTGCTGAAGCATATGGAACAAGTGCCATGTGATCACTCTCCTCGGCAGTCTTGGGTGACTGCTCATTTGACAATTTAAAGTGATTTGCCAATGGAGTAATCCTGGGTTTAGCATCACTAACCCTGAATCTGCTCAGCACCTTCTCAATTTACAACTCCTGAGATAGATTTAAAATGCCAACAGATCTATCTCGAGAAATCTTCATCCCCAAAATCTGCTCTGCTGGACCCAAATCTTTCATCTCAAACGCTGTAGACAACTTTGTCTTCAGATTGTTAATCTCCCTCATACTAGATCCTGCAATAAACATATCATCCACATACAGGAGTAGAAAGACATCTGAATCAGTGTATTTCTTGAAGTAACAACAAGGATCCTTTTCAGCTCTACATAATCCACTCTTGGTCATGAACGAGTCAAACTTCTTGTACCACTACCTTGGTGCTTGCTTTAGTCCATACAAGCTCCTGGTGAGCTTGCACACCATGTGTTCCTTGCCTGGAACCACAAATCCTTCCGATTGCTGCATATAGATCTCTTTGTCCAAATCTCCACGTACAAACGTTGTTTTTACATCCATTTGCTCTAGATGCAAATTCTCTGATGCAACAACACTCAACAGAATTCGAATAGAGGTTAACTTCACAACAGGAGAGAATATTTCAGCATAATCAATACATTTCCTTTGTGAATATCCTTCAACCACTAAACAAGCCTTGAAACTTCTTTTGCCATCTGGTTCAATCTTGATTCTGAACACCCATTTGTTCATCAAAGCTCTCTTCCCTGCAGGTAGATCAGTCAACACCCATGTGTCGCTCTTCTCAAGTGACCTCATCTCATCATCCATGGCTTGCTCCCACTTGATCGAATCCTCCACCTGTAAGGCCTCATCAAAAGACTCTGGTTCCCCCTCATCAGTCAGCAATAGATAGTGTAATGAAGGTGAATACCTATCTGGTGCCCTGATGGATCTGGATGATCTCCTTAACACCTGCTCAGGGTAACTTGCTCCACTTGAGATTCTTCAGTAGGAGTTGGTTGAGTATCTGCTTCAACATCTCTGGGGTTACTCTTCTCCAACTCAACCTCAACTCACACTTGCTTTGTAATCTCTAGAAGCTTCTGCTCTCTGTCCTTGTACTGGACAGACTCATCAAATGTCACATCACGATGTCTCAGAATCTTTCTGTTCTTGTCATCCCAAAACCTGTAACCAAACAAATCAGAACCATATCCTATGAAGTAACACTTCACATCCTTGGCATCAAGCTTGTCTCTCTTTTCTGGATCAACATGAACATAAGCAGTGCAACCAAAAGTTCTCAAGTGTGAGTACTTGAGTTCTTTTCCTGTCCACACCTCCTCTGGAATCTTGAACCCTATAGGAACTGATGGTCCCCTGTTGATCAAGTATGCAGGTGTGCTCATAGCATCCGCCCAAAGTGTTTTGGGCAGCCCACAGTGTATCCTCATACTCCTTGCACGCTCATTCAATGTTCTGTTCATCCTCTCAGCAATTCCATTCTGCCTTGCCTTACCAGGAATTGTTCTCATCAATCTGATTCCCTCAGCTGCACAGAATGCCTTGAACTATGATTTGTCATACTCTCCTCCATTGTCAGACCTTAGGCATTTGACTTTCAAATCGGTCTGATTCTCAACTTCACCTTTCCACTTCTTGAAAGTTGCAAACACATCTGACTTATGCTTCTAGAAGTAAACCCATACCTTCCTGCTGAAATCATCAATGAAGGTAACATAGAATCTGGATCCTCCAAGTGATGATACTGGACCATTTCCAACCGCACTTTCTTTGGCTCTCTAGGAGTCTTTGTGAAGCTTACTATTTTCTGTTTTCCCATAACACAGCTCTCGCAAAGACCCATATCAACAGACTTCAGACCATCTAATGCTCCTTTTGCAACCAGCATCTTCATTCCTTTAATACTCATGTGTCCAAGTCTGTTATGCCACAGACATGAACCGGAAGCACCTTCAGCAATAACGGACATGTTTATACACCCTGCAGTGGTGAACAAGGTTCCAAATTTGGTGCCACGAGCTACTACCATAGCACCTTTCACGATCTTCCACGAACCTTTCCCATACTCTGCTGCATATCCCGTGCTATCCAACTGACTAAGAGAGATCAGATTTTTGTTGATCCCAGGAATATATCTGACATCCTCCAATGTCCACTGGTTTCCCGAGGTGGTCTTTATGCAAACATCCCCATTTCCTTCAATCTCTAAGGCTTTATTGTCAGCAAGATATACTTTTCCAAGATTTCCAGATTTGAAGTTTTGGAACAACTCCTTGCTTGGAGACAAATGGAAAGATGCATCAGAATCCAAAATTCATGATTCAACCGGGCTGTTCACACTAAGGATTAGAGCATCCCCAATGTCCTCTGCTGAATTTACAGAATCATTGTCGTCTCCAAATTTCTGATTCTGTTTCTTCTTTGGCTTTGTACAGTTCGTCCGAAAGTGCCCTTTTTTCTCCACAGTTCCAACAAGTCACATTTGATCTGTTCAGTGATTTTCCTCGATTCTTTGATTTTGATCGACCATGTTGATTTTGGTCTTTCGTCTTACTTCTCCCCCTTCGATCAACGCTGAGAGCACTGCCCGATGAATCTCTCACTTCTCGTTTTCGAATACTTTTGCTAAGAACAACATCACAGATTTCATCAAACTTCAGTTTCTCAGATCCACGGGAATTGCTAATCGCAGCAACAACAGTATCCCAAGACTCGAGCAGAGATGACATCAAAATCAACTCCTTAATTTCATCTTCGAAATTAATATCCACATAATTGAGTTGACTCACAATCATATTGAACTCATTTATACGATCAGAAACGGATCCAGTTTTAGACATCTGTAAATTGAACAATCTACCATCAAATATACCTTGTTGATAGCCGATGGTTCATACATGTTTGACAGTGCCTTCAACAGACCGGACGTAGTCTTGTCCTTCACGATGTTGAACGCCACGTTTCTTGACAAAGTCAACTGAATCAACCCTAGAGCCTGGCGATCCTTGATTTCCACTTCTCCTCCGTGATGGATTCCTGCTTCACCCCGGTCAACGGTTTGTGAAGATCTTTCTGGTACAGATAATCTTCGATCTGCATCTTCTAGAAACTGAAATCGGATCCATCAAACTTCTCAATTCCAAGCTTCGAACTATCTATCTTCTGTGATCTTGTTGAATCTCCTTAGATCTGATACCAGTTGTTATGATCGAATTCACGCACACACACTAGATGAATGAAGAACATAAGAACTTTCAAGAGAAAGAGATGAGAGATTTAGAGAGAGAAAGAGAAAACCTAATATTTCGTGGTAACACCCCGTGAGTAAACTTCCACGGCGGTGAGGTATATTTATATTAATAAATCAGAGTATTTTTTGTTACAGAGAATAAATACGAAAACCTAAAATAGAGAATAAATAGGAAAGCCTAAAATAGAGAATAAATAGGAAAACCTAAAATTAATCAGGCTCCACTACCTAACACCAAGAATAATAGGCACTTCAAAATCGACTTCAAAATCAAGAATAACAAAATCTGCCAGAAATATGAATGACTCCACTTTTACTAGCACATCATGGAGTATCTCTATAGGCCTTTTCATTGTTCGATCAGCCATCAGTAGCCGCATCGCAGTGGGTTTTGGGTCACCCAAACCCTACTTCTTGTAAATCGAGAGGGGCATGAGATTTATGCTTGCCCCCAGATCACATAATGCTTTCGCAAAATGTAATGACCCAACTGTACAAGGAATAATGAATGCACCCGGATCTTCTTTCTTTTGTACGAGGGATCTTGTAGCAATAGCACTACACTGCTGCAGTCTATCATCATCCTCAAAAGTGAACAATTTTTTATTTGTGACCAGATCTTTCATAAACTTGGCATAACCGGGCATTTGTTCTAGAGCTTCTACCAAAGGGACATTGATAGAAAGTTGCTTCAACATTGTTATAAAACGCCGATATTTACGAGCCTCGGTCTTTTTCACTAATCTCTGAGGGAATGGTGGTGGTGGTGTAGGCATGGGAATTACCTTCATAGGGACTTCTGCATCTTTTCCAGTTCTCTCTTCTTCTTTACCACTACCCTTTACCACCTTATCATCATCCTTTCTCACCTTTTCCTCATTAGACGACATAGGTGGGTCAATGGTTTGCTTACCACCCCGAGTACTGATTGCCATACAGTGCGCATCATTTTTTGGATTTTGGACAGTGTTGCTAGGAAGAGTGCCTGGTTGCCGTGTGTTCACTGCCGCAGATAATTGGGCCATTTGCAACTCGATCTGCTTAATCGATATTGCATGTGTATCGACTTTTTTCCTAATACCTGCTAAATCACACCTTAACTCTTTAATGTGCTCATCAGTAGCATCGAACCTCCTCATCATTTTGTGCAACATATCCTCAACTCGCGCCATACTATCTCCACCATCCCTAGGAGTAACTTAACGATTTTGAGGAGGGACATAGGGCCCATTCCTATCATTTCTATTACCGTAGTTACCCCTGTTGAAGTTGTTGTTGTGGTTGTAGTTTCCATCTCGGACATAATGACCCTCACGGTTATTGTTACCATAGATTCGACCTTGGTTCCCTTGACCTTGGCGCCAATTATCCTGATTTGAGCCTTGGGCGCTCGGTCGGAAACCCCCCGTCTGCTCATTTACTGTGTAGGAGTCCTCCGCATAATAACATTCATCATTAGATGGTGATTTCGACAAGTAGTTGACTGCATTTATCTTTTCTGTACCACCAGTGACATGTTTTAGTACCAACCCAAGATCAGTTCTCATCTGAGCCATTTTTTCATGAATCTCATCTGTGGCTGGGTTGTGAGTGGATTGCACTGCGAAGATATTTCTCCTGGTATCTGACTTCCTAGTACTCCAAGCTTTATTATTTTGGGAGTTTTTCTCTAATTTTACAGCAATCTCAGCATAAGGACACTCCCCTTAAGATCCACCTGCTATAGTGTCCAACACAGCTTTATTATTATCATCTTGTCCCCGATAGAAGTATTCCTTCAGCGACTCATCATCTATACGGTGATTTGGGACACTTCTCAAGAATGAGGTGAATCTATACCAAGAACTACTAACTAACTCTCTTGGTTGTGCCACAAAGTTGTTCACTCTCTCTTTATGGTTTAGTTTCTTAAAGACCGGATAGAAGCGTGCTAAGAAAACATCCCTTAGTTGGTTCCAAGTGAAAATTGAGTTGTAAGAGAGCTCAGTGAACCATATAGCAGCCTCTCCCGTCAGTGAGAGAGGAAACACTCTAAGCCCTATTACATCCAAGTCCAAGTCAGGCCTCCCTACACAGCTTTTACACACTGCCCTTACCTTAGCTATATGGGCATGTGGATCCTCAGAAGGTAGCCCTGAAAACAAACCTCTGGCAGTGAGCATTTGCATCAGGCTACTAGTTACCACAAAGGTGTGGCCTGGTGGTAGAGGAGGCAAGACAAGTGGCCCATCAGAGTCTGCTATGTTATCATAGCCTCTGTAGTATGCTTGGGGCCGTGGAGTGAAATTTTATCCCCTCTATGGGTGTTCGCCCGGGGCATCCGGTAACAACTGACCATGAACATCAACCGGAGCTGGGATGTTCTGGTTTGGATCATCATTATTGATTCCCATGTTTCGATTTATGTTGCGTAGTACGCTCTAATTCATGATCGTAGGGAAACAAGGGTTCTCTTCCTCTCCGTGTATTTGGCATACAAGGAGGGAGGTTCTGCACGAATCAAAAACAATAAAACAAAGTAAAATCAAGAAATATCAACTAAACTATATTAATAAGTTTAAGTTAATCTAAAAGCTACTTTCCCCGGTAGCGGCGCCAAAATTTGATACGCTCAAACTTACTTCTCAAATAAGAAGTAAAGTAGTCGTGTCAAGTAAATAACCCAACTAGTGAGGTTGGGATCGTTCCCACGAGGAAAATAGTTTAGACTTAACTTCAATCTATTATTACTATTGTTCGGTCAATTACTTTCTTGGAAAACAAAAACAATAAAAGGGGGGTTTCTATTTCTAAATAAATGAAAATAACTAGCGAAATTGAAAGATACACTTAACAGCTTCGAATGTTGGAGTTTAATCAATTAATCAAAGTAACTAGGGCTTACGTGTTCCCCACAGGTTTATAACTTGATAATTCTAACTATAACAATTCTTTCCTAGTATCTTGAATGCAAAGTGATAAGTTATGTATTTCTAAATCCTTGGTCTGGCATCTTGAAAATTTCACTCCGCACCTCGGTCCGGCTACATGTTTTGCTATACTAACCCTTACCTGTACCTCATATTAAGCATTGTATTTGATATTTGACAAATTTATTACCTCGTACCAATCAATACTAGACTATTAGATAGTATACACTATATCTATGTTGATAATTCTTTTCCTATTATCTACCTCCTAGGTCCGGCAAGTAGCATTCAGGCGAGTTCTAACGTTGGTCGTCCGTTAAAAAGACTTCTTTGCGAAAGAATTATCAATACATGCAAGACACTATTCTAGAATTGTTATTTTAGTTAGGTTTTACCTCATTATTTGCTCATGGTTCCCACAACCCTAGTTATGGAGTTTAGTTACCCATAGTCATAATCACAATATTCAAATATATGATATAAGAATTCATGTACTTACTTCAATGAGAAAGAGTAAAATCCGAAAGTTCGCTTGATTAATCAACAAAAATCACCAACAATCAATTCAAAGAATCTCAAAATAATCAAGAATCTAACATTAATCAAGGGCCTAACCAAATAATGTAGAGTCTAACCTTAAAAATGAGGTTTTTTGAAATATTTATAGAAAATAAAAACCTAATTAAACAAGGATTCTATTTGCTGGAAATTTGTCAAAACGCGACTGGGTCGACGGACCTCAAGACGGATCGTCGTGGTCACGACGGATCGTCATGGACTCCGTCGTCCCATACTTGTGCAATTTCTTCTGCTGCTCTCTTCATTACCCTCGACGGCAAGTATGACGGATCATCTCAGGCACAACGGTCCGTCAGGGGTCTCCACTCCAAAACACTTGAACTCTTGGAATATGGGTACTGGAACTACTTCTCTGAACTTCATGACGAACCTGCAGGACGGACCGTCATGGACTCCGTAACCCCACACTTGGTCAGACTTCCCCATCTTCCTTCAGCAGCTGCACTACGCTGCCACCTACGGACCGTCACAAGCTCCGTAGGTGGTCTCTTCTACATTTCTTCGCTCAAAAACCTCCGCATTCATCTTTGGATAGATTTTCATGCAAATAAGGAGAAACTTATATAAAAATTAGCGCAAAAAGGCTTTTGGATACACTGAACTTAAGGAAAAAGTTTTAATAATACCGTAAAACCACGGTATATCAAGACTCTACCTAGACATTGCACTAGTTAGCCTTGACGGGAGTCTTAGGAGGAGATTCTTATATATGTTTAAGTTATGATAATATAAAAGGTATATATGATGAACATGACACATTTTTGATATTATATGTTAATTAGTTCATTTATATTCATAAATGAACTAATATATGATTGAATGTAAACCTAAATGTCATGATGTGTAAAGTTGGGCATTGGTCATGTTTTCTTGTTGAGGATACTTGATTGAGTAAGGTTATGGGGCTTTGCTTGGTCATTGCACTTGTTGACTTAATAAAGTACTTATGAGTAGTTGTCTTGCTTATTATGATATGTTTAACTCCTATTCATCCTTGTGATGTTATTCCTTGATGTTAGGGTTATAGTAAATCATGGTTTCAAGTATGTCGGGGGAAGTATTACTTGTTGAGATAGTAAGCATGTTGGTTGATTGATATGACTTACTTGACTTTGCATTAAGTCGCTAAAGGGGTAAAAATGGCATGTTTTGATAAAAGTACCTTTTAGCATGGTTTGCTTGTGTATGTGCATAAGATCTCATACTTAGTACATGTGGAGTACTAAACCCATTTTCTTTCCTTTTTCCCAAACATTTTAGGTTCCGATCGTTGAAGAGTTTGGAAGGCGACATTGTTGAAGGCTTGGATTCTTCCTTTCATCCAAGTGGGGTAGGTCCTCAATTTTTGAGGGCAATGTCAGCCTCTAGATTTGAATTTCATTATGAGCTTATTGACTCTATCTTTCCTTTCCTTTTTAATTGAATATTTTACTTTCGTATGACCTTACATGCTCTTGTTGAATTGATGTAAGGATTATGCCCATATTGTGATATTCGTTTAGATGGTATGGGATGAGACAATTGTTGAGACTATTTTTGTATTTTTATATATGTATGTGCAATCAAAGTAGAAGGCTATGTAACCTTCCTATATGAAGGGTCTATGTATACTTAATATGAATATATATTTTGTGTATGTGGAGGTCTATTTAAACCTCCAAATAGTATAATGAATGTTTTAAATTTTTCCGCATTTTTCAACCTATAAATGTAATGACATGAGACTAAGAGGCTGGTATTAGTCCTTGAAAGGAACGACAATGCCGGTTATGTCTAGGGGGTAAACCCGGATATGACAAAATTCATGTGGTTGTAGCTCATCTTATTGTCCTGTTTTGACTTGTTTTCTCACTTTTATGGTTGTAGCTCATGTGTTGCTTTCAAATACTTTATTTTTGTGGTTGAAGATATATAATGACTTGTTTTCTCACTTTTATGGTTGTAGCTCATGTGTTGCTTTCAAATATTTCATTTTTATGGTCGTAGATATATAATGGCTCCTGTCAAAAGAAAACTTGATATTGATACGTCTGACATAACAAAAGTCCAGAAGAAGGCTAAGTCTAAAATTGCTAGGAAGAGGAACTAGAATACTACTCTATTAGAAGATCTTGCAACTGAAGCAGTTTCTCCTTCTCAAGCAGAAGTAGAATTTTGTCATCAAGAATGTGGAGAAAGAGAAGTAGTGGAGGGAGAATATGAAAAACAAGAAAAATTTAAGGAAGGACAAGGGGAAAATGTAGAAGTAGTAGTTGTAGCACAAGAAGAAAAAATAAATGAAGTTCATGAAGAACAAGAACAACTTTATGAAGAGTTCAATGCTAGTGGTGATGATGGGATTGAAATCATCAATGCGACACTTTCCCTGTGCATATGCATCCTAATGCTAATGATGACAACATTATTAGGTCAGTCTTGGGAAAACCTTTCATCAAATTCAGGGATATCCTCAAGAGAAATCAATTGGAAGATTTTTTTTTCAAAATTAGTTATTTCAGTCATTTTCTTGATTTACCCATTGATACACTTCCACGTTTTCAAATGACCACTGTGTATGAACTTCTGAAGAGAATGTTCATTTTTTAAAATCCCAATAAGTAGCAGAAGCAGAACAACAGTCACTGCCAACTGAGGAGCATGACTTGATGTCCCTTGTTGGCAAAAGCTTTTAAAAATTCTGACTTAGTAAATTTGTTGGAATGGGAGGATACACCAAGGAAGCACAATGAGTCATTGTGGTTACTTTGGTTTACACATAATATACTTTTGCCGAAGGATCCGAACAACAACATATTGTTTAAATATGTCAATTTGTGTCAGGATATTGAGGCTTTCAACAACTACCATTAGGGTCATGAGATCTTTCATGCAACTCTCGACTACTTGTTGAATCCTTTCCCAGAAATGACCGGTAACATGTTTGGGTATCCATAGTCTTTCATGGTAAAACTGAATGTTCTTAATATTTTTATATTATATTAGGTAATAATTAATAATTCAACATTTGATTATTGACATGTTTTCCTTTTATACAGGCCTCGGCATTTGAAGTCATTCCTTATTTGACCCATCAAGTAATTGTAGAAGAACAAAGATCATCTCCAAGGATGTTGAGATGATTGATAGCAAGAACAAAAACTACAAAAGATGGGCATATTCCAGATCACTTTAACCCTCCTGTTGATGCAGTAAGTCATTATTAGTATATTACAAGAATATGTTGCTACAAATGAATCTTATGTTGCTACAGATTATTCATCTGTCACAACATCTGACACAAATATTGCTACAGATGATTCATCTGCTGCTACATGTGGCACAAATGTTGCTACAAATGATTTGTCTATTGCAAGATGTGTCACAAATGTCGCTACAGATGATTCGTCTGATGCAACATGTTGATGCGCTCAAACTTACTTCTCAAATAAGAAGTAAAGAGGTCATATCAAGTAAAAAGCCCAACTAATGACCGGGGGGGTTATTTCTAAATGAATGAAAATAACTAACTTAATTAAATTAAATAACTAACAGATTCAAATATTGGAGTTTATCAATTAATAAAAATAACTAGGGTTTAAGTGTTCCCCACAGGTTCCTAACTTGATAATTCTAACTATAACAATTCTTTCCTAGTATCTTGAATGCAAAGTGATAAGTTATGTATTTCTAAATCCTTGGTCCGGCATCTAGAAAATTTCACTCCGCACCTTGGTCAGGCTACGTGTTTTGCTATACTAACCCTTACCTTTACCTCATATTAAGCATTATATTCGATACTTGACTAAGTTATTACCTCGTACCAATCAATACTAGACTACTAGATAGTATACACTATATCTATGTTGATAATTCTTTTCCTATTATCTACCTCCTTGGTCCGGCAAGTAGCATTAAGGCGAGTTCTAACGTTGGCCATCCGTTAAAATGACTTCTATGCAAAAGAATTATCAATACTTGCAAGACACTATTCTAGAATTGTTATTTTAGTTAGGTTTTACCTCATTATTTGCTCATGGTTCCCACAACCCTAGTTATGGAGTTTAGTCACCCATAGTCATAATCACAATATTCAAACATATGATATAAGAATTCATGTACTTACTTCAATGAGAAAGAGTAAAATCCGAAAGTTCGCTTGATTAATCAACAAAGGCACCAACAATCAATTTCAGGAAATGTATCTTAATTACTGAAATTAATCAAGGACTAAAGATGCTCCAAAAGTCTAACAATCAAAAAGTCTAATAACAAAGAGTCTAAACCTAATGTCTAAATTCAGAGAATCTAACCCCAAAAATGGGGTTTTTTGAACTATTTATAGTAAACAAAAACCTAATAAAAGAAGGACTCTAACTGGTGAAAATCTGTCAAAACGTGTCCGAGTCGACGGACCTCGTGAAGGGACGTCTTGGTCACGACGGGCCGTTATGGCCTCTGTTATTCTATACTTTACAAACCTTTCT
This sequence comes from Solanum peruvianum, assembly GCA_027705065.1. Lineage (NCBI taxonomy): Eukaryota > Viridiplantae > Streptophyta > Magnoliopsida > Solanales > Solanaceae > Solanum > Solanum peruvianum. The sequence goes on along the minus strand of JAKWJD010001756.1, from coordinate 21,541,360 downwards.
GCTGCTTTCTTCATAACCTTCGACGAACAGTTATGACGGACCTTTCCAAGCACAAAGGTCCGTCAAGGGTCTCCGTTCCATAACACTTAAACTTCTTGGAATTTGGGTACTGGGACTACTCTTTGATCATCACGATGAACCACCAGAACGGACCGTCGTGGCTATGACGGTCCGTCATGAACTTTGTAATCCCACACTTAGGTCATACTTCCCCATCTTTTTTCAGCAGCTTCACTACGATGCCACCTACGGACCGTCACAAGTTCGACGAACAGTCACAAGCCCCGTAGGTTGTAACTCTTCTGCATTTCTTGCTCAAAAACTTTCGCATTCATCTTTAGACAGATTTGTTGCAAATAAGGAGAAACTTACATAAAAATGAATACAAAAAGGCTTTTGGACACACACTAAACTTAACGAAAAAAATTAAAGATACTGAGAAACCACGATATATTAACACCCTCAACTTAAATTCGTTGTTTGTCCTCAAGCGACGCACTATGACTCACTACAAAATCTTTGTACAATAGTACCCATATTTTAGCTTTCGCATTCATTTGGCTATCAATCCTGATCAGTCTCATCATGTTTATGCATGTTATCACTATTAGGCTTGAATTATGTGGAATCAGACCATGACACGGACTCACCACGCATTGACACCTATCATATTCAATGTCTCACTGAGGTGCTAATATTTCCGGTATTGCAACTAGTGTCCTCACTTCAAAACAACATCCTCATTTTTCACACAATAATTTCAGTTTGAGTATAAGGATTACTTTTCAACACTCACTCTCAGAACAAATTCACAACTCATTCATACCTATTTCCATAAGCTTGCCCTTATTTTTACTGCTTTAAGTTCATTATACAACTCGTAGGATCACGATAGGACTTTCTTAGCTTGTAACATAGGCTCAGGGTCAGGTAGGGTATATTTAGGTATACTTTAGTTACTTTTTTCCCTCCTTGACATATCGGCTAAACATACCACTTTATATCATGTTGTTTCGCCCAATTTCTCATATGCTTTCACCTTGCTATTTTCCCTTCTTTCTTCATTTGTGTAAGTGACTCTCTTCTTTTCTTGCTTGTATTTACTATATATTTTTTTATTTATTTTATATATATATATATATATATATAATATATATATATATATTATTTTATTTTTAATTTCACTTTTCTTTCAACTGGTTCTTGAGTCTTTACTTTTGTTTTTTCAACCCCACTTTCTAGAGCATTCCTTATAAGAGTCACCCTCAACTCATGGCTTTGCCATGAGACAAAGTACACAATACCCAAAGTTGGGTCAGGGCCACAAAAAGGTTGTTTATGCATTATCCACCCTCAACTTATACTTTTGGCATAAGCTGAGGTGCACATGTCCAAGGAGGGACCAAGGCCAACACATTATTCCAGAAAAGATCAGTTGGGGTGAAAAACAAAGGTCTATTTTAAGCTCGAATCATTTGGATCAAAGAGAGATTAATTTCATTCTATTTTATATTTATTTAGGCTAAAAATTGGATATATTGAACAAGGGCCTATGATCCTTTCCTAATTGTTTATTACAACTTACTTTTAGCAGGACTAACCAGGCAAGTTCTATCTCAATACAAATAGTGGACTATTCATATCTTCCTCACACTCACTTGACATCTCATTACTCTACACAAATTATCAGACACCTAGTTCGAATTTTGGACTTAGGGTCATGCAGTGGTGAATCTGTATTTCATGCTTAGAGCCACACATTTATCAATTACTATGCCTAGTCATGCATCATTTTCATTACATTAGGATATCATTTTAGCCATCATACTTCAGAGTTAAACTATGTACACAAGATATAGACATGCCGGTTCAACAATAAAAATAATAAGTCTCTTCGGGAAAAAGAACACAGGCAAGAAAACCCCAAAAGAGGATCGTGAATTGGGCTACTCAGACTTCACCCTAGCACTCACTTTCCATTTACCCCACCCACAACAAAAAGATATGCAATTGTCTGCAATGCTTAAAAAAAATTGACATACGAGAGTGGTAGGTGAAGCAAACATGGGGCGCAAAGCTCGGACGATCATCAAGCTGGTAGGTCCGGTTCCCCCGAACCCACTACCTCTATAGTCTGGACACCCTCAGTAGTGTCCTGATCAGCAAAAACACTATCAGCAGTGCCTCCCGCTATCGCCACATCTCTGGAGCTAGATGCTCCAGCAGCTCACTCTGCAGCCCTGATCCGACGCGCCTCCTCATCAGCAAGCGACGCTCTCCTCGCAGCCTCAATATCACGGCGCTCCTTCTTTCGTGCTCTAGCTTCATTCTCCTCTCGACCCTAGCGCCTCTTGGCATGCTCTCGAGGGGGAGGTGGTGGAATCTCAGAAGTGGCGAATAAGGCCGCCATCATTGTGTCCTCAGCAAGCTCTGCAGAAGGGGCCTCAGACTCAGGAACCCTAGCCTCTAGGATCATATCAATGTACATTCGTAGACTCTCGACCGCAGCCTGAAGGTTCGACACGTCCACCTGAGGGGATGGTCGGGCTAGCACGCTCAACTAAAAACGTCCAAGCGCTGATGAACCTCAGCGATATTCCGCTGTGTGCTGGACAATTTCATGCTCCAAATGCTCCTCTGCCTCAGTAATAGACCTCTGCATCCAAGGCTGGATGTGATGCAGAAGTGTAACCATCTGTGACTCTAGTTTTTGGACCCTAGCAAGCGGGAACAGAGCGGGGAAAGGGGCTGAGCTATAGGAGTTAGGGGCAGTGCTACTACCCGGGATAGACTCGACTAGGGTAGTGTCAGTGGTTTCGGAAGCAGCCTGTGTAGCCGTCTGAGCATGTGCTACCATATCAACTAGATTTTCACCAAGTGGAGGCAACTCTGGACGGGGCCCTCTACGTGGAGCCAACTCATTGGCCTCATCCCTAGTGAGTCTGATATCATCAGTGCCCAGCGGAGTCTTTAGCTGATCAACATGCCAGATGGGCACACCTGTGGACATGCATAAGGAAAATATCATGCACGGAAATGGGTAAGCAGTTGTGACCTTGAAAGCCTTCTCGTGCATGACCGCCTGTAGAAGCTAAGCGAAGTCTACCTCAAACCGGTCTATCATTGCCGCCATCAAAACTGCGCGATCCCATGTGACTATATTATCAGCAACCGTGGGGAAAAGGCAGTGGCAGACAATCAACCATAAGAACTTAGCCGTGAAGGTCAAGTTAGCCTTCATGATGGATCCTTTCGGCTCTGTCACCCAGTCGTCACCCTCTCCATCAATAGACAAATGCAGGGCCATCCACCTCTTGATGGTCTCTCTCAGCGATGGCTCACACAAGAATTGGCCATCTTTTACAATTTGCCACCGGAAGTCAAACTCGACGATGAGAAGGGTCCTGTTGGCATCAATATCCTCGCCGTAGAGATACCGGCAGATGGGTGGTAGGGAGATATCGACCTTTATGCCGCATACCCTGCCGTGCTATAGTGGGGCCTGTTTGGCGGGGCAACCCTCCTATCTATCTGTGATCTAAAAGTAGCCACATAGGATGCGTAAAACTCTCGGACTATCTCCTCACTGTAGCGGCCTAAAGCACGAGCTGTCCACTCAAGTCGGTATCTGGTGAAGAGATTGTGGATCTCTGGCATGGTGGGGAGACTTCCCATAAGGACCCGCCTCTCCAGTGTAAGGGTCCGTGTCATGACGCCTTTATCATTTATAAACTTGGCGTCGGAATACACTTGATATTTCCCGTCGACACACCACCGATTGGGATGGTCGGAAACCGAGGTGAGAGCACCAGTCGGTGAGCCTAGAGTGGAATCAGGATTCTAACCCTCATCAGACGAGGCAGACTGTGCAGATGTGGCGGGTGCAGGGACTTCTTCGGACCTGGAGGCTTCCTCCGACCATGAAACTCCTAAGGAAACAGACGCTCCTTCTTCATGTGTAGCTGACCCAGAAGGTGTGCCGGTCAGTGTACGCTCCTCATCAGACTGTGAGGCAGTGACTACGCCGGACACCACCTTTTTGGGTGTAGCTCTGGTTGCCCGTACAGCTTGTGATGGAGTGGCAGGGCATGGGGGCACGAACTCGGGATCATGCTCATCATCAAAGCCTATAACTAATCGGGCAGATGGGGCGATAAACTTTCGACGCCCACGTGCGTAAACTCGATCTTTTTTTGGTGCCATTAGACATGATATCTGTAAAGAATCAATAATAGTACTAGAAGGAGCAAACAAGATAAGCAAAAATGACACAAAATAAATATAACATCAAAGTTGTAATGACATCTCTGTAGTACCAGTGAAACACAACCGATTAGGTTATGGCTCGTCGTGAGTACGATGGACCGTCATGGGGTCCGTCATGTCTTACTTCAACTATGTTTATGTGGAGAATGAAGGGAAGTCTCTAACAGTTATGACGGCTAAGTAGGACGGACCATCGTGACAATGACCGTCCGTCATCGATGTCCATTGTGGGGTACTTAGAAAAAAGTATGGAGACCCTTAGGAGAGAGGTCTCTGACCGTCACGATGGTTGTGAAGGATGGACCGTCGAGGGTATGACGGTCTATCGTAGATGTCCGTCAGAGGACACTTAGTAAAAATGGGAGACCCTTAGGACAAGGGTCTTTGACAACCATGATGGTTGTGTAGATGTCTGTCAGATGTCACTTAGAAAAAGTATGGAGACCTCAGGAGATGGATCTTTGACCGTCATGACGGTTGTACAGGATGGATCGTCGAGGGTATGACGGTCCGTCGTAGATGTCCATTAGAGGACACTTAGAAAAAGTTGGAAACCCTGAGGAGTAGGGTCTCTGACGACCAAAACGGTTGTCCAGGACGGACCGTCATGGGAACGACGTTCGTCACATGTGTCCGTTAGTGGATAGTTTAGAAAAAATGAACAGTGGGGTTTTGGAGAAGACCCTATGACGGTCCGTCGTGGGTGCGACGGTCCGTCATCGGGGTCTCGTTCTATCATTCAGTGACAGAACTGAAGATGCCATATTCATCCTCTATGACTCAAATGGAACACTTAGTGTTAACCTACATGTTTCTAACCCAAATACCTAGCAAACTAGCAATGCTAAAAAACCTATTTCTAGAGTTTTAAAAAGGAAATTTGAGGATTCTCAACGTAGGTAAGACAAAATTGGATCAACGAATGAAGACCCATCAATAAAAAATAGGTTAATACTAATTGAAAAAACAAAAATGCAATGTAAATGGGTAGAAATTAGAGATACATACCTGATCAGAGGAGAAAGACAAGCAAGTGAGGAACTTGGTTAGCAAGAACAGAACCACAACAGCAGACTACGACCACTAGAGAGTAAATTTTAGGTATTTGGGGATTTGGGGAAGTGATCAGTTGATAGAGAAGAGAGGTAGGAAGTTGGAAGTTTGAAAGGGAGGGAAATGGGAGAAAGAGAGAAGGAAATGGGTGAAATGAAGGGGTGGGTTTTTTAAATGTTAACAATTTTTAAAATACCCCCAACCGGGTCAGTCAGGTACGCTCATTAATGATGCAACGAGTCCCCGACGACGGTCCGTCGCAGATGCAACGGTCCTTCATTGGTTCCGTCGCGTGTGCCCTAGTTTTGAAAATAAATGAAAGACGTACGTAGCATGGGTGACGGTCCGTCGATGTATCGTCAGTGACTGTTGCAGAGTGATTTTCTGTAGAATTTCCTGGTGATGTGGTACCTGCAAATTTAAAACCCATTAGTAGAAAATGCTACCATTACTAGAAAGAAAACTATAGGTATTGGGTTGCCTCCCAACAAGTGCCTGATTTAATGTCGCGGTACGACTGAAGACACTTGATTACTCAGACTTCATCAAGATGGTATGCCTCGATCACTTCATTCGCCGATTTAGCATGCTCAAAATATATTTTTATGCATTGTCGATTCACCTTGAACCGCACAACCTCCTTGGTTTCCAACTCAACTGCTCCATGAGGGAATAGTTGGGTAACCAAGTAAGGGCCAGTCCATTTGGACTTGAGCTTGCCCGGAAGCAAGCGCAACCTAGAATAGATAACACCACCAAATCCCCAACCATAAACTCTCATTTTTCAATTTTTAGGTCATGGTACTTCTTCATCTTTTCTTTGTAGAGGGCTGAGCTTTCATAAGCTTTCAGGCGAAATTCATCGAGTTCATTCAACCCAGTTAACTGTTGTTCTGCAGCTTCGTTCCAATCCCTTTTCAACTTCTTCATAACCCACATGGATTTATGCTCTAATTCAACTGGAAGATGACAAGCTTTACCATATACAAGTTGGTATGGGGACATACCTATGGGAGTCTTATATGTTGTTTGGTAGGCCCAAAGAGCATCATCAAGCCTCCTTGACCAATCCGTTCTACTAGCGTTAACTGTTTTTGACAATACCTGTTTGAACTCCCTATTTCACACTTCAACTTGCCCACTAGTTTGAGGATGGTAAGGAGTGTCCACATTATGGAGAACCCCATATTTCTCTAATAATCCCTTGAACAATCTATTGCAAAAGTGGGAGCCCCCATCACTAATAATTGCACTTGGGTGCCAAAATGAGAGAATATATTCTTTTTTAAGAACGCAGTGACACTTTTCCCTTCGTTGTTTGTGAGCGAAATAGCTTCCACCCATTTAGATACATAATCAACCACTACTAAAATATACTTCATTCCATGAGAACTCAAAAAATGACCCAAAAAGTCAATACTTCAAACATCAAATAACTCAATCACAGAATAGGGTTTAGAGGGAGCTCTTGCTTTCTTGAAATGCCGACATCTCTTTGGCAGCTACCACATGCTTAGAAAACTCATGAGCATCTTGATGAAGAGTTGGCCAATAGTAACCAAATTGTAATATCTTATGAGCAGTTCGTATACCACTATGATGTCCACCAACGGGTGAGGAATGGCATGCCTCTGAAACACTCAACATCTCACATTCTGGCACACAACGCCGAATAAGCCCGTTGGCACAACTCCTATATAAGTATGGTTCATCCCAAAAGAACTTCTTCACATCGTACATGAATTTTTTTCTTTGATGAAAGGACAAGTCTGTTGGAATAATATCACTAGCCAGATAGTTTGCAAAATCTGCGAACCATGGAATCAAGTCTTGTGATGCAGCCAATACATACTCATTGGGGAAAGTATCATCAATATAAGTCTTATCCCCTAAATCTCTCATAGCTTCATCTTCTAGACGGGACAAGTGATCGGCAACTTGATTTTCAGTCACTTTTCTATACCTCACTTCAAAGTCAAATTCTTGTAGCAGTAATACCCAACGAATCAACCTCGGTTTCACATCCTTCTTTGCAATCAAATATCACAATGTTGAATGGTCACTATGCACTATAACTCTAGTACCTAGCAAATAGGAGCGAAATTTTTCAAAAGCAAAGACTACTGCAAGGAATTCTTGCTCAGTCACTGTGTAGTTCTTCTGAGCTTCATTTAGGGCTTTACTAGCATAGTAAATAGGGTGAAGGATTTTGTTCTTTCTTTGTCCCATTACTACACCAACAGCAACCCCACTAGCATCGCACATCACCTCAAATGGACTGTTCCAACGCGGAGAAATAGTGATAGGTGCAGACACCAATTTTTCTTTTAGCTCGCCAAATGCTTTAAGACAGGATTCATCAAAATAAAATTTACAATCTTTTTTTCAGAAGTTTGCACCACGGATGTGCAATTTTTGAAAAATCTTTGATGAATATCCGGTAAAAACCTGCATGCCCAAGAAAGCTTCTCACACCTTTTACAGAGATAGGTGGGGGAAGTCTCTTTATTACCTTGACATTAGCTCGATCAACCTTTATTCCATTTTCTGAAATGCGATGACCCAAAACAATACCTTCTTTCACCATGAAGTGGCAATTTTCTCAATTTAGTACTAAATTGCAGTTTTCACATCTCTTAAGGACCTCAATGATTCACCAATCACAGAAAAATCATCCATAAATACATCTCTGAAATGTGGCGGGTGCATTGCACAAACCAAACGACATTCTCTTGAACGCAAAGGTACCATATGGACAAGTAAAAGTGGTTTTCTCTTAATCTTTTGGTGCAATAAAAATCTGATTATACCCCGAATATCCATCAAGAAAATAGTACTACCCTTTTCCGGCAAGTCTATCCAACATCTGATCCATGAAGGGCATACCAAAATGGTCTTTTTCAGTCCATGCATTTAATTAACGGTAATCTATACACACCCTCCATCCAGTAACCGGTCTCATTGGAACAAGTTCATTTTTCTCATTGGGGACCACAATCATTCCCCCTTTCTTAGGTACACACTGAACAGGGCATACCCAACTACTATCGATGATCGTATATACTCCGGCATCCAACCACTTAATGATTTCCTTCTTCAGGACCTATCGCATAGGTGGATTTAAGCGTCTCCGGTGCTCAATACTTGGCTTATGATCGGGCATTAGTTGGATTTTATGAGAAGAAATACTAGGAGGGATCCCAATAATGTCCGCAATAGTCCACCCAATAGCTCTTTTGAACCTTTTTAGAACTTGCACCAAACTCTCAACTTGTTGTTCATTCAGGTCTAATGCAATGATTACTGGCAAAGTGTCACCATTTCCTAAGAATTCATACCTGAGATGAGGTGCGAGAGCTTTTAGTTCTAACTTTGGAGCCTCCTCTATAGCTGGTTTCGCGGGTGGAGACTCGCGATTCTCCATGTCTAACTCATATTTCTTCGGTTTAAACCGAACATCACCTCGATCAAGATCCGCGACTAATGACTCATACTCTTCAATGCAATCATTATCAAAATTCATTATCACTACCTCTAATGCTTCTACACCTAGACGTTTTTCTATTTGTGTCTCAGATGACTCACCAACTTTGTAGGATATAGAAGATACCGATTGGAGCTCACCACTCTGCCTCATGGACCTACAAATGTTGAAGGTCACTTCATTGTTCAACCGAAATTTCATCTGCCCCTTTTCCATATCAACTAAGGCTCTACCTGTAGCAAGGAATGGCCTCCCAAGAATAGTAGGCACTTCAAAATCGACTTCACAATCAAGAATAACAAAATCTGCCGAAAATATGAACGACTCCTCTTTGACTAGCACATGATGGAGTATCCCTATAGGCCTTTTTACTGTTCGATCGGCCATCAGTAGCCTCATCGCCAGTGGGCTTTGGATCATCCAAACCTAACTTCTTGTAAATCGAGAGGGGCATGAGATTTATGCTTGCCCCCAGATCAAATAATGCTTTCGCAAAATGTAATAACCCGATTGTACAAGGAATAGTGAACTCACCCGGATCTTCTTTCTTTTGTACCAGAGATCTTGTAGCAATAGCACTACAATGTTGCATTCTATCATCATCCTCAAAAGTGACCAATCTTTTCTTTGTAACCAAGTCTTTCATAAATTTGACATAACCGGGCATTTGTTCTAAAGCTTCTACCAAAGGGACATTGATAGAAATCGATTTCAACATTGTTATAAAACGACGATATTTACCATCCTCGGTCTTTTTCACTAATCTTTGAGGAAATGGGGCCTCTACCACTTTATCATTATGTTTTGTAACCTTTTTCTCATTAGACGGCATAGGTGGGTCAATGGTTTGCTTACCACCGTGAGAAGTGATTTTCATACAGTGTCCATCATTTTTTGGATTTTGGACAGTGTTGCTAGGAAGAGTGCCCGGTTGCCGTGTGTTCACAGTTGCAGATAATTGGGCCAATTGTAACTCAAACTGCTTAATTGATATTGCATGTGTATTGACTTTATGCCCAATACCCGCTAAATCACTCCTCAACTCTTTAGTGTGCTCATCACTAGCATCGAACCTCCTCATCATTTTGTGCAACATATCCTCAACTCGCGCCATACTACCTCCACCATACCTAGGAGTAACTTCACGATTTTGAGGAGGAACATAGGGCCCATTTCTATTATCATAGTTACCCCTGTTGAAGTTGTTATCGCGGTTATAATTTCCATCTCGAACATAATGACACTGACGGTTATAGTTACCATAGATCCGACCTTGGTTCCCTTGACCTTGGCGCCAATTCCCTTATTAGAGCCTTGGGCACTCGGTCTACTCATTTACCGCATAGGAATCCTCCTCACAATAGCACTTATCATTTGGTGGCGGTGGTTTCGACATGTAGTTGACTGCATTTATCTTTTCTGCACCCCAGTGACATGTTTTAATACCAACCCAAGCTCAGTTCTCATCTGAGCCATCTCTTCATGAATCTCATATGTGGATGGGTTGTGTGTGGATTGCACTGCGAAGGTATTTCTCCCAGTATCTGACTTCCTAGTACTCCAAGCTTTATTATTCCTGGATATTTTCTCTAACTTTTCGGCAATCTCGGCCTAAGGACACTTCCCATATGAACCACCCGCTATAGTGTCCAATACCGCTTTATTATTATCATCTTGTCCCCGATAGAAGTATTCCTTCAGTGACTCATCATCTATGCGGTGATTGGGGGTGCTTCTAAAAAATGAGCTGAATCTATATCAAGAACTACTAACTGACTCTCCTAGTAGTGCCACAAAGTTGTTCACTCAATCTTTGTGGTTTAGTTTCTTGGAGATCGGGTAGTAATGTGCTAAGAAAACGTCCCTTAGTTGGTTCCAAGTGAAAATTTAGTTATAAGGGAGCTCAGTAAACCAAATAGCAGCCTCTCCCGTCAGTGAGAGAGGAAAGACTCTTAGCCCTATTGCATCCAAATCCAAATCAGGCCTCCCTGCACAACTTATACGCACTACCCTTACCTTAGCTATATGGGCATGTGGATCCTCAGAAGGTAGCCATGAAGACAAACCTCTGGCAGTGAGCATTTACATTAGACTACTAGTTACCACAAAGGTGTGGCCTTGTGGTAGAGGGGGCAACACAAGTGGCCCATCATACTCTGTTGTATTATCATAGCCTCTATCGTATTCTTGAGGACGTGGAGCGGGATTTTGTCCCCTTTGTTGATTTTCACCCGAATCATCGGGTAATAACTGACCATGAACATCAAATGGAGCTGGGATGTTCTAATTTGGATCATAATCATTAATACCCAAGTTTCGATTCATATTGTGCAGTGTACGCTCTAATTCGTGATCGTAGGGAAACAAGGGTTCTCTTCCTCTCCGTGTATTTGGCATACAATGGAAATAGTTCTGCAAGAATCAAAAACAATAAAAAAAGTAAAATTAAGAAAATATTGACTAAACTTTAGTAATAAGTTTGAGTCAATCTAAAAGCTACTTTCCCCGGCAGCGGCGCCAATATTGGATACGCTCAAACTTACTACTCAAATAAGAAGTAAAGTGGTCATATCAAGTAAAGAACCCAACTAATGAGGTTGGGATCGTTCCCACGAGGAAAATAGTTCATACTTAACTTTAATCTATTATTACTATTATTTAGTCAATTATTTCCTTAGAAAACAAAAGCAATAAAAGGGGGGGGGTTTATTTCAAAATGAATTAAAATAACTAACTAAAGTAAAGTAAACAACTAACAGATTCAAATATTGGAGTTTAATCAATTAATAAAAATAACTAGGGTTTAAGTGTTCCCCACAGGTTCCTAACTTGATAATTCAAACTATAACGATTCTTTCATAGTATCTTGCATGCAAAGTGATAAGTTATGTATTTCTAAATCCTTGGTCAGGCATCTAGAAAATTTCACTCCGCACCTTGGTCCGGCTATGTGTGTTGCTATACTAACCCTTTTCTTTACCTCATATTAAGCATTGTATTCGATATTTGACTAAGTTATTACCTCGTACCAATCAACACTAGCTTATTAGATAGTATGCATTAAATGTATGTTGATAATTCTTTTCCTATTATCTACCTCCTTGGTCCGGCAAGTAGCATTAAGTCAAGTTCTAACGTTGGTCTTCCGTTAAAAAGACTTCTAAATCAAAAAATTATCAATACATTCAAGACACTATTCTAGAATAGTTATTTTAGTTAGGTTTTACCTCATTATTCACTCATAGTTCCCACAACCCTAGTTATGGAGTTTAGTTACCCATAGTCATAATCACAATATTCACATATATAATATAAAAATTCATGCACTTACTTCAATGAGAAATAATAAAATCCAGAAGTTCACTTGATTAATCAACAAATGCACCGACAATCAATTCTCAAAAAAGTGTCTCAATTACTGAAATTAATCGAGGATTAAAGATTCTCCAAAAGTCTAACAAACAAAAAGTATTATAACAAAGAGTCTACTAACAAAGAGTCCAACACTAAAAAGTCTAACCTCAGAGAATCTAACCCCCAAAACGAGTTTTTTCAAACTATTTATAAAAAATAAAAACCTAATAAAAGAAGGACTCTAATTGCTAAAAATCTGTCAAAAACGCGTCCGAGTCGACGGACCTCGTGACGGGCCGTCGTGGTCACTACGGGCCGTCATGGCCTGCGTTATCTTATACTTACAAACCCTTCTGCTACTTTTTTCATTACCCTCGACGAACAAGTATGACGGACCATTCCCAGCACGACAGTCCGTCGAGGGTCTCCGTTCTATAACACTTATACTTCTTGGAATTTGGGTACTGGGACTACTCTCTAATCATCACGACGAACCAGCAGGACGGACCATCGTGGCTATGATGGTCCGTCATGAACTTTGTAATCCCACTCTTAGGTCAGACTTCCCCATCTTCTTTCAGCAGCTTCACTATGATACCACCTATCGACCGTCACAAGCCCCGTAGGTGGTAACTTTTCTGCATTTCGTGCTCAAAAACTTTCGCATTCATCTTTAGACAGATTTCCTACAAATAAAGAGAAAGTTACATAAAAATACAAAAAGGCTTTTGGACACACACTAAACTTAAGGAAAAAGCATTAAAAATACCGTGAAACCACGGTATATCACATGTGACACAAATGTTGCTACAGATGCCCATATGTGTCAACCTATCACACATCTGTAGCAACATATGACACATGTGGCAACATATCACCCATCTGTATCAACAAATGACATTTCTATGGAACCATATGACCCAAATATTCTTACTGATGACTTATTTTTATAGTTTTAGGTTGTGCATCCATGGATTATCCCAACAGAAGAGGAATTGCAAATGCCATATCTAATTACTCTAGGGTTGGTTGAAACCATTTATGATCCTGTTGTGGATAGAATTAAAATGGTGTTGGCTGGAGCAACAACCATCAAAATAGACAGAGTTGTTAATGAAGTCGTTAATGAATTAGTTGTTTATGATAGTGTTGGTGCTGGAAATGGTGTTGCTGCTGGTGCAGGATAACACGAAGGGGCTACCTCTTATAGACGATATTGTGACTTTCTCTGTGAGAAGTGCAAGAAACATGATGAAGATTCTATTATATATCTTCAAAAATTGAGTGAAGCCGTCAATGTATTCAAAAACAAGAGGGGTATGAAGGGCATTCTATCAAAGAATGTGCGACATGCATATATTCCACAGGCCAAGAGGAGAAAAGAATCATTTGCCAAGGCAATGCAAAATTTGAAGAAGAAGATGTTTGGAGAAATTCCAAGGGTCGTAATGGAAGAAGTGAAGGAGTATAAAAAGTTGAACATTTACAAAAGTGTCACTGTAGCTGAAAAAACCAAAGTGTTGAGTGTGACGACTGCAAAGGATATTCGAATAGAATACGACATGCATATTTTTATTGGACTAGATTTTAGGAACATGACAAGCATAAAAATTTTGTGAGAAGATTGGGTAATCATACTTTTTATATTATTAACTATTTCTTTTATCTTTTCAATTGACTACGCTTCTTTACAATTTAATATTATTTTTTATTTTAGTATATTGACGAAATCCTTAACCTCATGCGTCATAGGCATGTGACATACCCGGGATACTATGATCCCAGAGATAGAACCCTGGATCTCAATTTCTATACTGAATTCCAAAAAATATATAAAGAAATGAGCGATGAGGCAACAACGGTTGGTAGTAGAAGCATTAAACAGATAGTAGATGAATTCGCATGGGATGAAGATATGATTGACTATGTCAGGGGTATTAGGTCATATCCTGGAGGCATGGATTGGATTGATGCAAAAAAGATTTTGACAGTCATGAACACTGATAATATCATTTTGTGACTCTCGAGATTCTGTTGCACGAGGATCGCATCAATGTTTATGACTGCAACCTGATGGTTACGAAACATGCCAAGTCTTTGACACACATACAACATGTCTTCGAGTTGTTGCCTAAATTGTTAAAATAGAGTGGAATAATGGAATGTTATCCAGAAAAGTTGCTCACTGAAACATGGGAAGATCAAGGTCGAATGGAACCCATGGTAAAAAATGCAACTCGATCAGTGTGCGGGTCATATTCCCTTGCATTTCATTGAACATTTGGTTAGCGGGACAGAAATTCTACCTCGCAAAACCCTTCTACGTAACAATCTAATTGAACGGATGCAATATGTTTGGGCTAATGGGATAATATCTCGGATCTTAATGCCTTGAGAATATGTTTGTAATTAAAGACAATGTTTTATTTTATCAATTATGTTGTTTTATTTTATCTTATATAGTAGATGTTGAACTATTTCGGTCATCTGTAGCAATATTTGTGGCATATGTTGCTACAAATTATTCGTCTATCGCAACATGTGACACAAATGTTAAGACATATTTGTCAAACCATCACACATCTGCAGCAACATATGGCCTATATGTGGAAACATTGAGGCATATGTAGCAAGATACGCCTCAATTGTTTATTTTTTTGGCCTCATATGGTCATCTGTAGCAACATTTGTGGCATATGTTGGTACAGATAATTCGTGTATTGCAACATGTGACACAATTGTTGATACAAATTTGTCAACCCATCACACATCTGCAACAACATATGACCCATATCCCACCTTTAATCAATTTATTAATGCGCTCATGCTTTGATATAAGGGAAGAGGAAGAAAAAATGTCATAACAAAATCATAACATGGTATTATCAGCCCAAAAAGGTAGGGAAAGAGGAAACAACAGCATCAACATACCGAAGCATTGACAAAACAAGTGTTTGATGGGTATTTAAATTTTTTTTTGTTGTTGGATATTCGGAGAAAAAAAAACACAACATCAATATACCGAAGAATTG
The DNA here is from genome assembly GCA_027705065.1 of Solanum peruvianum. NCBI lineage: Eukaryota > Viridiplantae > Streptophyta > Magnoliopsida > Solanales > Solanaceae > Solanum > Solanum peruvianum. The sequence goes on along the minus strand of JAKWJD010001756.1, from coordinate 21,526,171 downwards.
ACAAAATATGTTTTTTGCTGGGTATTCAAAGTATTTTTGCTGGATATTCAAAGCAAGCTAGGAGTAACCATTCCTCTACTCACTAGCTTGAGGGGAAGTGTTGATGAAGAAGGAGACTGGCGATTGGTACATGTTGACTGACTTGTCTACAATTGATGAAGAAGGAAACTGAGGATTGGAACATGTCGAAGGAACAGGTCCAACAAAATTGACTGTCAAGTTACAACACTGCTGAGAATTAGAGTCACACTAGGATTAGACTACCTATATTAATTATGATTATATTTCGTCTAGAATTATTTTTATGATTAGGATTATAATACAATTAGGATTAAATTATTTATAGTTGCATTATTATTATTATAGTAGTAGTAGGTATTGTAGTAGGACTCTAAGTATAGCTAACTTAGGACTCTACAATTCTCTCCTATATAAGGAGAATGTTATTAACATTATTATTCATCAATAACATCATTACTGATCAACATATCAATACTATAAATATTGATCAACATATCATTTTATCAAATATTGATCAATATATCAATACTATCAATATAATCCTTGATTTCTCTATGTGAGATTTCTACATGAATTTCTACATAAATAAATGTAAAACTAAAGAAAATATATTCAACATTATTACTTTTATTATTAGTGTTCAATTGATTTTTTTATAGCATTAGTATTAATTTAATTTTGATTTGAGCTTTATTAGAGTTACTAATATTCTATGAGTTATATCATTTATTGAACTACTTGAAATTGTAAGTCAAACTTGAAAAGTTGAAATAATATGTTAAGATAAAAACTATAAAAAGTATAAGAAATATTTATAATTATTTCAAAGTAAAGAATTTTATATATAAAATAAGTTTTAAAAATTATATATAATGTCGAGTTAGTTTGATCTTAAGTTGACATTTCTTTAACTTAAAACCAAATCAATCCAAGTATAGTCCGATTCTTTTTCCGATACCAAAAATCAAGTCAAACCAATTATTAATAGAAATTTTTTTTTCTCGATAATTTGTAGTTTGATGCAATTTTTTATTTGAATTTGTTCACCCCTATTTTTTTGGTCTAATATTATTGGATGATTCTATTTGGTCAAAAACCTAACGACAAACTCTTATGTTCATTTCATTATGATATTTCTGGACAAGTTTCTAGATAACAAGTCTAAATATTTTTTTCTTTATGAGATCGATATTGATGATAATGATGATATATATGATAGCGACAATCTTGATGCTAGTGACAATATCGATTATGACCTTGTACGGAGCTGAAATTGCTACTAGGATGAAATTTAAGGGTAAATTCATTTCCTAGTTACCGTGTTGAGCACACCTTTGGTACTTCAATAGGACGAGCAGTTTGATAGCGACTTTTTTCGTTTGCTAGGCGACGAAAGGCTCATCCTCTTCATCATAAATGATCCTCTTGCCTCGAAATGACTTAGACCAATAGAGAAATCCCAACTCATTGACCCGCACTTATACAATTAGATCCATTCTTCATAGACAAACTTGGAATTTAATTGGTTCAGGATCATGGGATCCTTTTCTATCAGATTAGGAAGGGTTTTAGCGACCTATCCAATTTATTGTAGAAATTTTCGCGATCAATGATTGGACCACTAAAAATATTTTTTCTTGGCTAAAGAAACAGATTACTCGATCTATTTTCATATCGCTCATGATATATATCTTAACTTGGACATCCATTTCAAGTGCATATCCCATTTTTGCATAGCAAAGTTATGAAAATCCACGAGAAGCGCCAGCTGGCTCACCATAATAATCATGACTCATACCCTTAGCCAATATAGCTCGTAATACATGATCATTCAAGTCAGATTTTTTTTGCTAGTAAATACCACTATTTTTTATTTTGAATCTTTCAAATCATTTCCCGCCGAAGATCCTGACCCATTTTTCTGATTTTTCGAGAAAATTATTCATTCTCTTCATAAATAAGAGGTGGAACCAATAAAGATTTCTTTTTTCCTTGGGGAAATGTTGACTCCTAGCTATAAAATAATAGGCTAATGTCTACGAATTGATCAAAAGAGCAATGATAGAGGTATTTTGAATAGTGTATGGATAACAAACAATTGTACTCCATCTCTCTCTTGAAAAAGACCCATCTGAGAAAATGATAACCCTCCCTAATCAAACGAATTCTCAGTCATTATATAACTACGATCACACACCAATACCTCAAAAACAAATTAATGTAGCTTTGGAAACCTGTTGAGACCCTTACTCTAATTGACTCAGGTTGGGGATTCTACAAAGCCAAATTAACGCTAGAGGAAAACATGCAAAATAAAAATAAAAATAAAAGCCTCTACATGAAGGATCTTAGTTCATCCTAGTCAGTTAAGAACTAAGATGGATCAGATTTTCACAGCTACTCACCAAATTCTATGATAGATCCATTCCATAGAAAGTGGGTAGGAAACCAGGTGCCCTCTTAAAAATAAACGTCATTGAGAAAGTGGTATGGTTGCATACTTGCATTAATATGTAGTCTAGCTATGAGAGGATGAAACATATCTATAGATAAGAAAATTTTACATGTCTATTTTTCTTTGCTCAATACCGAACAAAATATTAGAACCCTTTTAATATATTGGAACTTCAAAATTCATACATCTCTCTCTTTCACTTTATTTAGGTGGAGATCAAACAATATCCACTACGTACAATGGCATGTGACAGGAAATGGGAGAGAAGTAGAACAAACATTTTAACATCCACACGCTTTTTTCTCAACTCTCTCAAAAGTTGTGTAGGAATTTTGTTCGCATATAAAAAAATAACTTAAGTAAAAGGGAACCTTTCAATTCAACTTATAAAAAAATAAGAGTATTACACACCAAAAAATGTCATGTTTGCTGCATTTGCTTCTTCAGACCTCCAAGAGGACCATAACCTTTCTCCTCTACCTTTTGCATATGACAACTACACCTATTGACATTAAGATTAGCACCACATTTCAGACACAAACCTTTGCACTTGGGATCACATACAGCATTAATGGTGATTTCTATGTGCACCAGATCTCTAATTTGTTTTGAAATGTCAATCATTTTTTCATCACCAGGGAAATACAGCTGGTCTTCTAAAGGTATCCAACCATCATTCTCCTCCATTTCCTCTTCCACATTTACAAAACTTTTGAATTTGTCATCTCCAAACATTATGCCCATATCCAGGGTCTCTGCTTCCTTTAAAGGTTCTTCACTCAATAGGAGGGAAAAGTTTGAAAAGATACTTTCTGCAGCTGGTTCACCGCACCTTCACAAGTACAATATTCACCATTAGACAAACACCAATATTTGTGCTTTGAAGTGAAATGAAAATGGAATTTGACAACAAATAAATACTGAACATTAGAATTACAAGGAAGAGTTTTCAGGTTATGTATACATGTAAAATAAGAGTATTTTTACTTTCTGAACTATTTGTAAGGCAAAAAGATTATCTAAACAATACAAGGAAGACATATTTTAAGGTGTGTTGAAGTGTGTGATCATATCATATAAAGGCTTAAGTGGTTAGAGATAGCATACAGTTATTACTTAATTATGTCTTAAACAGATCCTTCATGTGTGGGTGTTGAAGTGTGTGATCATCATCTAAAAGCTTAAGGGGTCGTTTGGTAGTGTATGAGGAAAAATAATGCATGCATCAGACTTATGTATTACTAGGTTTCGAACACGTTCTTTTCACGTGTATATCATGTTAATTAGTATAAATACTTCTAAGATATATGTGTATGATGTGTAAAATACAAGTTCAACTGATATTATGATCAGACACATCATACAAAATAATTGTTAGCTAGTGAATTTGAAAACTAAACTATAACGACTTCAATTATACAATTCTTATAACATACCAAGTATTCAACTCGTTAAAAGGTCTTTTTTAATATGTTAGAACACATAATTTAAATTCGACATTATAGTTATAAAACATTTAAGGCCAAAATTTTCGCCTTCTTTTTAATGAATAATACCCTCCACTTTTTTACAAATACATACATATCAAGAACTTTTCATCGAAGGAGAATGATATTTCATAATAATTTTAGAGAAATTCGATCTATATATGGTTCGATTTGATTTGTTAAAAGCATGAACAAGAGTCGAATCTTTTGATTTCATAAACAACAAAATTTACGTGAAAAAAACCACTTGTCCTTGATTTACGAAGCAGGGCCTAGATATCAATTTTGTAATTTATTTTAGTTTTCCTTAGAAATTTCTGAAACCTACATAATCTTAAATTGTTTATATCATGTAGCTATATCCAACTTTGCATAAGCATTGAAAGCTTATCCATTTAGGAAAAAACGTTGATGTGTTTTCATACAAGACATTTTATACATTTCGCTTCAGATATAGCTGTGCGTACCGCAAGAGGTGTGATATGAATTTATCCTAATGAAAGAGTTAGTCACTGCATCTTTGACTTAATACTTGTCTACTTAAGCGAATCTTATACCAAAAAAAGGAAGTAGCAAGGTCTAATCACTTCAAAAGGATGCCTGCAAAACTCAAATTCTCAAATCTCCATTTAATAGACCAAAAAACTAAACAGAAGCATAAATAAAAACAAAAAATGAGCAATATTTATACAACAAAAAAAAAGAATGATTTTTCACATTCTTTGCTTTTGTTACTGATTCATAACCCATATAAAAACAAACTTCAATCACCCACTAAACCAAAAATGATTAAACAAAAAAAAAATCTTATAGATATTTAATTAATGAACAATAACAAATACAGTGTAGTCTCACAAGTGGAATCTGGGGTAACTATCCAACTAATCATATATCAAAATTGCAGTGAAAGGTATTTTATTAGACCACTTCCAATCTCAACTATTTCAACACAAAACTTATATTCAATCTTTGATGGATAATAGACCATCTATTTTCAATTCCCTTTTCTCACCAACAAATTGAAATGTCAGTGACGTTTCTGAGGAACAGAAGATACTTTAAGATGAAATTCTAAATGTGCACAATTTCATGCTCCAACAATTGACCAATTAGATTAAAAATATACTCATTGAGTATTTCTTCTGTCACATGGTCAATACCATAGAAAATGAAAAATATAATCACAATTTCAATAAAATAACTATTGAGATGGAATATGATTCATCTAGTTAAAAAAAATTACTTGAGGATGTTGTTGTGAGCATTACACTAATAGACGTCATATGATTTTCGGATGGTGGTCAAATGACACTCGTTACTGGTTCAAGCAGAGTAATAGGATGTGAAATTGCCCTTCAATCGTAGAAATGGAATATGTAAAGCAAAGTTACACAATTTAATTGTACTCGTGAAACTTATCTCTATATAATCCATGATAAACAATAATATTGTCTTACACATATTCAACAATTACATATCCTATTTAAACTAATATACTAAATATATTCAATTAAAAGTGCATTCAGACGATTTTTCTACAATAAAGACTCCAGGTTTAGAGTATTTAGCGACTCCTGATATAGACAATGAGACGATTGAAAACAGGAGAAACAGAGCAGCTCTTCATAAATAAAGAGGAAAAAAATTTACCTGATTGATGCACAGAAAAAAGTAACAGACTAATGACAATAACCTGTTGTTGGAGAGATTTATATAGATGAGTATTTGAAAAGTTTACATCAGATGAACTTGAGCATCAGAAAAATTGTCGCTTGAGCAGTAAAACTGTTACAGTGATCAATGAGGCGTTTTTGGAGAATTAAATTAGGTCTTAAAATATGAGCAAATTTAATTTATAATAAATTAATACTTATTAAAACTATAGGGTTAAAATGGTAAATCAACTTTATAATTAAACTCTTCCCACTTATAATAATACTAGTTTCTGAGGACGTGCTTCGCAGGTGTGTTTAATGTTAATTTTTATAGATACGTTAGAATGATTAAAATCTCGTGGAAATATATATGTAAATAGTAATGAATAATAAAATGTAACAATTACAAAGTAAGAATAAAGACTTACGGCAATAAAACATTCATAGAAAACAAAATTAAGAAGTCTAACATAGTGAAAAAAAGACAAAAAGAAACAAAAATATTTCAGAAAAAAATACAATATAGACATTATTCTTATAAGATTGATGTATATATAGATGAAAAAATAAGTACAGAATTAGTACATGACTCTCTGAGTTCTTATAGACTCCTTTCATATCCTATCAAAATTCAAGAGTCTTCATCATCTACTTTTACTATAGAATAAAAATAATAGCCTAATAATCTTGGTAGGGGTTTCATGAGATAAACAAGTTGAATTTATATAAATAGAATAGAAGGAATATCAAAAATATCTTAAAGTTTTAGTTTAAATATTTGGAGGTTATGAATATTAAAAGATGAGAGTTATGAATATTATAAAGAGTATAAAAGCTAAATAAGTAATTAAAAAATAATAACAAATAAATGAAGAATATGAAGAAAAAAAATAAAGTTAGCAAACCACGTAGAATAAACAACTAAAGTTCTTATCATGTAATTAAACATTAATGAATTTAAATTTGTGAAGCTATAATCATTCTTTAATAATAATCAAGAGGACATTATCAATGTGCGTCTCCATTTTGTGGATTTGCACCCTTTAAATTATTAAATTTCGTTATTTATCATAAAGGATAATACTTTATCCACATCAATTATATTATTCATGAGAGAGATTAAGGAAAAAGTTATAAGAAAGAGAAAAAGAAAAGAAATTTAGGTAAAGATTTTTTTTAAAAAAAAATTATAATTATTATATACATATAGATTATAGATGATAAATATTAATAGATTAGATACTTAATTAGGAATTAATCTTAGGAAATCTAAAAGTCATTAACATTTAATTAAATTTATACAATTAAATTTAAATATTTTATAATAATTTAATTAATAGAAGGGGTAAAATCGTAATTCAACTTTCAACTTTTTTGTTCATGCTTTTAGTAATATATGATATGATATGATTAGTATTTTGTTTGGTACTCTTTCTAATATATGCATAACTAAAGTTTGTATTAGTTACACACTCTATTGTGTATTAAGGTGTGCATTACTAATACCATTGATTTCTAAGTATTAGCAGTGCAATGATTTTAATGCATACATTAACTCAATTAAAGACTCAATTACCCCTCACAACTTCTTTTACATCTCTTCCATCAGAATAGTGGAGTGTATCTTTGTAAATATCTTTTTTATGCAATACATAATATATTTAATGCATCATACCAAACAATGCATAAACATAATTTATGTATAATACACAAGCATTACCAATACATGCATTACTAATGCAAGCATTACTAATACACTCTATCTTACATTATGTATAATTAACGCAAGTGTGACCAATACATGAATTATTAATGCAAACATTACTAATACACTCTATTTTGCATTACTTTTATACACTCTACGAAATGACCCCCAAGAAATTAGAGATAGCATACATTCATTACTTAATTATGTCTTAAACAGGCCCTTCACGTGCGGGCTTGATTCATTTTCTAATGAGTCATGAACATGAAAATTCTTTTGAATAATAGGTGGGGGGGGGGGGGGACTCGAACCTCCACTATAATACCATGTTGAAGTGTGACTGTGTGAGACCATCTCACCTAAAAGCTTAAGCTTTTACAAAGATCATACTTTTATTTACTTAATCATGTCTTCAACAAGGAAAAGTAAATGACATGTCAAAAAAATCTTATGCGTTTTGGTCACCTCTGGAGGCATTGTAAGTTTTTGGAGAAATGGGGATAGTTCAGGATTATTTCAATCTTTTAGTTTAAGGTTAAATGGGACTGTTTCATCCATTTCAGTCAGTAGCCACCAGTTGACCACCTTACACAGATGTAAAACTAGGTACTAACTTTTTTGACATTCTCTAGGTAACATAAATTATACAACTTCAACGCTAGTCATAATGAGAGACTCTCTTCTCTTCTTCTTTTTTTGTGGATGACCAAGAAATTCCCAAGTGTCAGCCCCTCTACCCTTCTCCACTTAAATACCAGCATGTCTATGGCACGGTTCGAAGCTATGACATGCACCTGACTCACACATCACACGGATGTGCTGGCTCTTACCACAAACCATAGCCATTGGGGCTTTGAGTTTGGTCATCATCAAAGACTCATGCGGCATTTCTTCCAATTTGATGTAGATCAAACCTTTTTGGCTCCCACCATGGCAGTGTTGTCAAAGGTGCCCTTTAAGCACGCTTAAGCCCTGAAGCGAGGTTCAAAATGTGTTGAGCACTTGACTAGCTCAATGTGTGCATCAGTGCCATCATCAAGGTTTAAAGACATACTTATCCTTGCCAATGAAAACAATTGATATTACGCTTTACCGTAATTTTCTTCCCTTTTTTTGTTCAAGTATTTGTGTTCACGCTTATAATTACTAAAATCATGGAATAAACATGTATATATTTGTATTTGTACTCCCTTTACGGCTTTTTTCATTAAAGTCCACCCTTTATGTGCGAGTTGTGCTTATATTCCTAACATGCCTTAGACCTTTTTGTGTTTTTTGCTTTTGATAACACTGCACCATGGCCAGTATTATCAGAGGTCATATACTTGGAAAGTCATTCATTCAAATCATTCATGAGTCCTAATGTATTGGCAGAAGAAGTTTTATATGAACTTAGAAAGGAAGAATCAATTAGCAGGATCATATATTGATTTCCTGGTGTTCACTTTAACTCAATAAACAGAAGGAAGTAAATTCCACGCAGGTCATCAGAACTACGAAAGTTGCAGAACTCACTTTTTTGCTTTTTTATGACAATTGTGTCGAAGAAAATCATATAAATTACCAAAATGAATGGATCAGGGCAGGTTATAAGAAATGAATGTGAAGGATTGACAGTTCAGAGGTTTAAGGAAGAAATATAACTTCTCATGAAGAAATTTAGGTAGAAGAAAGAAGTATCTCGCCCCCAACCACCACCATCTCACATACAGAAACCCCCTTCTCCTTCTTCTGATGGCTGCAAATTCCTGCCTGAATCAGCTTTGCCCTTGGAGTTCAGGGAAGAAGCTTGGATACTACTAAAATACAGTGGATTCAGGTGAATATGGGGCTAACCTGAGAGCCAAATAAGCGAAACGAAGAAGAAACAAGTTGAAAGACAAAAGGAAGGCAGTGTGTGATCATGCAGCCAACCTCACAAGTGAGGCAGTGAGCGAGAAATGGCTGCTACTGCTGCGTGGTCAGCCGTGCCTTTGGAGTTCCAGCTGAGCGAGCATACAACGTCAAGGCGTGCAGTTTTAAATCGAGGGGCAATTCTGGAAGTTTGTTCGACACATCCCCTAAACTACAAACTCATCCCAATTTAGAGCATCTGGGTTTGGAGTGGAAAAGATGGAGAATGCAAGGAAGATGAGGTTATAACGTTTTCTTCAATCCAAAACGGAAGTTTGGGGTTGAGAAATCGGTTGTAATGTCTTCTTGTTTTTTCTATCATTTTGTGAACTCTTCCTTGTCTATGGAGTACACTTTTTATTGAGAGTTTGGCTGAAACTATATGTAATCATTAACTAGATTTTATATTCTTGATCGGTAGCTGAGATTTTGCTATTGTTAAATTATATTGTGGATTTGTTCAGCATAACTTTCTATTCGAAGGAAGGATAATTAGATAAATTAATTCATATTCTTGGTTGACTCTTCTTACCCATTTCTATAAAGTAATTGAAAGAGCTTAATGATTTAGACGTAAATATTTATTGATAGAAAACAATTGGAAAGCGTTTTCTTGAGTTAAGACATGTGACATTATAGAGGCAACATATACAGTTCTAGTACTATTGTATTCATGAAGAGCAGATTATTTTAAAGAAGATCTTGATTCATTAAGGTATGACAAGTAATGATTGAATTCGCAAGAATCAATCATAACTTAGAGTGAGTGTCGATCTAGAGATACTATTCTTGTTAATGAGAACACATACGTTGATTGTCAGTCTCCTTCACTTCTCATATTGATCAGAAAGTCCAGGAAATCTACCTAAATAATACTGAGCAAGTTTTGTTGATGTTACTTCAATCCCTGAGGAAACGGTAATCTATCTATATTATGTTTGACTAGTGAAGTACTTAAAGGTATTGTGTAATTTGCGCTACTCATATTTTGGTGTCAGTTTGAAAAAGAATCTTGTGTATTAGTTCAGACTTTTATTTGTTACTATTTTTGTTTAACATTTCAAGTTTATCTCTGATCGCTAAGGCAACCAGTATTAGTCTCTTATTTTGGTGTATGACACAATTGTCATTAAAAGAAATCACTCAGTACAAGCCCCATAGTTGGAAGTCTTTATGCCTGCTTAAGAAGGAACTTGCAGAGAGAGTCTCAGGGCAGTCCTATAGTCAGAGCATCATGGCCGAGGATGGTTGACATGCTGCACTTGATGATCCACTCAACCCCAATCATGACAATTCACAACCTCCTGGCATGGAGGATGATGTTGAAAATCAGGGGTTGTTAACCGTAGAAACCCTCACCCTCCTGCAGAAGTGGAGGACCAAGTGGATTAAAACAATGGCAGGGCAGGGAGATTGTTGGGAGATTATGCCAGGCCAAGCTGCAATGGGATACAGTTTAGTGTAAGATGACCTCCTATCTCGGACAATAATTTCGAGATCAAGCACAGTGTTCTCTAATCAATTCTAAATAGTTGTGTGTTCAGAGGGAAGCAAAATGAAGATTCAAACAGTCACTTGATGGATTTTGATGAAATCGTGAATACTTTACATTACAAAGGGGCATCCGATAATGCCATCTATTTGAGGGGCATCCTCTTCTCTCCAAAAGATGAGGCAAAGATCCCGGTTAAGGAGCCTACCAACAGGATCAATCCACACCTGGGATGAAATGACCACAAAGTTTCTGGATAATATTTCCCACCAACAAAAACGACAAGAATGAGAAAAGAAATCAGCAATTTCGGACAGCTTGAATTAGAAACTCTGCTTGAAGCATGCGAGAAGTTCAAAGACTGTTGAGAAAATGGCCCCACAATGGGATAGAACCAAGGATGTAGTTGACCAATATCTAGGAAGGGTTGTCACTGGTCTCACGGAGGATAATGATGCAGAGGGATGGTCGTATCATTAAAAAAAACAGTCGAGGAAGCAATTGGTATTCTGAATGAACTTGCAGAGATTGAGTGGGTACACCCAGTGGATGCATACACTACATTACAGACTCAAATCGCTTCAACTGCGAATGATGTTAAACATCTCGATATAGCTCAAGTACAGGCAGCACCAACATCGAGGTATGAATTTTGTGGAAAGGGACTCCCTACTAGTGTCAACAGGGACCCATGTCAAAAGAAGAGAGAGGTAACTGAGGCGGGCAATTTCAACAGAGACGAGGGAACAACTTTGATTGTATGGGACAAAGGCATCCTCGATTTTCTTGGAGCTCTTTAAAGGGATGTGCTAATCCGTGACAACAACAGCAAGCATTCTCAGGGTTCCAGAATCAGCAGAGGCAGCAACATCAGCCTCCACAACATAATCAATCAGGTCTTGAGCAACTGATGAAAGCTTTCATCAGCAGAGTAGACGGGAAATTCGCTAATCAGGATGCTACCACTCTATCTGAGAGGGCTCAGGGAACTCCTAGAGGTGACTCTGACAAGACTGCACGAGAAACTGTGAATGCAATACCTCTAAGAAATGGGAAGTTGTTGCCTACATGTAGAATGAGGCTTTTCTTCTCCAATAAATCATCAAAAGAATGTGTCATTTACAAGTACTACTTGCGCCCTCTGTCAAATGTGGCATACATCTATAGTTGTTTATATCGGTGGTATTTAAACTAATTTGTTCACACCTTGACTAATCAACGGGCAACTAGTGCGAATAAATAAATATAGGTGTTGGATAAGTCCTATGACCAAGGGTAGGATCTCAGATTATTCCTAAGCCTCAACCACTCGGCCATCTCCTTAGGGACAGCTTGTCCAGTTGTGTATGCTTTAACTGACTATAAAATACAATGTTTGTTGTGAAGATAAGAGTAGAATTTAGCAATAAAAGGAGTAGTGGATTGATAAATAAAGTAAGGGAAAAAGAGACCTGTTGCAAGGGAGTGCGATGACAGTCCTTATAATTCCGTCAAGCCTCAACTTGTGCTTCATCCTTGTGACATCAAAGGAAATTAAAACTGGAGTTCCATCAGGATAATCTTTGACTTGTCTTGTGACCCTCAGTCCCATTACAGAAGCTCGACACTTTGAAACCTTTGTGGAGAGCTTGCCCAACCCCAGCCTTTCTAATGTGGTATAATAGTCCAAATGTGTAACAGAAGAATTTCTTTTATACACAACTGCGCCTTCCCACGGCGAATCTTCGTCTTCATACTCATCTTCATATTCATCCTCCCAATCAAAATCAACAAAATTACTTTTCTGCTCTCTCACTACAAACTTTAACCCCTTCTTCCTAAAATTAAGATTACAGATTTTCCAAGGGTTCAAACGTACCTTGGTTATGTGCTGAACATTCTCTAGGTTAAGGCTACCACACAAGGGCAAAACTGATGTTGACAATACAACACTCATTTCCAACAAGTACTAGGCAAAACCATCAGCTATAATCTTATCTTATTGTTACAAGAAGAAGAAAAAATATCACATGTCACCACGGGAAGGTCTATCTTTTTGTTAATTAGAGACTAGTTTGTCAACCAATAGTGCAGAAGCCTTTAAGTCTTAATAATACTGACCAATAATATAATATTAGATTGAAAGATAGTTTTCCTAATAGGTTTAAATTTTTAATTTTTACACTTTAATTCAATAACTATTATAGTTATTGACACTATTTCTTTAATCATTCGATAAATGTTGTAGTTGTCTGAACAACTTCTTTAATCATTCGATAACTTCAATATTTGTCCAAACAACTGTAGAAGTTGTCCATACCACTATGAAAATGCTATTAATTGAATCCTTTTATTAATGTTAAAAATAAAAAAGTAAAAAAAAAAAAAAAAGAGGTTCACTTGTCCTATTTTTTCAATTGGAAACTTCTAAGGTCATAAAATTGCAAGAATTTATAAATTATTAAAATTGATTTAAAATATGAAAATAAAAATAAATTTGCTAATGCTACAAAAAAACAAGTATTCATAAAGATAAATGTAATTGTAAATATTAATTTATTGAAAAATTTAAAAAAAATTAACTTATTATAAGATAATATTCAAATTTATACGAGAGAATGTTAAAATTTAACACCTTAATTAATATGTTATAATATAATATTTATATAACAACATAAAAGCTTTGTTCACTGTCTGAATTTTACAATAATTATTCTTTTAGATTTATTTTATTTATTTATTTATTAAATTATTAAATCTATCCATATTATCCTCTTGAAACTACATGCTTCATCTACTCTATTTCACCATGTAAAAGAATTTCCAGAGAAAGAAACATAGTTAAGACATAAGGCAAAATCCTCAAATTCATTTGGATAAACTAGAGATCCTTCAATTTTTCTTTATCTCACCACCCATTATCCAAGACATTGTAAGATACTGACTTATTGGGTAAAGATCTTTCCAGAGATTTAATCTCTCAATACTAGAGCAATTAGCATAGACCACACTAACTAAGATATGATTACCATCTTCTAATGTGTGATATAGTATCAACCGTTGTTCAGAATATGCTACAACCCGCCACTTGAATATTGCACCCAAATCTTTTCATTTGTATTATAATTAATATATTGCATCCCCTAGCCTTCTTTTGTACCTCCGAATTTGCCTATTACTTTAAAATGGTTCCATCAATGCAATTATCAAAAACATGTGTCAATGTAGATTTTGAACCCCATGAAAGGATGTGTTTTAACAGACCTAATATTCAAAACAATGCTTTATGAATCATTCAGAAATTGATTTTATCTTCCTTATGATTTGAAATCTTGTAGTAATTGTTGTACTTGTCTCTCCTTTACCCTTGCCTTTTCTTATTTTGCAGTACATCTTTGGTGATAATCGTTGCTTCTGTATATCTATGTCATTTTCTTCTTCTTTTTTCTTTTACTTCAATGTTCTTTACTGTGATTCTTTGCCATGATTGCAGGGCCTTTGTTCAAACATTTGTGTGAAATCAATTCATGTAACATTTCGATTGGATCAGATTTTCCAGCAAGAAAAGGTGTATTAATTCTTCATCATCACCTTGTTGTGGCTTTTTATATCCATGTATGTTAAATTTAACCTTGCTCATGTGACCATGTTGTGGCTCAACCATTCTCCTAGGATATCTTCTTCATCAACATTATTCTCATATGCTGCTACTACAAGTGTGGGCATTGGAACCTTCCTATTGTTACTATCACAAATCTTTTGATCTCCATCCCTATCGTACTACATTCCTAAGCATATTGAGGTATCTGAATGATTTTTTTATGAATTTGCAGGAATACTAATCTCCCCATCTTTGGCATCGTTGTTATTTTCCCCATCATGTCCACTCTGTTTATCTTATCTATTTTATGTATGATTTGCTACTTGTTCTTTTTGTACAAAATCTCTTCTATCAATTCATTTGTGGAACCGCCGACGTGCTACTTATTGCCTATCATCTGGTTTGCACTGATTGACATATTTGTACCTATCTCTTCATCTTGATGTTTATCCTTTAAAGATGCAAAAGAGTTGTCATACGTACACCCTCTTCCCTATCTGTTACGACCCTCTAAATAAACTAGGATAAAGTATATTTTCACATGAGTTTATTGAGTTAATAACTTGTTAAAACAATGAAATTTAGCCTTTGAAGTCAGTTGTAAAGAGTTTCCAAGTCAAACGTTAAAGGACGACCAAAACGTCCGGAAACTAGTCTTTTGTGTGCTAGTGTGTTCTAGTATGTTTTCCTTGTTTTTATGTGTCGTTTAGAGTAAAAAAATCAGTGGAGGTGGACTTAGTGTCTTAATAAACGATTTTAGGGTCAAAATTTTTAGGTATGACTCCCCAAGGACCAACCAAAAGGTCCTCGAGGAGGACAAACTTATACTAAGAGGCTACCAGGGCAGCGTGCAGGCAACACCCATTTTAGGAGGTGATGGCGCGTTGCACGCCCAACACTTAGAGGCAAAAAGCTGACTTTGCATCGCAGGCTTGTCACGAACCTTTCTGCCTCAAATTAAATTGCATAAACAAGACTGGAAAGTGCCACCGCGACGCGCAACCATATCCTAGATTTGGTTGTGTCGTTTCAAAGTCAAGTTAGACTTAATTAGAAGGTCCAACTAGTGTAGGGGTGTTTTGGGTACTTAGGGATTTACTATAAATGGTTTTTGAGTAACTTTTTCCCCACTTCACCAATCAAATACAAAAACCCTCAATTTAAAATCAAAAGCTCTCCATTCCCTCTAAATTCTCTCTCTCGAAAACCTCTAATGAAGAACTTTCAAGCTCCAAGGAAGAAGGTCCATTCTCAAAGGTTTCAACCCAAATTTTGGGGATATGACTTCAATAAGGTATGGTGATTTCATGCTTGATTCTTCTATCATTCAAGGAGCTGATTCAAATGATTTATAAAAGATCTCAAAAATCCTAAAAACTCTATTTTGAATTCTAAAGCATGTAATCTTGCATTATAAGGTTTGAATGGATGAGTTATGATGTTTTCAATGTTAATTGATGGTTTTATGATAAAAAAAACTCCATGAATCCATGATTTTCCTAATTCTCTAATTTTGGCCTGTAAAGTGGGTTTAGTAATTGTGATTGACTATGGATGGGATTGTATTAAGATTGATTTATATTATTGATTCTTATTGTTTTCTATCTCTATATGTATGATGAATTGTGGATATAAGGATGAGTTGGTGGTCTAACCTTATGGGCATGATAATGGGTAAGCTCTATTGTTGTGTGGAAATTGTTGGAGATGTTGACGAATGGGGATTGTGGCTATAGGAAGGTGGTAAGTTTACCTAATAAACTTATTTAATATGGAATTGATATCGAATTTCTATTGATCAGTATGGTCCACTTACGGTGGCAGTGCTTAATTGCTTTAATTATTAGGAACATGAACTTGTCGGCATTATTATGTGATTGTAGTATCATGATGTTACGGATTTATGGGTGTACAATGTGAAAGATAATATTGTATATTTGATTGTGTAATGTGAAGGTGTTCATGTGATCTTGAGGAGATCTTGTATAAAGCTATGTGATATTGTGAATGAAAGCATGTTCCTCTAAATGTTGGTATGTGATTATGATACCTACTTGATACATGAATGATAAATGAGGTGTTCTAAAGTATGTCTTGAACTTGTAGACCTAAGAATGGTGCCCCTTCTTGATGAGTCTAGAACCCTAAGTGAATGTGATACCCCTGAATATGAAACGAAGGTTTATAATGAAGTGAATCGAATAGACCTAGCATGGTACCCGTTTCATGAATGAGCTATCCTAATGAACCTTTATCGACAACCCTTGTGGACCCCTTCTTGGTAGCGGTATTATGAGTTGGTAGGACTTAGATATGGTACATTCTCAAATACTATTATGTAAATGAACTTACTCTATTAGAACCAAGGAAAAGCACCGAGTAGATATACTTGTGGTAGTATCTCTACTTGAGGATGAGACTAGAGTACAAAAAAACCTTGATATCCCCTAAGCCATGTGCCTACATGGGAAGTGTCCTTAATTCTACCTTTGGCAAGTTAAACACCTCTCACTGTGTGGGGTCTTATGAAACTTGATTATGTACCTAGCTAGTGTGGTCTATGTCGGTTAATACCCATTCTCATTATGTGGTATGTGCACTCTAGTTATTGGATAGGTTCTACACGTGTGGGTAGTGGAGTGAGACGTAACTACACATGGTACGCGTAGGCTTTGAAGATGCTAAAGTGAGTTCCCTAGGTCTTCCAAGACCATTATGTGAAGTCCCTTGAATGCATGAATGTTTCTTTTAGGATCTTAGTAATGAATGTTGACTTTTTGTGGTTGTGTTGGAAAGGATATATCCTTGCTTAGGGTAGTCTTAAGAATCATCTAGGTGTGTATGAAGAGGTTGTATGGGCGGTCTCTTCATATCTTACCTAGATGGGCCTTAGGATAACCTTAGGTAGAGTATTTAAATGGCTAAATGGATTACTTATTGATTATAATCTTATCTTGAAGATTATGTGAGTATTATCTTATGTTGTTAATGATGGACTTGGATGATGACTTTTATACCTTGTTTATGAGATTTTTATCTAAAATATCATGAAATACATATTTCAACTAAAATGTCCCGTTTTTATGATTTCTTGCATTTTCATCTTACTTTATGCTTAATTTTACTAACTCCTATTCTTCTCTATGTCTACAAGTATAGGTGGTTGCAAGTAACGATTTCTTGAGTTGAAGCTTGGGAAGTAGAATTCTCTCAAGACTTTTGGTATGTCCTCGTATGGTCGAGGACATGGAATATGTGTCTAGTTTTCTTTTATTAAAGACTTTGTATTAGACCTAAGTTTCTTTTCAATCTAAAGGGTCGTGACCCTATGATAATGAGATATGTCTAAGGTGGCTTTGTGATGAGACTTAGTTCTTCTTTTGTTTTATAAAATGGTTTTCTAATTGACTTTATTGTGAAAAGTTTTAAGTTCCGCACTAGTTTTCATACTTATGTGATGAATGAATGCTAAGGGCTTGTATAAGACCTCTGAGAGGTCCAGTATGTTGTGTTACTTCTAGAGGGTACTTTTTGGTTGTAACAAACTTGGTATAGAGCATGAGTTTATGAAGTAGTTTTTAGGGTTCAAAGTCTCATGAGGACACGTCTAGTAGATTCTTGTTCATCGGTGTGAGTCACGACACATCTATGAGCGAGAGGTTGTAGGACGATAAAAGTTTCACTTTCTTCATTACTCTTGTGTCATGCCATAGATTTGAGTTCTATAGGTGTCTTTTCCTAATCTCTTCTTTTGTTTTTATAGGATATGAATACAAGAAGTACAGCCACAAGAAGAGAGGAAGAAGGAGTAGTGAATGAGGCAGTTCCTCCCCTAGATGAGCTAGTACCTCAAGGTGAACAAATCCCTATAGCTAATCAAGGGAATGAGGTTCTGGTGGTTTCCCAAACATAACTAATGAGGAGTTTAGAGAAAATCTTCTTACACTAGCCCGATCCATGACGGATCAAGCAAATAGAGATGTAGGGCCTAGGGTGAATGCTCTTGAGAGTACCATGACCACTATGTTGAGGGACTTTGTGAGGATGCATACTCCTACCTTTCTTGGCTCTAAGGTGGGGGATTCTTTGATGAGGTTTATAAGATAGTCCATGCTATAGGGGCATCTTATAGGGAGAAGGCAAAGTTGGCTTCATATCAATTGAAAGAGATTGCTCAAGTGTGGGACACACAATAGAAGGATAATAGGCTGGTTGAATCGGGTCCTATACAGTGAAAAGGATTTTAAGGAAGCATTCTTAGGGAAGCACTTTCCCTATGAAAAGAAAGAAGTTAAGATTGATAAGTTTATAAATCTTAGGCAAGGTAACATAAGTGTGGAAGAGCATTCTTTGAAGTTTACATTATCGTCTAAATATGCTCCATCTTTGGTGTCTAACCCTAGATATGATATGAGTAGGTTCTTGACCGGTGTTTCCAATCTTATGAAGGAAGAGTGTTGTACGACAATGCTCCATGATAACACAACTCTATCTAGGATTATTATGTATGCTCAATCCATTGAGGATTCGAAGCTTGAAAGGAGGGGTAGAGATGTGAAGAACCGATGAGTAAGGTCAACCTAGGTTTAAGAAGAGGTCTCCAAATTAAGATGTTCCTAGTTCTCCTAAAGCTATCTATGAGAGGGTTGTTGGTTCACAACTTGATAAACCTATTTGCTCAAATTGTTGAAAGAAGCACTTTTGGAAGTGTCTAGGCGGTACTAGTGGATGCTATGGATGTGGGAAGAATGATCACAAGGTGAGAGTTTATCCTACTATTGATACTAGAGGAAGCGATGTTAAGCAAGATCCCTATAATGACCCGATTGTTGGTGTACAAAAGAATAATCACTTCTAATCTCTTCAAGCCAATAAGGAAGAAAATTCGGATGAGGGCTCGATAAGTTGTAGTTTTCTTTTTATGTTGTGATGTGTTCCTTCTAAGTGTGGGAGCATGGTAATGTTGTAGGGATGATGGTATATTGTCTTTTTTCTCCTATTCTATTCAAACTTGAGAGTTAGGGTTTCCTAGTTGTAACACCTCTGAGACGAACTAGGTGAAGCTAGATCCTAACATGTGTTTCATGAGATTATAAGGTCTTAAAATGTTTAGTTATAGTGTTTATAGGCAGTGTGTTAAGTTTGGAAGAGTTTGTAGGTCGAACGTCCAAGACGTTCGGAAGCTAACCTTGAGACGTGCTTGTGTGTTCTAGGATGCCCTTGCATGTTTTACGTGTTCGTTTTAGTTCAAATTGATTTGAGAGGTTCCTAAAACATATACGTATTTATTTAGGTTGGAAAAATATGGACAAGACTCCCAAGGACCACCCTAGGGGTCCTTGAGGAGGACCCAACTTGTGGGACAACACTGCCAAAACAGTCCCAACCAACGAAGCCAATCGACGAACACTAAGTCCATCGACGCCTCGTCGATTGGGACGTATTTCCATACTTGATTTTGGGAGATTAATCCCCATTTCCTAATACTCTGAATCAAATGACGGAGTGCCAACACGACCAGTCGTTTTATCAAAGGGCTATCGTTTGTTCCATCGATAGACACCTACAGATTTTTTGCAAGGCCTCGGCCAAGCCAAGGGCTTTTTGAGTAATTCACCTAGCGTTCTAAAAATAGTTTGGGCGGTTACTTAAGGGATTTTTCGGTATTTTAAGTGGTTTTATGTGTCTATAACCCCATGTTAAGTTCATTATTCAAAAATCAAAATCCAAACCCCAAAGAAGAATCCTCTAGAAATCTATTGGAGCTTGAAGCAAGGTGGGAGCTTGGAGCTTGGAGCTTGATTTCTCCATAAATTTTGTGGCTAATCATAAATCATGGTATGATGTCCATTTCTGAATATTCTTTCTTCAAGTATCCAAACTTCAAAAGACTTTTCTAAGACTTCTCAAAAGATGAAATCTCCTATTTTGATATCTAGCCATAGGTTCTTGCATAAAATGATTTGAATCAATGATTTACGATATAATTGATATTAATTGAATTAATTTTGATCAAAATTCCCCTGAACCCATCTAAATAATGAAATCCTAATTTTGGCTATATTATGGGTGATTTGATCATTGTCCCTATTCTATTGAATCCTTATATAGATTGTATTGATCTATTGATATGTGATACCTCTTAAATGACTTAGGTGAAATCATAACATTTTTCATGAGTTTATATTGTCCTAAAGTTGTTTATAATGTGGTAATGAGGCAGTGTCTAAAGTATTAGGTGAATTGGAAGTCAAACGTCAAGGGACGACCAAGACGTTTGACGACTAGTCACCTATAGGACTTATGTGTCTTTATGTGCTTATATGTGTGAGTCATGATCTTATGGGGTCCTTATATGATTTTTAATAGTGTGTATAGGTACTGTGTTAAGTTTCATGAAGATTGGAGGTCAAACGTTCAAGAACGTCCATGACGTTCGAAAGGTTTACCTTGAAACGACCTTGTGTGTCTTAGTATGTTTTGTCTAGTTTTATGTGTTCATTTTGGATGAAATTGATGTGGGAGGTCCTCAAAACGTATACGATTACATTTGGGTTGGAAACATCCAAGAAAACATCCCCAAGGACCAACCAAGGGTCCTTGTGGAAGGACCTATCTTGGTAGCCAAAACTGCCAAAAGCAATCCCACCTACAGATGGCAATCGACGGCCAGTAGCCTGGTCAAAGCCCCGTAAGTGGAGGGAGTCGGTCAAGACATAGGCGTGGGATACTAATCTTTCAAGGACCAGCCTAATGACCCAAACCACGGACCAGCAAGACGGTCCGTTGGTCGGGAGACGGTCCGTCGAAGGCCACGCGTAGGTCAAGTCTGCAACTTCGCAACTTCACTGTTAAATGCTAGGGTGAATTGGTAAATCCACCCTACGTCCAAATAATAGTTTGGGAAGTTTCATAAGGGTATTCTAGGTACTTTAAGAGGGTTTGTAAGTCCTAATTACCTAGATGAATTCATTATTCTAAAATCAAAACCCAAATTCTCTAAGAAACTCTCTAGAACTCCATTGAAGCCAAAACTCAAGGAAAAGCTTGGATTGAAGATTTTATTGGTGATTCTTCATCAATTTAGTGGTTTAGCTTCATTGAGATATGTTTCTTCATCCTTGAAACTCTTTTCATCAAGGAGCCAAACTTCAAAGTGATTTCTAAAGTCTTCTGAAGATGAACTTGTCCAATTTTGATATCTATCAATATGTTCTTGCATAAAACTTCTTGAATCATTATATATTTATTAAATTGATGTTAATTATATAGATTTAACCTAATTAATCTATGAACTCGTGTAATTCATGAACCCTAGTTTTTTAGTACTCTGTGGGTGACTTGATTATGTCCTAATGCGTATGAATTCTAGTGTAATTTTTATTGGGCTATTGAATGATGTAAGAATTGTATGGAATGAATTATTGTCTGTATTAGATTGATAAATCTATGTTGAATTTAGTTAGATCATTGAGTATTATGATTTTTGTATCGAATTGATGATCATGGACATGGGTAAGGGCCTTTTTAGTATTGTATTGGATGATTTAGCTATGGATTGAAGTGGTGAGAATGGATTGGCGGTACGCTGACCTAATTATATTTATTTTATGTAATGTAGGTCTTGAATTATGCTGTTATTGGTATGGTCCACTTATGGTGGCAATGCTATGTGTTTTACTCGTGAATGATGTGGCCTCGTCAGCGTTACTTTATATGTTATGATGATCGGAACTAATTGATATATTATGATGATTTGTGTAGTTGATTTATGTGAAGTATGATCATATCTATCTACATGTGATTAAGGTGGAAGTATGTGTTCTACTATTGACATTAGGTGATCATGTTAGACTATGACTATGTCATTATGTGTGTAGTCTTAGAGTTGATGCATGATTCTTCCTAATTGTCTATAAGAGTCTTGTTCTGTTGATAATCCTATAGTATTGTATATAGTGATGACCTAAAATTGACTTGGTTGTTCTTATGTGCTACTTGAAAGGTATAAAATATTTATGTGTCTTGTTTAGGTAGACCTAAGTCCCTTACTTGATACATGTATAATGAGAATATGACTTCTTGACTTAGGATGCTAAATCCTCTTAGTCTTGCATGGATGAATGATATGTAACCTTTAACATTGCTAAGAAGGTTCTTTATGTGAACCTTCAACCTAGTTGTAAGGTTATGATATCCTTGAAGTTGAAAGTCGTAATGGTATCCTTGTTATGTGAATGGTGGACTTAAGGTTGGTAAGCTGGAACGACATGAAATCATCCTTAGGAAAATCATTGAGCCATAGGGGACCTCTTTGGTAAGGTGAATGTGATTGGGTTATGAACTAGATATGGAACCTCTTTATGTACTCCTTTATTGAAATACTCTATCAGAATAAAGGCTAGCACTGAGTGAGTATCGTAAGGGGAGTAGTTCTAATTAAGTATGAGACTAGGGTACATATAAACCCTTCATATTCCTTAACCATGTACCTATATGGGATGTGTCCAAGCTCTACCATTGTCATGTAGAACACTCTTCATCGGAGTAGGTTACAAGTCATGATTCCATGCCTTGCTACCATGGTCTATGTCGATTATTGCCTATTCTCATTATATGGGATACCTACTAGTATTGGAGAAGTTCTATCAAGTTTAGGTGGTGGTATGAGATGCTATCTAGAAATTGCACAAAAGGCTTTGAAGATGTTAGTGAGTGAGTCCCTAGATCTTCTTCAATACCATGTGATGAAGTTCTCTTAAATGAACTAAAGAAGATGATGACTTAAGTTAGAAAGCATGTTATATGAATGGTACTTACTTAAAGTAGTTAATGGTTGTCTAATTAAGGTGTGAAGGGGGCATTGGAATGGTCACTTTATGTCTTACCTAGTAAGTCTTAAGAATGACTCTAGATAGGAAAGTAGGTTATTTAAGTAGACATAATCTAAACTTAGGAAGTCTTAAGGAATATTTAGGTAAATCTTGGAGCGGTTAAGTATGGGCATTCTCTTCTTGAATTACTTGAGTAAGTCTTTAGATAACCTTTGGAAAGGAGAATGTCATATTATATGTATGTTATTCTATTAAATGAGAATGATTTTATCCTAGGTACTCTTAATGATCTCTTAAGTGTGTGCGAAGGGATTCTATGGGTGGTCGCTTCACAACTCACTGAAGTGAACCTTAGAATCACCTTTGGTAGGAGGATCTCATGTTATGTGTTTAGTGTATTGTAAGTGTATTTATCTCATTATAGGTAGTCTTAAGGATCACTTAGGTGTGATTAGAGAAGGTCAATAGACGGTCTCTCTTGTCTCACTTAAGTGAGTCTTAGGATAACTTTTAGTGAGAAGGTCGCATGTTTAAAAGGGTTCACTGTGAAGTTGAACAACTTCACTATTACAGTGAATTAGCTCACTATAATAGTGACATAATTCACTATAATGTCCTTAAATTGTGATAAAATGTTTAAGTGTTGTCTAATGTGTTTCTAAGGTGGTAAATATTGTTATTATGCTTATACTATGATGTTTTAATAAAAAAGAGCATATTTCCATTAAATGCCTATTATCATGATTTTTATGCATTATGTCATACTTAGTACAAGTTTGTACTAATTCCGTACTTTTATCTATCTCTAAAGTTATTCATAGGTGAAGGGCATTTCAGGAGCGAAGCTTGGATTATAGGATCTTTCAAGCAAGTTTGAAGTATGTCCTCATTTGACTCGAGGGCATAGATGTGTTTTGATTTCTTACTTCCAAATATTATAACATACTTAGTAGTACTATATGTTGATGCATGTGCATGTCCAAGGTAGTCTGGTGTATGGATTTGATGATATGAGACTTAGTATTTCCTATGGTTTTTATATAAAAGATATTTTGAAAGACTATTCGAATGTTGTGAAAAGTTTTGAGTCCGCACTACTTTTCATATGTGTATATGCGATGAATGATACGAAAGGCTTGTACAAGACATATGAGAGGTCAAGTACACCGCATTGCGATTTAGAGTGACCTAGCTCGTAGGGTGTGCTCTCGGGTCGTGACATGATATATGAATGAATTATGATAGAATTGTATATAGGTTGTCTTAATTTGATAAATTTCATATTGTATTATGTTGGATCATTCTATGGTCTGATTATTGGTTTGAATTGGTGATTATGACTATTGGTAGGAGCCTTTATGTATTGAATTGGTTGGATTTGCTAAGGATTGGAGATGTTGATGGTATTGTGGTAAGATGACCTAACCTCTTCTATATTGTGTAGTATAGTTATTGGATTATGTTGATTGGTATGGTCTACTTATGGTTGCAGTGCTTCTGTGCTATAATTGTGAAGAATGTGGCCTTGTCGACATTACTTTATAAATTGTGAAGTTATCTAGTTATATAGCTTGTATATGTGGTCATTGTGAAGGCTTATGTGATATCTGAGTATGAAGAAGTGAAAGCATGTTGTCTCCTAATTGGCTATAGGTGATTATATTAGACTATGGTGATGTTCTTATGTGTGTACATTTGATGTTGAAGTATGATTCTTCCTAATAGGCAATATGAGTCTTATGGTGGATTATGTTTATGTTTCAATAGGAATGAGTAGTAGTGGACTTAGTTGTCCATATGTGCTACTTAAATGTGATTGTACATGTAATAAAATGACGATGAAGTGTGTCTTGTTTGGTAGACCTATGTCTCTCTACTTGATACATGAAGAATGTGAATATGACTCTTGACTTAGTAGGCTAAAACACCTTTATTATTTAAGTGTATGTGTGATTGAAATATGACATTGAACATGGTTAAGAGGGTCATTAACTTGGAACCTTCAAACTAGAAAAAAATTTATGATAGCCTTGAAGTTGAAAGTCGTAATGATATTCTTCTTGTGTGAATAATGGACTTAGGGGTTGGTTGGCTGGAATGTCACGAAACCATCCTTAAGGAAGTCATTAGTTATCCTATTAACCATTTTTTCGCAGCCCTAGTGGACCCATATTTGGTAAGGTTGATTATGATTTAGTTATGAACATCTTCATATGCCTTTGTGATTGAATTACTCTATGAGAACAAAGGCTAGCACCTAGTGGATATGCTTGGGGAGTGACTCTACTTAAGTTGAGAATAGAGTACAAAGAAACCCTTGATACTCCTTAACCATGTACCCTTGGCAAGTAAAACACCCTCCATTGGAGTAGGGTAGACTCCAGGATTCCATGCCTAGCCAGTATAGTCTATGTCGGTTATTGCTTATTCTCATCATGTGGGATACATTCTAGTATTGGATAAGTTCTACAACGTTTAGGTAGTGGAATGAGACCCTATAGACATGACACAAGTAGGCTTTAGAGGTGCAGGGGTGTAGGTTCCCTAGGTTTTCTCCAAGACCATTATGTGAAGTCCTTAATTGGTGAATGTATCCTAATGGCTTAATGGACATAGTTGACTTAAGTTAATGCATGTAAATGAAAAGATACTTATCTAGAGTAACTTTGAGGATTGCTTAGGTAGGCTTGAAGAGGGTGTATGAGCGGTCTCTTCATGTCTTACTTAGGTGAGTCTTAGAGTAACTTTAGGTAGGGAAATAATTGATGAAATAGGAATAATCTTGTTTTAGGTAGTCTTAAGGATCACTTAGGTGTGTGTGAAGAGGTTGTATGGGGGTCACTTCGTAACTCACTCAAGTTAGTCTTAGGATAACCTTTGGTAGGAGGTTTTATGCTTATATGTTTTGAAGTAATGTTAATCCTATAATATGGATTACTTGGAAAGTGACTTATATGTGGATATGTTTACTTGAGGTTGAATCTTATACTTATGTTATGAGGTTTTCTCCAAAACGAGCATTAAAGCATACTTAAAAGTAAAATGCCCTTTTAACATGATTTTATTGCATAACACCATACTAAATGAATTCTAATGTAATAATTCCATATACTTTGTCTTATCTCAAAAGGTGTAGGTGACGATTGAGAGAAGTCATTGAAGTGAAGCTTTGCCAATAGTATTCATTGAAGCAAGTTGGGGGACATAGTCATGTTTAGATTTCTTGTTAAAGACATTATATTAGACTTTGTTATTTCTATTATGTTGATGCATGGGCCGTGACCCAAGATATTTGTGTGTCTAAGATGGCGAAAACGAGACTTAATATTTCCTATGTTTTCTATAAAGATAATTTTGGAACTATGGTTCTATGTTGTGAAAAGTTTTAATTTCGCACTACTTTTCATATATACATATGCGATGAATGATATCAAAGGGATCATATAAGGCCTTCGAAAGGTCGAATACGCCATGTGGCGACTTGAAGGATGCCCTATCGTCTAGGGTGTATTATGGGTGCATATTGCATGTGTTTGGGAGTCTTTGTGAAAATGAGTTTCCTTATATCCATATAATATTGCATTTTTTCATGAGTTTATGTTTATATGGTAAAATGAGCATTATTTACCATGTCCTTGATGTTCTGATGCCTCTACAGTAAATTGCCTAAATGTTGCATGAGTAGACTTATGAACATGTTTTTAAGTGAATTGAAAATGATGCATAAACGTGTTTTTACAGAAATTGGTATGATGTTTTTAAAAATGTTGTAGTGGCATATGATATAATGTGGATAAGGAAGTTCTTCTAATGTGAAATGAGAAATGTGAAGCCTCATTGCATGAGGAGTTTGTAGATATTGTTCCTTCCTTCTTGTTGTGTTTGAGGTTATATGTGTGAAGTTGATGTTTCTTCTAGCATGATATATTGAATATATTGTTGAATGTATGATGGTGAGATGGTAGTATTTAGTCTTCACCTCTTGGAAGTGTTTAAAGTGTTGCAAGTGTCATTCGAGGACGAATGTTCCAAGTGGGGGAGACTGTTACACCATCAAATTGAATTAGGATAAATTAGAGATTCACAGAAGTTTCTTGAGTTAATAACTTATTAAATTAATGAAATTCATCCTTTGAAGTCAGTTGTAAAGAGTTTCAAAGTCAAACGTAAAAGGACGACCAAGACGTTCAAAAATTAGTCTTTTGTGTGTTAGTGTGTTCTAGTAAGTTTTCCTTGTTTCGATGTATCGTTTAGATTAAAGAATTAGTGGAGGTGACCCTAGTTTATTAATAAATGATTTTAGGGTCGAAACATCTGGGTACGACTCCCCAAAGACCAAACAAAGGTTCCTTGAGGAGGACCCGAGCTTTGGCCAAGAGGCTGCCAAGACAACGTGCAGGCAACACCCTTTTTAGGAGGTGCTAGCGCGTCACGCGCCCAACACTTAGAGGCAAAAAGATTCCTTTGTGTCGCGGGCTTCTCAAGAACCTTTCTACCTCAAATTAAATTCCAGAAACAAGATTAAGAAGTGTCTCTGCGACACGCAGCCATGTCCAAAATTTGGTGTTGTCGTTTAAAACTCAAGTTAAACTTAATTAAAAGGTCCAACTAGTGTGGGGGTGTTTTGGGTACTTTGAGAATTTATTACAAAAAAATTTTGAGTCACTTTTACCCCAGCACTTCACCAATCAAAAAGGAAACCCTCAAGTTAAAAATCAAAATCTCTTCATTCTCTCTCTCCAAAACCTCTATTGAAGAACTTTCAAGCTCCTGGGAAGATTACAAATTCTGAAAGGTTTCAACCCAAATTTCGTGGATAGAACTTCAATAAAGTATGGTTATTTCATCCTTGATTCTTCTATCATCCAAGGAGCCGATTCAAAGGCTTTTCAAAATATCTCAAAAATTCTAAAAACCCTAATTCGAACTCTAAATCATGGGTTCTTGCATTAAAAGTTTTAAATGGATGAGTTATGATGTTTCAATAATAATTGATGTCTTGTAAAGCGGGTTTTGCAATTGTGATTGATTATGAGTGGAATTGTATTTAGATTGCTTTATATTATTGATTTGTATCGTTATCTATATCTATGTATGATGAATTGTGGATAAAAGGATGAGTTGGTGGTCTAGCCTTATGGGCATGCTAGTGGGAAAGATCTATTGTAGTGTGGAAATTGTTGGAGATGTTAAGGAATAGTGATTGTGGCTATTGGAGGGTGGTAAGTTGACCTAATTCCCTTATGTAATGTAGAATTGATATCTTATGTCTATTGATTGGTATGGTCCACTTATGGTGGCGGTACTTAATTGTTATAATTGTTAGGAACATGGCCTTGTTGGCATTATTATATGAATTGTAGTATCATCATGTTATGGATTATATGGGTGTACAATGTGAAAAATGATATTGTATACATTAATGTGTAATGTGAAGGTGTTCTTGTTGTGATCTTGAGGAGATCTTGTATAATGTTATGTGATATTGTGAATGAAAGAATGTTCCTCTAAATGTAGGTATGTTACATGTTGATATGGTGTCTTGTTTAGGTAGACTCCCTACTTGATCCATGAATGATAAATGAGGCGTTTTAAAGTATGTCTTGTAGTGGTAGACCTAAGAATGGTTCCCTTTCTTGATGATTCTAGAACCCTAAGTGGATGTGAAACCTTGATTATAATGAAGTGCTCGAAGATACATAGCATGTTACCTATTTCATATATGAGCTATCCTAATGAACCTCGATCGGCAGCCCTGTGGACCTTTCTTGGTAGCCGTATTATGAGTTGATAGGACTTAGAGATGGTACATTCTCAAATACTATTATGTGAATGAACTTACATAATGAGAACCAAGAAAAAGCACCAACTGGATATGTTTGTGGTAGTAGCTCTACTTCAGGATGAGACTAGAGTACAAAGAAGCCCTTGATATCCCTTAAACCATGTGCCTACATGGGATGTGTCCTTAGTTCAACCTTTGTCAAGTAGAACACCTTTCACGGTGTGGGGTCTTATGACATTGAATTCCATACCTAGCTAGTGTGGTCTGTGTCAGTTAATGTCTATTCTCACCATCTGGGATGTGCAATATAGTTATTGATTAGGTTCTACAATGTGTAGGTAGTGGAATGAGACTTTATCTACACATGACACAGATAGGCCTTGAAGATGCTAAAGTGAGTTCCCTAGGTCTTCCAAGACCATTATGTGAAGTCCCTTGAATGCATGATTTTTTCTTTTAGGATCTTTAGTAATGAATATTGACTTGTTGTGGTTATGTTGGAAAGAAAATATCCTTGCCTAGGGTAGTCTTGAGGATCATCTAGGTGTGTATGAAGAGGTTGTATGGGAGGTCTCTTCACATCTTACCTAGGTGGGTCTTAGGATAAACTTAGGTAGAGGTCCTAAATGGCTAAATGGGTTACTTATTGATTACGGTCTTATCTTGAATATTATGTGAGTATCATCTTATGTGGTTGATTATGTACTTGCATGATGACTTTTGTACCCTGTTTATGAGATTTTTTCAAAAATAGCATGAAAAAACATATTTTAACTAAAATGTCCCTTTTTCATGATTTCTTGCATGATCATCATACTTAATGCTTAATTGTACTAACTCTATATCCTTATCTATGTCTACAAGTATTGGTGGTTGCAAGTAAGGATTTCTTGAGTTGAAGCTTGGGAAGTAGATTTCTCTCAAGACTTCGTATATGCTCATATGTTTGAGGACATGTACTATAATTCTAGTTTTCTTTCATTAAAGACTTTGTATTAGACATAAGTTCGTTTCAATGTAAAAGGTCACAACCCTATGATAATGAGAAGTGTCTAATGTGGCTTAAAGATGAGACTTAGTTCTTCTTATGTTTTATAAAAGGGTTTTCTTATTGACTTTATGTGAAAAGTTATAAATTCTGCACTACTTTTCATAATGAATGTTAAGGGCTTGTATAAGATCTCCGAGAGGTCTAGTACACCGTGTTACTTCGGGGGTACTTCCCGATCGTAACAATATCCTTTTGATGTGTTTTTTATGGGGGGGGGTGACATTTTATTAGCACACTCTTACTTAAGCCACTTCTAGTGGTGCATTTTCATTATTCTTCTTGAACCTCTTCCTGTACTATCTTCTTGAGTTCTGGATGAAACACACTACATTCTCTTTCTGCATGCCCTTGTGATCTACAATGCTTACAATATTTTTGTACTATGACATATAGAATACGTATTTTCTCCACCCCAAAAGCCTTAGTCTCTTCATTCACTAGTTTTATGAATTTGAGAAAATCTACCAACAAATTAAATTACACCTTGACCCTCGCAGTCACGTCTTATTTATTGTTGTCATATCTAATTGTAGCGGTTTCCCAACAACTGATGCTAAAGATAATATAATATGGATTCCTTAACAAAGAAAGTTGGTTTTAAATTCAAAATGAATATCCATGTCATTACCTATGTTGTTTCCTGATGTATGTTAAATATAACATTATAAATCAGAGGTCTCATCAAATAAGAATAATCATCCTTGGATTGTATGTAATGGTTTGGTTTGAACATCATATTGCCTAGTGAATCGAATTAAAATGTGTTTATATTCCATAAGAAATCAATTTTACGTTCCCTTTTTACGTTACATTGTTTGGTATTTGAATGTGAAACTCTTCAATTTCTGGCCAACCATACGAAAACTTTCCAATTACAACATATTGAAGGTTCTCAATAATATTCATTCTATCCACTTCTTTTTTTGTCCAGATCACTCAAGGATTCCTTCACTATAACTAAGACTTTTAATCAGGATTAGCTCTGTCGTTGAATTATTGAAAATTCCTTTTTGTGGTTTAAACATATCAACAAAAAATGGTAAAATAACCTTACCATTATTAACGTTAGCACAGCTACAGGATTGTTAGGCAAAAAAAAAAACTATTAGGTTAACTCAAATTTACATGCATGAGAGCTTTGGGATGCTGAAGCAAAGGAAAATAAATATCCGAATAGAGAAAGCATGTCAGAAACATTGGGAGACGGTTGACCGGCGACCGTGTTGGCCATTCCGATGGGAAATAGTCAAGAAAATTTAGGGTTCTGTTATAACTTATATATACATACATTTTTCAAAACTTTACTTCATCCTTTAATTTTTTCTTACCCTACCCATAATTGTATCCGAGCATATCCCCCCCCCCCTCCTCACCAACAAAAAAATGAAAAATGTTTCAAATGTGAAGACTTTTTTACCTCACAACCCCTACTCTCTACCCCCCCCCCCCCCCCCCCCAAAAAAAATAATTAATAAATTTGTAGAAAATTTCAAATTTATTTTTTAAAAAATTTTCATGTCATCCCTCCCCTCCACCCCATCGATTTCTTTTTTAAAAAAAATTGGGAATATTTCAATTTTTTTCAAAAAAATTATCTTTTACATCTCCCCTTCCCCCCCCCCCCCCTCCCACGGTTATCCCCGTCATTTTTTTAAAAAAAAAATAAAAAAGTCTTGTGGACCCTTGTACTTGTATGAGTTTGTATACTAAGACCTTTGGCTTAATTATTTGTCAACTCATCTCTTAAACTCCTCGAAACACTACATTTTAAACACGTTTTTTGAATTGACATCCAATATGACCGACACAATCAAGGGGCTTATGATACACACACCTGAGGAGCGTGACATCCGATTAAAAGGGTCTAATAGCCACATAGGATTTTATAGTCATCTTCGTCCCCATTTGTATTTAACATCATTATTAGACAAATATGAGTTTTTCCTCGCCTCTTTTTCAATCTTCTTTCTCCAAATTTCTTCTCCATTTTTTTCATTGTTATACTCATTTAAATTTATGCATTTTCAGTTAATTTTTTGTTTCATTTTTGTGGTTGATCCTATTGTAGTTTTCTAGATCGCCATGAGTGTTGCTTTTGTTATAATCCTATAATCTAATATAAATCATGAAACATGTAATTAAAAGCACAACGAATAAAATCCCCAAAAATTTCAACAAAATAAGTATAAATCGACTAAAAACCTAAAAATTAAACAAAGACATAAATAGAAGATGAAATCTAGATTAAACAACATACAAATACAAAAATAAGTTACAAAATTTACATAGATTGAAAATCGAACAAAAATCAACAAAAATACCCAAACGATTTTTATGGAAATGAAGAAAAAATGAGAAAGGACAAACATGGGTATATATACCCACACACTAATACTAGCTTAGGCCGACATTGACAGACTATCCACTCAAGCGGTGAACCTCTCTTTTCGACTTGGATGAAAATAGAGACAAATTGCGTTAATTGAGTCATGATTTCTGCTGTTGGTGTTTTTTTCTTCATTGAAAAGAATAGAAGAGGTTAAAAAAAATGTAAAGAATATACTAGAGAAATGAAATGAGATTTGTGGGGGGGGGGGGGGGCAAAAGTGATATATATATATATATATATATATATATATAATATATTGAGTTTTGATGGATTTAGGGGTCCAGATGACAAATAAGATAAGTAGAATGGTTGACAATACAAACTCATACAAGTACCAGGATCGACCAAACCTTTTTACCTAAAAAAAAATATTTGAAAACTATTTCAAATTTAAAGAAAAATATTTTATATGCCACACTCTACCCTTACCCCTACCCCTCCCCCACGATATGAACAAGAATCAGCTTTTTTAACATATCACAACAAACAATTATAGGTAATAATACGAACAACAAACACAAAAATAAGATGAGCAGTAAAGATTACCTGCATACTCGATCATCAATAGTTCTTTTCAAATATTAGTGACTTGCTTTTAACCTTTCACAACTTGATTTTTAACAAAAACAAAACGAGACATGTTCCAGTACACCTCTAAAGCAGAAAATTAAACGAAACGTGAAAACATTCATGCTTTACGTTTTGGATTACTATAAACTACTATTGTTTTTAAGTATAAGAAATAACTAATTAACTTGTATACCATTTATAATTATTTAGTCATAAAAAAGGTTATTTGAAGCTTTAACAAATTTAAGGATCTTTTTGTTCTCAAGTCTAATTGACCATAACACATAACACAGTCAAATAAAGCTCCTTAGAGCAGATGTTAAAAGGAAAATTCAAAATGCTTACTAAAAAGAGCAAAAAATAAGTAAATTCATGCAATTTGGTGTAAACATTGCATGCACATAAATTTTTACTTTATTGAAGATGAACAACAAATTACAGACCCAAAAGTAATAAGTACAAGGTACTTATTTGGTTGCTCAAGCATGTCGTAGTAGATGTCATTTTTAGGGCCGCATGTGCTCTATTTGATTGTTAATTCAGATACATATATATAAAAGTACACAAGGATCAAGGTGTTGAAAAAGAGTACGAGTGGATCCATTTTACAATAGAATGAGAAATCACGATTTAGTTTAAGTTTCCAATAGCTAAAGATACATGTTCCAATAACTAGAAATCAGTAGACTATAACAAAATACCAGGAAGCCAAGTAAAACCCTTCACAGGAGAATGAATGGACAAATGATCAAGCAGCAAAACCTTATCCAAAATTCAATTTGCCACAAGACGCCCCTCCCTGAAATGAAGGATGCAGCAATGAATTAAGCTTCTTTGTTCAGTAGTCAGCAAGTTTTAGTAACCTAATAAGGCAGCAGATGCAAAAGAATGAATTCTACAATATAAAAAAACACAAGAGTCCTTGAAAAATAAACAAGATTTGTTTACCTTAATATGATTGTTTTGATAACTTTCATCAATTTAGATGTCCTGAAACCCAAAATGATTTTCACTAATCCAAAATAAACATTCTGGACATCCACACTACTCTCCTTGGTCTTAGTGCTGAACATGTATGCAGTGTGACTCGTGCAGATCACTAAAATAGTCACTACTAACACCACACCGAACTTAAAAAATAAAGCTTTTCTTGTTCAACTTATGGATAAACCTTCACAAAAATAGAAGCATTGCCAACTTGTTATTCCACTTCACTGGATCATTATTTTTTAGGTAAAGACATAAGATCATTTGATAGAATGCTAAACGGATGCCAACTAAAAACATGCACTAAATCAGAGATGATTATGAAAGAAATAATTAGTTACTTAATCCCAAAGAGAAAAACGAAAGTAATGAGCTACAAAGCTGCAATTCTCAAGCAATTATCCACTGCCAAGAAGGTGGATTGTGAATAAGCAGTTGCCAGCCACAGGTACTAGCCTACTATGTATGTGATGATATCAGATGATAATTATTCTTAAGTGAACCTGGCAAAGCAATGAAATCTACATACCTAGAAGAATCACTTAATGGCAAATCCCTGTGGCACTAGCATTCCGAAAGTGATGGTTGAGAAGCAGCTTATAGTTGCCATTCAATGGGAGGCATTCCCATCTTTTCCAACAGTTGGTTTGTCTGTGAAAAATGCCTGCACAAGTAATCACCAGTTGAAGGCAAGAAAAACATTTGATACTAACTTCCTTGTCAACTCAAGCATGAATCGTGATAATGTAAGCAGAAAACACTGTAATTTTTTGAAAAATTGCAGAAATCTCATGTTAGAAGGTGGCATCTACTCAAGCAAGAGTATATGGCTGGATGTTGGCCACTGTGACACCATATCGCACGAGTAAATGGCTGGATGTTGGTGTTAGACAATTGGCATTTTTTCAACTTATTATTATTTTTACTGTTTTTTACTTATTTCAATTTAGTGCTTCCTATTTTCTAGCTAGACTTAGTCAACTTAGTTGCTCAACTTTCTGAAGTTAGCGGCCCCATTATGGTTGTTAGTGACCCCTTTTATGGTAGTTAGTGGCACATGTTCTTATTTTAGTTTTAATGTTTATGTTTTTTTTTTTTTGTATAAATTCAGACTTCTGCAGATTAATATACACAACGAATTTCATAAGTTCACTCTATTATATTTTTTCAAATCAGTTTCTTGAGTATTTTTGTTCTAACAGTGACATCAGAGCCTCTAGTTGATCTTACACGACAAAAAAAAAGTTTTGACCTACAACACAAATGACATCCAACAACCTACCTTTAAATCCACCATTAACTTTCACTGGTGAAAATTACCAAATCTGGTCTGTGAAGATGCAAGCTTTTTTGGAAGCTTATGAACTTTGGGAAACTGTGACGGAAGATAAACCACTTGCTGCGCTACCGGCAAATCCTACCTTGGCTCAGATCAAATCCAACAACAAAGAGAAGACAAAGAAATTTAAAGCCAAGTCGCTTATGCAGAATGTTGTGGTAGATACTGTGTTTTACAGAATCATGGCTTGCAAAACTGCAAAAGAGGCTTGGGATAGGTTGAAAGAAGAATATCAAGGCAGTGACAGAACACGTCAAATGCAAGTGTTGAACCTGAAAAGAGAGTTTGAGTCCTTGAATATGCAGGAGGATGAAACTATCAGTAAGTATGTTGATCGAATCTCCTTAATTGTTAATAACATTTAGACTTCTTGGTGAAGAATTTACAGATAAACGAATCGTGGAGAAAGTTCTTGTGACTCTTCCTGAGAGATTTGAATCTAAGATTTCCTCTCTTGAAGAATCAAAGGACCTGAGCAATTTTTCATTAGGTGAACTAATGAGTGCTCTTCAAGCACAAGAGCAAAGGAGGACTATGAGACGTGAAAAGTTCATTGAAGGAGCTTTCTCTGTACAAAAGCAAAAAGGAAAGCAACAATTCCACCAAAAGAATAAGGGCAAGCATGATGGAGGAAACAATAGTGGAGATGTGAAGCTGAAGTTCCCTCCTTGCAAACATTGTAAAAGAAATACACATCTGGAGAAGTATTGTTGGTGGAGAGTCGATGCTATATGCGGCAACTGTAAGCAGACGGGACACATATCCAAGGTCTGCAAATCAAGAGCAAAGACCTCTGGTGCTTTGCAAGCACAAGTAGCAGAAGCTACCGATGCACATGAATAGCAACTATTTGCAATTTCATACTTTTCAATCAGTGAATCCTCTGATTCATGGCTTCTTGATAGTGGTTGCACACATCACTTGTGCAATAATGTTGAACTGTTCAAATTCCTAGATGATACTTACAAATCTAAAGTAAAAGTGAGAAACGGTGAGGCAGTAGAAGTCAAAGGCAGAGGTACAGTGTCTATCTCAACAATATCAGGTATCAAAACTATTTCTGATGTTTTGTACACACCTGATATGAGTCAAATTTTGTTGAGTGTGGACAAATGCTTGAAAATAATTATTCTCTGCATTTTAAGAATCGTGAATGTGTTGTTTCTGACCCTTCTGGAGTAGAGTTATTTTATGTTAAGATGAGCAACATAATGTTTTCAGTTGATTGGGAGAAAATAAATGAGCAGGCTTACACTATTACTTCACAATCATGTACAAACCTATGGCACAAAAGGTTTGGTCACTTCAATCTGAAAAGCATCGCCGAGATGAAAAAAAAGGAGCTAGTGGAAAATATGCCTGAATTTCTTTCTAATGCTCAAGTTTGTGAAACTTGCCAACAGGGAAAGCAAACAAAACTGCCATTTCAAGCAAATCAAGTACGAAGAGCTAACCAGAAACTTCAGCTCATTCATACGGATGTTTGCAGCCCAATGAAAACAGATTCGTCACTGAGTGGTAACACATACTTTCTCCTCTTTATTGATGACTACACCAGAATGTGTTGGGTTTATTTCACAAGACTGAAGAGTGAAGTCTTTGATGTTTTTACACAATTTAAAGCTTTAGTAGAAAATCAATGTAATCTTAGTATTAAGGCTTTAAGGTCTGACAATGGAGGAGAATACACTTCTTCTCAATTTGTGGAGTTTTGTAATAGCACAGGTATTGAACGCCAATTGACATTACCATACACTCCACAACAAAATGGTGTGTCTGAAAGGAAGAACAGGACAGTAATGGAGATGGCCAGATGTCTTTTGCTCGAAAGAAAGATCCCAAATCATTTTTGGGCTGAGGCAGTCAATACCTCTGTATATTTGCTGAACAGATTGCCTACTAAGGCCTTGCAGGACATGACTCCATATGAAGCTTGGTGTGGGAACAAACCATCAGTACACCATCTCAGAATCTTTGGGTTTATATGTTATTATCGAGTTCCAGAAACAAAAAGGAGTAAGCTGGAGAACAAGGCTAATAAAGGCATATTTATGGGCTATAGTTCATCCAAAGGTTACAGGATTTTCTGTTTGAAATCAGACAAACTAATTCTCAGCCGAGAAGTGAAGTTTGAAGAAGCAGCTGCTTGGGATTGGAAAAATCAGAAGACCTCTTATTCAGATTCATTTTCAATAGAGCAGCCTCAACTTTCAGTAGATGAACTAGTGGATGATGTACCAGTGAGGGGAACTCGATCCTTAAAAGATGTCTATCAGCGGTGTAACTTGGTTAGCTCTGAACCAACAAGCTATGCTGAAGCACAAGACTTTCAGGCATGGAGGAGAGCTATGCAAGAAGAACTAGACATGATCGAGAAGAATGCAACCTGGCAGCTTGTTGACAAACCTACAAATCGCAAGGTGATTGGTGTAAAATGGATTTTCAAGACAAAACTCAATCCTGATGGAACAATTTGCAAACATAAGGCTAGATTGGTGGTGAAGGGATACACACAACAATATGGTGTGGATTACCAGGAAACATTTGCTCTTGTAGCAAGGTATGACACAATCAAGCTTATTCTTGCATTTGCATCTCATAGTTCCTGGCGGATTCATCAACTTGATGTCAAATCGGCTTTCTTGAATGGTTTGCTTGTTGAAGAGATCTATGTAGAGCAACCTGATGGTTTCTCAACTCCTGAAAAAGTGGATCAAGTTTATCTCTTAACAAAGGTCTTGTATGGCCTAAAACAAGCCCCAAGGGCATGGTATGAGAGGATGGACAATCATCTCATCCAACTTGGCATTAGTAGAAGTCAAAATGAAGCTACTTTGTATGTGAAAGTCAATGCTGCAGGTGAGTCCTTAATTGTCTCAATTTATGTGGATGACATGCTTGTGACAGGAAGCAAAATTGAACTAATCCAAATGTTCAAGGATGAAATGGAGAAAATCTTTGAAATGACTGATCTTGGAGTCATGAAGTACTTTCTCGGCATGGAAGTGTTGCAGTCCAGTGATGGAATTTTCATATGCCAGCAGAAATACATTTCGGATATTCTAAACAGGTTAAAATGCAAGACTGCAAACCTTTGAGTACTCCAATATCTACTTGTGTGAAACTTGGCAAGGATGAGGATTCCGAAAAAGTGGATGATAGTATGTATAGAAGCTTAATTGGCAGTCTTCTATATCTAACCACAAGCAGGCCTGACATTCTATTTGTTGTTAGTTTGCTCTCTAGGTTCATGCATTCGCTTAGAGACACACACCTCACAACTGTTAAAAGAGTGTTAAGGTACATTAAAGGAACTAGCAAGTTTGGAATTTTTTTCCCAACATCTGCCGAAGTAACTATGAACCTGATTGGGTACTCTGATAGTGATTGGGGTGGTGGAGTTGATGATTCCAGAAGCACATCTGGATATCTTTTCTGTTTGGGTACAAGTTGTTTTAGTTAGAGCTCTAGAAAACAAGAAACTACAGCTCAATCAACAGCAGAAGCTGAGTACATAGCTGTTGCATCTGCTGTGAATCAACTTATCTGGCTAAGGAAGATGATGAAGGACTTAGGCCATGAACAAACAGAAGCTACCAAGATCATGTGTGACAACATTTCAGCAGTTTCAATCTCAAAAAATCCAGTGTTCTATGGTCGAACTAAACATATCAAGATCAAATTTCATTTTATCAGGGAAGTCCAACAATCTAATGAAGTGTTGCTTGTTCATTGTTCATCTGAGAACCAGCTAGCTGACATTTTCAATAAGTCATTGCCAAAGGAAAGGTTTGAAGATCTGAGACAAAGAATTGGAGTTTGCCAGAAAAATGCCAAGGAGGAGTGTTAGACAATTGACATTTTTTCAGCTTATTATTATTTTTACTGTTTTTTACTTATTTCAATTTAGTGCTTCCTATTTTCTAGCTAGACTTCGTCAACTTTAGTTGCTCAACTTTCTAATGTTAGTGCCCCATTATAGCTGTTAGTGGCCCCCTTTTATGGTAGTTAGTGTCACATGTTCTTATTTTAGTTTTAATGTTTATGTTTTTTTCTTTGTATAAATTCAGACTTTCTGCAGATTAATATACACAAGGAATTTCATAAGTTCACTCTATTTTTATTTTTTCAAATCAGTTTCTTGAGTATTTTTGTTCTAACAGTTGGCCACTGCATTCTAGCAAAAGAAATTTCATCCAATCACACTACTATTTCTGGGCATCATGTGAGCCGCCTGCTCCATGCAAACAAGATAAAAGGTGTCGAATGGGTGGATTGGGCTGAATTTGTGCGGGTCAAAATGGATTGAGTCAATAAATAGCTGGTTTACTGACCTACCCTAAAGTTGTTTGGGCTGAAATGGGCTAAAAAGGTCATAACCCTTCCTGTCAAATTCTTACTACGTTATAATTTTTTTATTTGTTGTATATCATATAAAAAATGTCATTTCGAAAATATGTGACAAGATTTTCATGTGTCAATTTGGGCTACGTATCAACCCATTTTTGATGATTTGAACTAATATATGGGCAGGTCAATGACCAACCCAGATTTGGGTGGGTCATGTTTACATGGGATAACTTTGACACCCCTGAACTAAACCAAGAAAAAGATAAATCATTTTACACAGGAAGTGTTATGATCATAAGCCGATCCAGAAATTTTTTATTTTTTCTTGCTCAACACAGAAAACAAATCCGAAAGAGAGGGAATGGGAGAAGGCAATCACGATGCAGACACATCCATGGTTCAAACTGGAAACAACCTAGTTTTCGAATTCATTGTTATAGCGGCTTCCATTTTGTTCCTTTAGCAGGTGGGAGAGCAGAGAACTTGTGACGTCAGAGGAAACCAGGCCCTTGAAACAAATAAAAAAGGTTAATTGGTTGCTCGTATGCATCAGCCATGTTGTGCATGTCTCCCCTTCCATGAGCATATTTATTACTCCCTCCGTCCCATTTTATGTGGCACCATTTGACTTGGCACGGTGTTTAAGAAAAAAAGGAAGACTTTTGAAACTTGTAGTCTAAAACAATCCTTAGATATTTGAGTGACTATAAATAAAAAGGAAATTTGAAAGTTAAATTGTTTCTCATTATAGTAAGGTGACTTTCTTTTTGGACTAGTTAATAAGGGAAATGTGCCACTTAAAATGAGACGGAGGGAGTATTATATAACACAATCCATAAAAGTAAATAGTGAAAAGAATATATTTAATGCAATATAACAACTAAACTTGTATACTATAACTACAGCACTATATTATAACGCACGAAATGCTTAAGAGAAATTTCAGTTGAAATAAGTCTGTTGTCAAGGGAACACACCGGCATCCAAAGAAACCTCTGTTTGCAGACAATCCAGAAGGGTGTGCTGATTTGAGAATATGGTGCTTTGTTTCATCAACTAACCTGTAAAACAAAAGGGTTAATTGGGAGGTAAAAGGAATAGTTCCTGTTTGAACCTTCTCTGCACAATATCGAATCAAGTTCAAGAAAGTAGAGATGAATTACGCGATCTCATTCCCAGTGTTTTTACAGTTAAACTTGATCTTTCTATAGGAATAAAACATCATTTACGGAATCTTTCATTAGACATCCAAAGCAATTACCTACATCGTAAACTTTAACCTCTTCAGAATATTGGAGAATCAATATCTAGCATCTAAAGTTGTACCAAGGATTACTCACTGGGATGTCGCCATAACTAGCTGCAGGTATTGCTATTTATTTCTAAGAGAAGGAAACGAAAAATCAGAAAGTACTGTAGGGAGCGAAATAGGTCTGACAATCCTGTGTTGATGGTGTAATTGTTGCTCTCACAAAAAGATTAAACAGAATTACTACAACTCAAGTAGAATAAGGATGACCAACTATTTTTCCAAAATTACGAGCATGTAAGAAGAAAAATATAGTAGTTTACTTTACAAATAAAATATGTTTCTTTATCTTCAAAAAGTAATGACTTGAAAAAAGAACAACAGTTCAAATGATATTCTGGTGGACCTTGTCTGTAGGGTGTCTTATGCAGCTTTCACTAGAGATGGCATACGATTTTTAATATAAAAAACTCAAACTTGGGAAAATACTGGTGAGAAAAAAGAAATTCAGTGAAATGTTTGAGATGCCATCACTTTAAGTACTCATAACAAGTTCGATGCAAAAAGTGCAAACTTATAGAAGAAATTCTTGAACAGAGTTTTGAGAACAAATCTCGAGTGAAGAAGTCATAGAACTTCTATAGTCAAATATAATGGGTCTCCTAAAGTATCAGCAAGAAGCTGAAGATAAAAGCAAAGCAGAGAATTTCATTCATAGGGAATTTAACAAGAAACCTACTACTGGACATTTAAAAAATGTTACAGAGCATCCTCCTATCCTTGTACTTTCACTCATTGAACACTTAAACTTGCAGGTATAATTCCAACAAGGGCAAAGGTTACAAGTGATGCCCATAATAACTAAGTCGTCTTCAGACTAACTATTATAAGGCCGGGATTCCCAATCAGATATTAACAAACTAAATAGAGTATTTGCAGCCCTGTAATGAATCACCTGGCTTTTGCTTGGGCATAGTTTCCCCACAGAATGAAAACAACTCCTTCTTTCTTCTTAGAAATTGTTTTGATGATAGCATCTGTAAATTGCTCCCAGCCTTTATTTGCATGTGAATTTGCCTGATGATGCCTGACTGAGAGTGTATCAGGGAAAACAGCAGGCTCAAAATGCTATTAAATTGTAGAAGATAAGAAGAAGTGTCATTGCATCTCTTCAATGGAAAAGAAAATTAAATAATACCATAAAGTATTCAAGAACAAATGAGAAGGACCGTCTTCTTCAAAACAGGGGGTGGGGGGGGGGGGTAATATTCCACCATACATCCTCAGAAGTTCAAAAAGGACAGACACAATATCCGAACAGCAGATCTTAATTTTTCAAAAGATCAACACTAGTGAATTAAGATA
Source organism: Solanum peruvianum (assembly GCA_027705065.1). Taxonomy (NCBI): domain Eukaryota; kingdom Viridiplantae; phylum Streptophyta; class Magnoliopsida; order Solanales; family Solanaceae; genus Solanum; species Solanum peruvianum. The sequence continues at coordinate 21,483,964 of JAKWJD010001756.1, read as the reverse complement.
GAGAGAGAGATAGAAGAGACAAATATTACCTGTTAGAACAGCATTGAGAAGCAGAACGCCCTGTAAAGCAATGTGGTGTATGTCAGACAATTACTTAAAGGAAGAAAAAAATGAAGTCTATATAAGTGTTGTCAACACTGATAAAAAAAAACAGACTTTGGGATAACTCAACCCAAAAGCTAGCTCATGATGTGAGGATCGCCCTAGACCATATAAGAGACCTTCCCATCCCCAAATGACCGATGCGGTCACTTAACACCCCCTCACACACCCAGGCATGGCAACGGAGTGCAGAAAATATATTATGGGGGCCAACATCAAGTAAAAGAAGAATTGGGACGGGACTGGCTCCGATACCATGATAAGAAAATGAGTTTGGGCCTAACCCAACCCAAAAGCTAGCTCATTAGGTGAGGATTGCCCAAGACCATGTAAAGAGATCTTTCCATCCCTAAATGACCTATGTTGGAACTCAACAAACACAACTTATAAAAATGAGTACCTCAAGGTTTACAAAGTTACTTTTTGCTGATGTGAAAGCATCGTTTCCTTAAACAGAAATCCCATATTGAACCAGGAACTACTCAAATTTCCTGCTCAAACTAAGTATAAATCTAGGCTAGGTATGCTCTAAAACCTTCTTACATTAACAAGAAACAAGCATGCTTTCAAGTATGCAAGTGAGCTAGTGCTACAGGGGAGTGGTGTAAGTTGAGAACTTCTATGATATACATCTTTGTGCCACAGTTTAGTTCTAAATGTTCCACCAGTAGTGTACAAAGAGTGACAGGTTTCAGATTTCAAACCACCTATAAAATAATAGACTGTTAGTTTACAGATTGTTATGTATTCCTATCAAATTAGCTTGCGTAAATATCAACTTGGCTTAAGTCAGGATCCACCACTTTTACATTAGAAACCACCGAATAACCATGTACTCAATAGTTTGCCCCAACTTAAAGAAATGATGGGCAGTTGATAAAGAAGAGAACTTGATCTTTGATTAATTGACACTGGAATTTAAAGTTGCAATCATTGCAGCTTGTTATACAGTCCGCAATTAGGAAATATAAAGATCTGACTTATAAGTAGCCATATAGGTTCAGTGAACAAACCCGGCATAAACATTATGCAGCCACATCCTGTTTAAATATCAAATACAGATTTCCATGAATTAAAGCGAAAGAGATCAGAAATGGATAGTAGTTTTAATGATGGTTCATGCTTCAATAGCACTTCATGTGTCAAATATGTCACGAAAGACTGCAAAAGTGAAAATTGTAAGGGTAACAAGTCATTGATTTTGACCAAACAAACTGATTTACGTAAAGCATAGTAGAATTTTTTTTTAAAACATGAAACCCATATAAAGTAGATGACAAGTTCCACCAAGAAGTTCAAAAGCACCTGCACAGCCCATTGTTCCAGATTTCCATGAAGTGGTATTGAACAGCCCAAATCTTGCTTAAGTTCTTTATATATATTCAACAGACTAGAAGGGACTTTCACACCCTTAGGCACCGAGAAAGACAGGCCCATTGCCTGACCTGGTCCATGATATGGATCCTGAAATCACATAGAAAAGGATGATGCTTCTGTAAGTTAGAAAAATGTTTCCAGCAAAGGCTAAAATATTTCCAAAAAGTGTAGCTTCATTACCAAATTCCTAAAAGGTCGTTGGCAGATTGTATAAGAATAATATTAAATTGAGTGTATTAGTAATGCTTGTATTAATTATACATAAATTATTTCTTATGCATTGTTTGGTTTGGTGTATTAAGATAGCATGCATTCCATAAAAATATTTATTTACAAATATATCCTTCACAATTATGGCGGAAAAGATGTAAAAAAGAATATGAGGGGCAATATGCTCTTTAACCATGCTAATGCATACATTAAGACCCATTACATTTACTAATACCTAAAAATCCATGGTATTAGTAATACACACGTTAATACATAATAGAGTGTTGAAAAAATGTACTCAACAAGTAATTACTAATACATAGAGTTAATGCATGCATTATTTTTGCTAACCACTATACCAAACGACCCCTAGTGGTGATATCTGAGATGAATAAATACCAGATTGCTCCAGTAAGGAAGATGTCAAAAGAGAAGCAAAGCAACTTCTGTATTTTATTTTAAAAGAGAAATTTGGTTTTTATATTTCAGATGGGTGCATTTCAAAAGCTAACTAATTAACACAGGTGCACATACTGCATAGTATTTTTAAAAAATTAATTATCACAGGTGCACATACTGCGTAATATTTTACTGTCTCCTTCTTGGGTAAGGTTGTAAAGGTTTCAATACAAAAACCACTTTTATATAGGTTGTGATTCTTTGAGAACATACACTTAGTTACATGTGAATGCTACCATAAAAACTAGAAACACTACCTGTCCAATAATGACAGCCTTTATCCTGTCAAATGCAGTAGTGTTAAGAGCATTAAAAATCAGATGTAGTGGAGGATAAATTGGGACACCACCACTAATTTCCTTTTCCACAAATTTGCACAAGTTCCCTGCATAGGTCTTCTCAAATTCCCCTGGCAATGCTTCCAACCATGTCTCCTCAATCAACAGTTCCTGTAACTTCACGTATCCACCCCCTTCACCAAACAATTGGTACACAAGAGATGTTTTTTCAGTGCCTTGCAAGGAATAAGTAGTTTAACCAAATGCTCTGTAAGTAGCAATCTTACTTTGAGTTTTGAAACTGAGGATCTACATTGCTCTTTGGCATGAAAAAATAAATATTATAAGAAGAAAAAAATCCGTTTTTATACTTGGTGTGTCCGCAGGAAAAGATATCAGTGTGCCTCTAAGAGTTCTTTTAACACCAAAAAGATGAAATAGACAAAAAGTACATTTCAACTTTCTGCCCATTACTACACTTGTCGAAAAATCATCTTAAATTTTTTCCCATTCAAATAGTCCAAAACATCTGACATAATTTTTAAAATTAATCCAATTCAATAACTTCTGCTATTTCTTTTAACAACATCTAAACATTAAAGAACAACAAAAGAGATACATGTAGCACAATCAATTTGCTTGTCCACTATTGATTTGGAACGATTATAACCAGAATATGTGAAAAATTTTTGCACAAGTCCAAAGTGGGCAAAGTAACCCAATACATGTGCTAGTGTGTGATGGCATGAAAATGGTGGAATAGTCTAGGTGAGTGCAAGTTGTACCCAACAATACCATCATCAAAAAACTATGTTGAAATAAAGTTGGTCAATTTCTTAATTAAAATTTGTTTTGCTTTATACATTTTTTTTAAAAAAAAAACTACTAGACGATGCTAAAATGTGGTCCTCGAAACCTTTTGTGGTATTGAAAATGCATGGTGATCTTTTTGAATTAAAAAAACTCAGTAGTAACACAAAATTAAGGAACAAAAAATAATTTTGCCATAAACGTAAAAGGAGCATTGTTTAACAGACCGTTTGCGTTTAATTTGGAGATTTTATCAGAACATAGTTTGAGGTTCCTTTTGGACTTTGCGAGTGATCGGTTGAACTCCATTCTCGAATTTTGCTCCGGCGTTGAGGATACTACGTCTTTGGGGTCTTCGTCACAGTCTTTACGCGAAGATGAAGATGCCAAGGCGCTAGAAATGAAGTTTTCGGTAGAAGACACCTGTTTTAGACGCTTTGCAGCTGGTTGCTTCCATAGGTCCTTTAGGGTTTTGGATGAAGAAGACGCCATTTTAGTCAAGTTACTGGTAACGAGCAGAGAGAAAATGGAACCCAAAATCACCCAACTCACTCTATTCTCTGGCGGGAACACAACCACGGCGTTTTTAGGGCCCGTTTGGGTGGGCTTAATAAAAGCAGCTTTAAAAAAGTACTTTTGAAAGTGCTGAAACTTATTTTTAAAATAAGCAGTTATGTGTTTCGATAAAAGTGCTGAAGTTAAAAAAAAAGTTGTTGATGTGTTTGGCAAATAAGTGCTGATAAATAGCTTTTTAAATCAAAATGTCTGAAATACCCTTAAAAACTGTTAACATAATAAAAGTTAATTAATTTATATTTTACAGTCATAAATAATTATATTTTGCTATCATTCATAATTTCTTTCTAATCACAAATTATTTATAAGAGGAATATAAACTTATTATAGATTTTAAAGATATTTAATTTGAATAGATCAAAGAACGATTTAAGATTTATTTTAGTTTCATCCATATGTAATAATAATTATCTATCATTCACATATTTTTTTATTATCACAAATTATTTATAAGAGGAATATAAATTTTTATTTAAGTTATATGTGCCAAGCGTGAGAAGGAAAAATGGAAAAATGGAAGAAAATGTGAGGATAAGGATGGGTAATTTGGGGATTATATAAAAATATTAAGGGCAAAAGGGTAAAAGCAAAGTCAACTTAAAACAGCTTATAAGCTAAAAAAAAAAAGCACCCCTACCCCAGCTTTTAACTTTTGGCTTAAAATAAGTTCTTTTTTAGCTTAAAATAAGCTGTTTTGAGTATTGCCAAACAGTCAAATAAGTCAAAAACCAGCTTTTAAGTCAGTTTGACCAGCTTAAAAGCTGAGCCAAACAGGCCCTTAGTCTCCCTATTATTGTCTAATTTCACTTTTAGTCTCCGTAATATTTGATTGTGCGCATTTAATATCGAATTGATCTAATTATTAAGAAACGTTAATTTTGTTAACATATCATTTATTGACGGAAAAGGCAATTATGGTACAACTAACTAAAATATTTGAAATAACTTAATTGTACGATTTTGAAATATTTATATCGCATCCTTACCTCATAACCATATGTTGTCTTCCTCTCATCTTCCATTTTAATGCGAATTAATGGTTTTATCCATGAATAATTGAGAGACTTTGTATGTGTTGGTTGATCATAATTTTTCTTTAGTTGTTTTCTTGAGCGTGTACAATTTTAAGACATTTAAAGTTTGCTCACTATATCTGTTGAAAAAGAAAAAGGATGACGATAAAATTGTATTATAAGAATGGGAGAAAATGGTCTAAAACCTTTCGATCTATACTCGAAATCTTAACTACACACTCCAACTTCACGAACGTCCTATCACCACGAAACATTTCATTTCTCTACTTACTACACGATTGAGTGTTGCCCTGTGCACATAAACCAAATAAATTGTCTCACGTGATTGCACGGGTTGGATGCCCCACCAACCTCAATCCCTAATTCTTATTTTTTCTCCATTTCCCTCCTAAAAATGTAAAAACCCAAAAATCATCCTTTCTCCTTTTCATATCCTTGTCCATTTGCATATACATTTCTAGTGATAATCGAAGGATTTTTTTTTGTGTATTTTCAACTTGATATCGTATATCAACTGCTTTAGTAAAATAATAGTTTTTTATCCCTTATTTCGAGTTTGTGCTACATCTCTTAGGGTTTTCGTTGATTCGTGAAATTAATAACAACATTGTGTGAAATATTATGTGTGCCGTACGATTATAGTGCTAGGTGTTCTTTTACACCATCTTATCCCACAATTTTCATGAAATTAGTTTTTTTCCTTTCTCGTCTAAGTCGCGTAATTTTGTATTTTATATTAGTCTTAATATTATGTTCAGGGAGCATTGTATTTATGTTGGTCTTAGTATTATGTTTGTAGAGAAGCTAATGCTACTATGTTGTATTTATATTTGTCTTAGTATTATGTTCATAATGCAATAATGATACTATGTTTGTAAGTATTATTCTTTTTTTTGTTAGGTAAGAGTAAGTGTGTAATTACTATTTTTATATTGCCTTCAGGTAAGACATGTATGGTTTTACTTTGATTACGCTAAGGTGGTACCATGGTGGGGTGTTATATTTAAGTAGTGGGAAATCAATATGTATTGGAGGAAATATTAATGAAATTTTGAATGTTTATGTAGATAAAATGTCATATTTTGAGTTAAGAGACTGTATTAGAGAATTGGGATAAAGTACAACCCACACCTTTAGTATCAAACAACATAACTGTGACAATTTGACATATGTTAATAATGATAAGGATATTTTAAACATGATATGTTTCTTGGAAGATGAGGATATAGTGGAGGTATTTGTTAAGCATTTGGTTGATGAGTCAATTGTGGTGCGCATGCTAATAGAAAATGGTAGTCATGTGGATATGGGAAAATCTGGTTTTGCTTTTAATACAAAGCCTAGTGAGAGTGAAAGCCTTAACTTTGGGGTAAGTGAAGACCGTTTAAATAGTGAAGACCTTTTGCTACTTTTTCGACCTTACCTCTTTTCACTACCACATCTCCATTCAATATTGTAGATAGTGCTTCTGCAGATGTTATAAGAGATGATATTATGGATGCTGATCCCGCTGGACCTTATTTCTTAGAAGAATTAGAGGGTTCTGATTATCCAACTGAGGATAGTGTTAAGTATGAAGCTGAATCAATTGGATATGATGATGAGGAAGAGTATGGTAATGATGTACATGGAGAGGTTATGGAGTTGAGGGATGAACATATATTTTTCAGGACAAGAAGGGAAACAGTACCAGGTGACGATGAAGGTGTACCGGTAGGTGAAGCTGGACCTGATCTAGGTTTTGATGAAACTGGAACGGGTAAAAAAGTCATGAAGAAAGGTTAGAAGGTAATGAAGAAAATTTTGAGTTAGATGAAGATAAGTTTTGTGGTGATGATGAACATGAATATGACAGAGCAAGAATAGTAAAGTTGTCAAAAAAGAGGAGGACAACAACTCAAAAACTCATTCATGATCCTACTACAAAGAAAGTTGTGTGGTTGTTATGGAGTTTAAAAATGTAAAAGAATTTAGAAAAACAATAACTAAATATGTAGTTAGAAAGAAGATTCAGGTGCACAGGTGGGTGAATGAGCCAAAGAAAGTGTAAGACCCCGAAAATGACCTAGGTTAACTAGAGCCTAACATGTTGGTATTGATGTTCTAATGTCCTAAATATGTCTAACATGTTGGTATTTATGTTCTAATGTCCTAAATATGTCTAATATGTGGTATAGAGGCAGTAGCTAAAGTATTAGAGGTGTTGGAAGTCAAACGTCAAGGGACGACTAAGACGTTCGACGACTAAGTCATCTAGATGTCTAAAATGTGGTTCTATGTGTCTATGTGCGTTTCATGATGTTTTAAGGTTCTTAATTGAGTTAATATAACATGTATAGGCAGTGGTTAAAGTTTCGTGAAGTTTGGAGGTCAAACGACCAAGAACGTTCATGACGTTCGAAAGATATGCTTTGAGTCGACCTTGTACGTCTAGGCAAGTTTCGTCGAGTTATACCGTTCGTTTTGAAATAAATTCATGTGAGATGTGTTAAACTTATAGACGATCATTTTTGGGTTGGAAACGTCTAGGAAATTATCCCCAAGGACCATCTAAGGGTTTGATGAAGGACCCGAAATTAGTGTGCAGGCTATCCGAGGCAGACCTTGGAGACGGAGCAGTCAACGGCCAGTCGTGGCTGTGCTGCCCCGTCAAACGGTCCCATTGTGAGGGACTTATCCAAGGGTGAAGAGAGGAATCTTGGCCAGGTACTATTGCCACCGACGGAGGCATGTGACGGCCCGTCGAGGTGGTGACGCCCTGTCAAGGGCAGGCGTCGCACGACCTGTCTTTCTGCACAGGTGTTGCTGTCCATGTAAGGGTGTATTGGTAAATTTACCCCACTTCTAAATTAAGTCATGGACTGTTTATTAAGGGTCTTTTGGGTATTTTAATTAAATATATAAAGGGTAATCACATGAAAGTCTCATTCTTCAAAATCCTAAACCCAAAACACTTAGAAAAAATTCCAAAACCTCCATTGAAGTCCAACTTGAAGAGGAAGCTTGGTGAGGGGTTTTTTTGTGTCGAAATTCTTCATCAAAGTGAAGAATTATCATCCTTGAGTTATGGATTTTGATCCATGAAACTCGTTTCATCAAGGAGCCCAATCCTCAACATCTTTTTCAAAGTTTTCTAAAGTGAATTGTCCAATTTCATGATTCTACAATGGGTTCGTGCATAAATGATTTCTAAATATTTAATTATGATATAATTGATATTGTATTGATGATTTCAATCTAAATTACCTATGAACCCATGTAAATTGATGAACCCTAGTTTTTGACTATAATGTGTGTTACTTGATATTAAGTTAATATTGTTGAATTATTATGTAGTTCTTATGGGCTTTCTAATGATATAAGAATCATATTCAATTGTTATCTAATTGATTGTAGATTGACAAACCTATATTGAATTGATAGAGATTTCATTGGATTTTTATTATTATTGCTTAATTGTTGGTTATGGACATGGGTAAGGGCCTTGTGATGTTGAATTGGACGATTTAGCATTGAATTGAAGTGTGAATAAAGGAATGAAGGTATGCCTCCCGGATTTCTTTAATTTGATATTAATTATATTTCGACTCTGTGATTGGTATGGTCCACTTATGGTGGCGGTCTTATGTGTTTTACTTGTAGTTGATGTGGCCTTATCGCTGTTACTTTATGCAATATGATGAGCATGACCTTATTGGCAACTACTTGAAGTTATGTGGCTATTTGTGTAGTTTGATTATGTAAATCATGACGTTATCTATCTACATGTGAAGTTATATAGTCATATATGTATTCTTCTAGTTATGTTGCCTTAAGTAATCATGTTAGACTTTGACTTGACATTATGAGTATAGTGTTAGGTTAAGTCTTGGTTATTTCTATTTGACTTTATGAGTCTATGTGGAGTGTATTAATAATGTTAAGATGATATATAGGATGACTTAAAGATGTTAGGTGGCTTTAGAGGTCTTTATAGAATGACTTGTATTATGTGTTAAAAGTGAAGTATGTGATGTCTTGTCTTGATTGACTTGTATATCTTGCTTGATGTATATACGATTATGAATATGCGATGTATTGATTTAGAGTGTTAAAGATCTTAGTATTGAATGTATGAATGACATGTGAATTTGAAAAAATGTTATGAGAGTCTCTTATGTGCAAACCTTGACTTAAGGGTAAAGTTAAGAATGATTGAAGTGTAAGCCGTAATGGTATCCTTCAAAGTAAAGGAATGATGGACTTAAGGTTAGTTGGCTGGAATGACATCATATTAATCATTAGGAAAGTCATCATGAACTTCTTGTCGCCATTGTGAGGTATCCCTAGTGGACTTTCCTTGGTAGGGTAAATGTGATTGGGTTATGAACTAGTTATGGGACCCTTTTATGTGAACCTAATGTATGAATTACTCTATGAGAACGAAGGCTAGCACCAATTGAGTATGGTAAGGGAAAGTAGTTCTAGTTAAGTATGAGACTAGAATACAAAGAAGCCCTTCATATTCCTTAACCATGTGCCTACATGGGATGTGTCCAAGTTCTACCATTGGCAAGTAGAACAACCTCATCGCAGTAGGATAGAACTACGGATTCCATGTCTTGCTTTCATGGTCTACGTCGTTTATTGCCTATTCTCGTCATATGGAATACCTATTAGCATTTGAGGATTTTATGAAGTTTAGGTGGTGACACTATCTAGACATTGCACAATAGACTTTGAAGGTGTTATGTGGAGTTCCTAGGTCTTGTTCAAGACCATTATTTGAATGTCCTTTATGTGATGTATGAGTCTTAATGAACTAAGGAACTAATGACTTATGTTAAGGAGTATGTAAATAAATGACTACCTAATCTAAAGTGACTTAAGGATTTCTTAGCTCAAGTGTGAAGAGGGCATAAGGGATGATCTCTTCATGTCTTATCTTTGGAAGTCTTGAGTATGACTCTATTTAGGGAAGTTTGTTGATTTTGTGGACATGATCTAAGCCTTAGGTAGTTTTAAGGACTATTTAGGTAATCTTGAAGAGGTCACTATCGATGTTATCTTCTTGATTTACTTAAGTAGGTCTTTTGATAGCCTTTGGAAAAAGAATGTCATATCATCTATGTGTTGGCGATTTATGTGAGCATGATTCTATCTTAGGGAGTCTATTGGATCTCTTAAGTGTGTGTGTAAGGGATTGTATAGGCGGTCGCTTCACAACTCAATCAAGTGAGACTT